>OY288283.1:82225092-82624791 GCA_958450335.1 Hibiscus tridactylites | reverse complement strand
ACGGTATCGATACGGCCTTCTTGAGGAAATAGCCGTTGGGCTTTTGCCAGCATAGGGTATCGATACACGTGGAACGGTATCGATACGGCTTGATATTTAAATGGCTGTTGGGAAATAGCCGTTGGGGTAGTTGAAATGGGATCGGTACGCTGACGTGGCGTATCGAAACGACCCCACTCCGTATCGATACGCTAAACCCTCGTATCGAAACGGGTTTTGACAGTGGCCAAACTGGGCCAAAAAGGTATCGATACCGGTACAACCGTATCGATACTGGTGACGTGAAAACACAAGTTTGGCTGTTTAAAACATGAAAAATCTTCGCCAAAAACCTCTTAAAATACCTCAAACATAAATTCAAGTTGTTTGGACTTAAAACCAAGTTTTAAATTCTTTTCAACTTAGTCCAAAACATTTTTCAATTATTATATCAAAACATTAGTTCTACAATCTCCCCCTTTAACTTTAAAAATGTGAATAAGAGATTTAAGATGTGAAATCAAATAAAGCTCCCCCTTATTCATTTGAAAATTCAATTTTTCAAATCATTTCTCCCCCTTTTTGTTATATCAAAATGAATTTAAGACATTAAGTTCATAATAACAATAGAGGTAAAAAGTTTTGACATAAATAAGAATTTGGTTTAAAATTTGCTCCCCCTTACTCAAAGCATCATCAAAAGAGTTAGTCCATCAAATATGATCATCTAGTTGAATAAACTAAAAATAAGACTAATAAAATCAAAAAACAACTAGAAAATTTTACCAACACTTGAACCCAAGGGAGGATGTGAAGCCTTCCTTCTTCAAGTGTTCTTTCTTGTGTGTATGGAGCTCCCCCTCAATGTTTGACTTGTTGAACATCTCCATCACACCTACAATAGACAATCAAGTAATTTTTGGTATCCAAATTGCTTTGGATCCATAAACGTTAGTTGCACAAAATTTAGTCCCCTTAGGAATCCATTTTTCAATTTCATCCTTTTTAGTTGAAGTGGTTAGTCCTTTTGGGACCCAAACACTTCGAAAACATTTTCCATTCACAAATCTAGGGGCACTAGATTGTCTAACATAAAAATTTGATTTTCCAAAATTGTTTTTCTTTTCAAGCTCTTTGGAAATCAAATCTTTTTCTACTTGAACGTTTTGAAGCAATTTTTGTAAATCAAGACATTTTAGTTCAAATTCTTCAAGTTTTGCTTCAAGTTCAAGTTTGGTTTTAGAAAGCAAATCATTTTGAATTTTTAACTTTGAAATCAATTTATTGTTTTCAAAATGTGGCTTTTAAAATCTAAAACCAATTCATCATAGGCATCTTGTAATTCATCAAAAGTGTAAGAACATGAAGTAGATGAATTAGAAGTTACCCTTGAATCTTCTTCGATGGCCATAAGGCAAAGGTTGGCTTGTTCATCGTCGGTGGAGTCCTCATCACTCCAAGTAGCCACATGTGCCTTCTTCTTATGGCTTGAAGTGCTTGCCCTCTCCTTTCTTTTAGGTTCTCGTTCAAGCTCTCTCAAAGCTTTCTTCATGAAAGGGGCACACTTCTTGAAGAGATGAACTATCTCTTCATCTTCATCCTCCTCTTCACTTGTGTAAACATGATGGCAAGTGGAGGATTTGAGAGCCATGACACTTGCATTGATGCCAAGCCCTTTGATTTTCTTCTCTCCCATAGCTCTAATTTCTTCCCTCTTCTTCTCATCCTCTTTGTTCTTCTTCATAATTTGATGAGTAAGGAGAGACCCCATGAGTTCATCAAGCTTCAAAGTCTTCAAATTTTTGGCTTCGATGATGGCGGTCCTCTTTGAGTCCCAAGACTCGGGAAGTGAGTAGATGAGCTTTCGAACAAGCTTCTCCTCCGGGATGACTTCTCCATAACCTTTAAGACCATTGATGATGGTGGAGAACCTATCAAACATCTTCTCGATGTTCTCTTCCGGATCCATTTTGAAGTTCTCATACTCCAAGGTTAGGAGCCCAATCTTGGTCTCCTTGACTTCATTTGTCCCCTCGTATGTGACTTCAAGCTTGTCTCATACCTCCTTGGCACTCTCACAAGAAGACATCTTCTCATAGATGGATGGACCAAATGCACAAAACAAGATGTGCAAGGCTTTGCAATTTAGCTCCATCTTCTTGCGATCGTCGGCACTCCACTCCGCTTTATTTCTTTTAGGTACGAACGGACCATCTTCAACTACATCCCATAGCTTGTAATCTTTTGATTTGATGAAGAACTTCATCTTTGTCTTCCAATGGGCATAGTGGTCTCCGTCGAAAAAAGGCGGTTTGTCGATGGATTGCGCCATTTGAGCCGGTTGATGAAATAGTGATTGAGCTTGCCGGATCTTCTCAATAGGATGTTAATCCTCACCGATTGAGCCAAGCTCTGATACCAATTGTTGAGTTGTGTGGAGCTCGATTCGTTCAACCGATTATGCTCACCAAGTAGTGGAGGGGTGGATATTTGGGTGGAAGGGTTAAGGAAGCTAAAATGAAGATTGACACAATGATTTATAGTGGTTCAACCTTCTAACCAAGGTCTACATCCACTACCTTAGCTTCCCACTAAGGATTTCTCAACTAATTCCACTAATTGATTCGTCCCCTTTTCTAGGATTAGGAGGAAACCCTTACAACCGATCAAGCTTCTACCCAAGCCTTGATCAAAACCCTCTTTACAAAGAGAAACAAGAAAGCAAACTTAAACCCTCTAATAGGTGTTTGTTTGCACAATGAAGCACTCACCCAAAACCTAAAACACTTGAGCAAATTTAACAATTTTGGCTCACTAGTGTTTGTCTATACAAGAATTGACAATTTAAGTGCTAAGACATTTTCTTGATCAATTGATGTTTGACAATATGAGCATTAGCCTTCTCTTGATGCTTGGAGGTCCTTTTTATACTCCCAATTGAGTTTGTAGCCGTTACTAGCCGTTGGGGATGAATTGGAGCCGTTGAGGACTTTATTTCCCTTCATTAATGCTGTTCTGCAGCTACCAGTATCGATACTCGTGGAACGGTATCGATACGGCCTTCTTGAGGAAATAGCCGTTGGGCTTTTGCCAGCATAGGGTATCGATACACGTGGAACGGTATCGATACGGCTTGATATTTAAATGGCCGTTGGGAAATAGCCGTTGGGGTAGTTGAAATGGGATCGGTACGCTGACGTGGCGTATCGAAACGACCCCACTCCGTATCGATACGCTAAACCCTCGTATCGATACGGGTTTTGACAGTGGCCAAACTGGGCCAAAAAGGTATCGATACCGGTACAACCGTATCGATACTGGTGACGTGAAAACACAAGTTTGGCTGTTTAAAACATGAAAAATCTTTGCCAAAAACCTCTTAAAATACCTCAAACATAAATTCAAGTTGTTTGGACTTAAAACCAAGTTTTAAATTCTTTTCAACTTAGTCCAAAACATTTTTCAATTATTATATCAAAACATTAGTTCTACAGTACATGTTGTAATAATTTGAAAACGAGCTCTATCAAAAGAACTGTTGGAAAAATTTGATAATTTTGGAGCTTTGAATAAGAAATTGATTCAAATGTTGTTGAGGAAAATGTGGAACCAATTGTTGGTTCGTAAATGTGCAGACGTGCACGACGTGGGTAACGCAAATGTCTGAACCGGTCTGGTCCTTCGTGGGCTTGCAGATATTTTGACCCAAATTTAAAATGAATTTTCCTCAAATAAAAGCATAAATTTGCCAAATTTTATCTTGAAATTAAAAGGGTAAATATTAGAAGTTACCTTTAATTCAAATAATAATTTTGGAAATTGTTTTATAGAAGAATCAATTGATTCTCAATATTGAATGCTCCATTAGGTCAAAATTTCCACTTATACCCTCATGACACTCCTATAAATAGGGAGTAAACCTTCTAAGTTTTACACAACTCAAAACCACAGAAAATTTTCATTGTTTTACTCTGTGGATTTTACAAGTGGTTTTCGGTGATAGGCGAAGGCAATGGTCAGTTCGTGATCTTCACAGTAGTGCAACTGTGGTTGATCTTATGTTGTTGTATCCTGGGAGACAGACGACCAATGAAGTCGAGCACCATAGGAGTGGCCGAAAATCTGTCTTAAGGAAACTGCGTTTGTGCAGGCCTCAACACGTTTCTTTTGGTTCCAAATCGGTTTGATTTATATATTATTGTATTGTTCTTAATTTTGTATTGTTCGTTTAAATAATATTATTTTATATTATTATTTATTCTTGGATTAACGTATACTTTCTAACAATCTTAAGACAGATTTTTCTAAAGTTTGAATCCAGGACGAACATCATGCTTAAAAGCATGACCAAATTTGCGTTAATGAGGTGAGAAGATTGAGCTACTGCTAACTCTAATCATGTGGTACAATGACAGACAACTCATTGTGCATGTTTTATTGGAAAGATGTTTTGGTAAGGTAATTTTAAATCTTTAAATATATGGTATATTACCTTATTAATCATATGTGCATATTTTATGGCAATATTAAAATCTTTATTATGTTGCAAATATTATTATGGTTTTATTACCTAATAAAGGTAATCCTTATATATATTTTTTACATCACTATGGTAATATTCATGGTACTTTTTTTATGGTATTAAGGTAATTTTTAACATTCCTTAATAAGGTTTGGTCAAATATCATTAAGATATTTTTATAGTGATGTTAACGCCTTAAATCAAGGTAATATTTATCATTTTATTACCTTACAATTTTGGCTTTAATATTAAATAGTAAATATGGCATGAATAAAGGATATCTTATGTCATTTATGGAAATACTGTGGATTATTTATTTTTGTACTAATAATTTCTTTTGAGAAATTTTATAGAGACGAACAGGATATTCAGACGAAATCTTGATTTGTTTTGAAAACAAAGATCTCGTAAATAATTCGTTTCAGAAATTAATTTCTGCCGTTTTAAAGGATTTACGTGATCTTTCTAAAACAAGAATAAAAAAAAAATTAAAAGATCGCTTCCTTTGATTTTATTGCCTTGATATCTTTGGTTTGGGTTTTAGTGCTACTAATCCCAATATTTACCAAAAGATATATGAGAAATAAATCACTGAATTTATTTCTTCGTTAGAATCTTGTGTTGATTCTAATTTTGGAAAAGGAAGATAAATCATTGGATTTATTTTCAAGAGAATCTTGTATGATTCTAACGTTGTAAGGAAAATAAATTATTGAATTTATTTTCGTAAGAATCAAGTATGATTCAATTTTTGTAAAATGAAATAAATCATTAAATTTATTTCTATGCTAGAGTCATGCGTTGATTCTAACTTGTTAAGAAAAATAAATCATCGAATTTATTTCCATAAGAATCAAATATGATTAAATTTGTGTAAAAGGAAATAAATTATTAAATTTATTTTCTGTACTAGAATCATGTGTTGATTCTAACTTGTTAAGGGGAATAAATCGTTGTATTTAATTTCGTGAGAATCTAGAATGATCCAACCTTGAAATAAATTGGTGAATTTATTTGGAAAAAAAATAACTCAAATTTATTATCAAGTATGATTTTATTTTGGAAATAAATTGGTGAATTTATTTCGGAAAGTAACATTGGTTACCAAATTTAAAGCGCTGATTTTGACTGAGGTCTCGAATCAAAGCATAGAAGAACTTGATTCTCTATGTCAAAATTAAATTCTGAAAGCCTATTCTGATGCATGCTATGAAGTGCACAGTGTTTAAAAATGGCTAAAGAATCGAGAGGGTCGTTGGACCATAAATAGAAGATTCCAAATTGTTGTGAATCAAAGGTAGTGATTCCGATTGATCATTCATGCTTGGAATGATTTCAAGAATAAAATCCAAAAACGGTGATTGAAAGGAAATTTAAAAATGCATGTCTAGGATTGGTTCTTTGAGAGACTTGGTATTTAAGCGTGCCTAGTGCACCACCTCTCTTTCATAAGTTACCTACCTGGTGCATTGTTTATTATTGTTCTTTCTATTAATACCGTGTGAACTTTTGTTTGGGGTTTAGTTTACTAAATCTCCGTCGTCTAACAAAAGTTAGAAATTATATTTCTGTTTCTGATTTTAGTCTTTGACTAAATTCCTAATGTTTAACAGATTCATAATTTTTGGTTCTGGATTGTGTCTACGTGACACAATGGAAAAATCAGTGAAATTTATTGAAAAAAAAAATTTCATACATGGCAACAAAAGATGTTGCATAATTGACCATGATAAACCTAATTAAATATCTGAAGGATGATCCTCCTATTATTAGAGAGAATAAGGTAAATATTGTTACCACCTTCAAATGTTACTAAGGTCAATATTGCTAAGATAAATATTATCATGGCAAACGTAGTAGAAGTCAAAAACGACTTCAAACCGTAAATTGGACGGTGTGTTCAAGAAGCAAAATTTCATGAAAAAAAATGCTTCAATTGCCATAAGATGAGGAACAAGTCTTCGGACTATAGACTTTCAAACGAGGGCAATGTTATTGATATGACAACATATTGGTTGAAGGAATATGTTTATTACCTTCATTGATGATAGCACAAAATAATGTAAAGATGAAGCTATAGTGAAAATTGTTCTCTATGAGCATGATGTTGAATCCTAAACTTAATTAAAGGTTTAAGATGAGGAGAAGCTCTATATGAGTAACGTTGGTACTATAATGTGCCTAACATGTGGGGGAAGCTGTTCTATAAGCTAATTACCTTTTAAACAAGAATCTCGTAATTAAAGAGACTAGACACCATATAAGTTATGAAAGGTAATTAAACATTTCTACAACTACTTGAAAATGTGGGGGTGTCTTGCAAAAGTAATGACCCATTACTAAAGCAACTGAGAATAGATCCCTAAAAATTGTGGATTGTATTTTTATTGGCTATATAGAACATAGCAATGTATATCGATTTCTTGTGTATGAATCGAAGAACCCTGAGATTCACAAGCATACGATAATGGAAGATGTATTCCCTTGTAAAGCTAAGGAAGTTGGTCAAAGTTCAATGAACCAAACTTCGAAGATTATCGATAAAGATGACTCAAATGATCAACAATGGTTTGAGCTTGAAATAGAGCCGCAAAGAAGTAAATGAGCAAGGGTAGAAAAATTCATTGGATCATTTTTCTAAACTTTATGTTAGAGGTTGAATCCCAAACGTATAAAGATGTTATACATTCATCTGAAAGCATCTTATGTAAGGATGTCATTAAGAGTGAATTTGATTCCATCATGCAAAATCATACGTGGGAATTAGTGGATCTTTCTCTGTAAATTAAACCACTAAGTTTTGAATGAATTTTCAAAACGGAAAATGAAAGTAGATGGAACAATTGATAAGTATAAGGCCAGATTGGTAATAAAAGGTTACCGAATGCCTTAACTATTTCGATACATAATCTCATGTATCAAGGATAACCTACATAAGTATGATACTTACAATTGTCACTTTGCGAAATCTAGACGTACATCGAATAGATGTTAAAAGAGCTTTTCTAAATGAAGATCTTGATGAAGAAATATACATGGAACAACCTGAGGGTATGTAGTTTCAAGTCAAGAGAGAAAAGTACGTGGATTGGTGAAGTTCTTGTATAGACTTAAACAAGCACCAAAGTAAAGACATGAGAAGTTCGATAATGTCATGATGACAAACGACTTTAAGATAATTGAGTGTGACAAATGTGTATATGTAAAAACTACTAACATTGGATATATTATTCTATGTTTGTATGTTAATAACATATTCATTGTTGGAAGCAACAATAAAATGGTAAACGTATCAAAGACTTGTCAAATTTAAGATTGACATGAAAAATATGAGATTAACAGATTTGAGTTTGGGCATCCAAATCAAACGATCACTTGAAGGTCTCATATTGACGTAGTCACACTACGCGGACAAGAGAAGTTTGGCAAGGATGTTTCCGGCATAGCCAGAACTCCAATAAATACATGCCAACTTTTGTCCAAGAACAAAGACCAAAGTGTTGACCAAGTAGATTCAATAGACCAGATATTGTTTCTACTGTGAGCAGTTCAAGTAGATTCACAAGCAATTCAAGTGAAAATCACTGGAAAGCAATTGTGAGGGCATTGAGATATCTTAGATATACTCGAGATTATGAATTGCATTATTCCAGAGATTCTTCTATTTAGAAGGATACTCTGATGCGATTGGATATCTGATATTCAAGATATCAAAGGCATAAGAGGATATGTCTTCACTTTGGGAGGAGGAACCGTGTCATGGAAATCCTCAAGAAAAATGGTTATAATCAAATCCACAATAGAATCTGATTTTGAAGTTCTAGACAAGTCTAGAAAAGAAGTCGAATGGCTTTAAAAATTTCTTGGAGGATATTCCTGAACGACCAAAGCCAATGCCCACAATAGGTAGGACATAGAGCTTTGTGTATAATGGTAAGTCGAGACATATGCGTTGTCGACATAATACCGTTAGACAATTGATCTCAAATGAAGTTATCTCTATTGGTTTTTTGAAATCAAAGAATAACGTTGTGAATCCATTAACCAAAGGGTTAAATTGAGATCAACTTGAGAAAACATCTAAAGGAATGAGACTAAAGCCCATGTAAATTTAAGGTGCTATGTGAAGGAAAACCCTACCTAGTTGACTGGAGATCCCAAGATCTAGGTTCAAAGGGACAACCTAATTGCATAGACCTGTGCGGTCACTGTAGGGGCTCTTATCCCCAAGTCCATTCCTATGATGTAAACGGTGATCAAAGTGGTTTAGGCTAAGCAAATGCTTTTAATGACCATTGTGTGCTTTTGTGAGTCAAGCAACATAAGTCACCTATGTGAGAGTGAAGTGGGGCCGCTTCAATGAGACTATTGGGCATAGTTCTTTCAAACTCTTGCAGAACCAGGCGATGTCCACGGCCATATGGACATACCCATGAGAACTAATACTCTTGTCAGAGAGGTAGTTGTGTGAAGTATATCATCGTTTACACAAACGGCAGAACAGTTCAAGGACATTATGTCTACTGGTCAGCTAGTAAAGTAAATATACTTTCACAAGGGAAGGTTCAAGGGTTAACACCTACCTATCCTATGCAGCTATCGATCGTAGAATCTATCACCACATCGAGTCAAAATGTTTTGATTATATCAATTTCATTCATGTGGGGGATTGTTGGAAAAATTTGATAATTTTGGAGCTTTGAATAAGAAATTGATTCAAATGTTGTTGAGGAAAATGTGGAACCAATTGTTGGTTCGTAAATGTGCAGACGTGCACGACGTGGGTAACGCAAATGTCTGAACCGGTCTGGTCCTTCGTGGGCTTGCAGATATTTTGACCCAAATTTAAAATGAATTTTCCTCAAATAAAAGCATAAATTTGCCAAATTTTATCTTGAAATTAAAAGGGTAAATATTAGAAGTTACCTTTAATTCAGATAATAATTTTGGAAATTGCTTTATAGGAGAATCAATTAATTCTCAATATTGAATGCTCCATTAGGTCAAAATTTCCACTTATACCCTCATTACACTCCTATAAATAGGGAGTAAACCTTCTAAGTTTTACACAACTCAAAACCACTGAAAATTTTCATTGTTTTACTCTGTGGATTTTACAAGTGGTTTTCGGTGATAGGCGAAGGCAATGGTCAGTTCGTGATCTTCACAGTAGTGCAACTGTGGTTGATCTTATGTTGTTGTATCCTAGGAGACAGACGACCAATGAACTCGAGCACCATAGGAGTGGCCGAAAATCTGTCTTAAGGAAACTGCGTTTGTGCAGGCCTCAACACGTTTCTTTTGGTTCCAAATCGGTTTGATTTATATATTCTTGTATTGCTCTTAATTTTGTATTGTTCGTTTAAATAATATTATTTTATATTATTATTTATTCTTGGATTAACGTATACTTTCTAACAAGAACTTGGACTCAAAGTCTTCTCATCAATCGATATTAAGACACCCCATTTTCCGACAATGCTTTAGAATGTCTTTGGACACCATGCGATTGCAGGAACCCCAAAGCAAGATAACCAGGCTCGTCGGCTACTACACTCAATATCTTCCGACCACACTTCCACCTTTTCAAACCATTTCTCCAAAATTAATTTCTGCTCAGAATAGACTTTCTTCAAGCTCTCTTCATCCTAAAAATGATTAAAACTATTGATCCGCTAAGACTCATAATCGTTGACCCCCTCAAACCATCGTTATGTTGCAAGCTCTTTGGTCGACATAAAGTTCTTGCACCAACCAACTAAGCTATCCCTTAGGACCAAGGATTTTTCATTATCAATAAAGCCTTCAACAGAAACCGCCTCCTTGTCCCTAAATATGGTCTTCAACGGCTGTCCATTACAAGATTTCTTCCTCCAAAATGAGCATCGCGGCTGGAACCTCGCAATGAAAACTCGTAGTTTATTTCCTTGGATTCTAAAATCGCCAAGACTGTCAATAGCTTTGTGAGCATCCTCTTTCCGGGCAAAACGTACAAATCCGAATCTGCTTCCCCCATGCTTCTCTTTTTCGGAATGAACGAATCTAAAACCACTCCATGATTGTCAAAGATTAACCATAAACCTTTGTAATGTAGATCCTCTGGAAGATTGAAGACGATTAGTGTGGTGCAGCTTTCCCCAAAGTCTATGTTCACCTGAGACGCCTAAAATTCTCTCATATTTTGATCCGTTGTAGGTATTGTATTATTTTGGTCAAAAGTTTGTTGCATTTCAATTCTTGTATATCATGATCAAGCATCCGATTGATCTAAATCTAAAAATATTGGCAAAAAAGGCATCTTATCGCTTTTTTACAAGCGATGTTATAACGACAACATCGAGAATCCAAGTATTGTATATATCGTTAGTCTGATCTGTTGTAGGAGCTTCTCATAATAACAAACTAGTAAATCGTTGTTCTTAATCATGTTTCGTCTTCATTGTTGTTTGAATAAATCAAAGTTATATCTCTCGATCTATATGGAGATAAAATTTCTCTTCAACTTCACCTTAAAAGTTCAAGAAAAATTTGAACCCAATTCCTATAGTGTCGAATATAAGCACAATTATAATTCCTCTAAAATTATACATTTCTATATTGATAAGACAATAGGATGTCAGGCGGGCGGATTTTGTGGGGATTCGCCCTACTTTGCATTCAATTGGGTAGTGATTGTTACAAATTTTGTGGGTTGTGGGGCGGGATGAAGATACAAATTAGATTTGCCGTGGGTGGTGGAGAAGTGGTGAATATGTCTTTCTACCCGCTTCTAACATCCCCACCCGCCCCAACAGATAGTATAACATGTTATTATAAATATTATTAAAAATATAATATCATTTTGGATCATAGTCAAATTTAAAGTAATCCATATTGACTTGTCTCGAGATATTAATGAAAAGTTCAATATATACATACATACATATATATATATAATGGAGTTTGAGATTGATCTGATCAAATATATAAATATTTTTTAAATATAAGTTTGAATCATAGTTAAATTTAAGATAATTTATATTGACTTATCTTCGTATATTTATGAAAAATTTATATATAATTTAGGCTAAAAGGGTACTTTTGTCCCTGAGTTTGACCCAAAAATGCAATTTCGCCCCTCGTCGAAAAGTGCACTCATTGTGGCCCTCCAGTTCATGAAATCGATCAAATTGACCCTTTGACCGACGTTGACCGTTACGGTGCTGACGTGGCAGTTAACGGTGATGACGTGGCAATCTATGATGCTGACGTGGCGGTCAACGATGCTAACGTGGCAGTACACGTGGGATGATGACGTGGCAGGAGGGGCTGAATTGATTATTTTAACTGAATTCGAGGGCATAATTGATTTTTTTTCCTGAGTTTAGGGGCATAATTGATTTTAATTAAAAGTTCGATAACTTATTTAATATTTAAGTTGAAAAATAAGAATTTATGAAATTATTAAAATTTTAAAATATTAAAACTAGATAAATAAATTTATTAAGTGAGAATATTTAAAAAAAACAAAGTGAAGACTCTTACAAAAGATCAAAATATTCTTCAATTTATTTTATAAAAATTTATAAAGTTAATAAAAATAAATAAAATATTCTAAAAGTTACTGAAAATAAAAATTTTAGAAAAAATTAAAATATATTATGAATTAAAAATATATAAAATTTAATCTAAAAACTTAATAATTTTTTTATAAATTATTAAAAAATTAAACACTTTTATCGAAAAAAATTTGACTTCGTCATTTTGAGTATTACTATTCGTTAGATTTTTTAGTGGAATCAACATTGTACTAGAGTAACAATAGAATTCAATTTTTCCCGCTTTTTTACATCAAATTGATGCTCATTAATATTTGATGTACAGAAATGAAAGAGAATTTTGGCTTTATTAATACTTTAATTCATTATGGTGTTTTTATTTTTTTAATATTTTATGAATATTTAAATATTAATAGTTTTTATTTTTTTAGCTTAAAGATTAAATAAGTTATCGAAGTTTTAATTTTGCCCCTAAACTCAAGAAAAAAATCAATTATGCCCTTGAATTCGGTTAAAATAATCAATTCAGCCCCTCCTGCCACATCACCATCTCACGTGTACTGCCACGTCAACATCGTTGACCACCACGTCAGCATCATGGACTGACACGTCATCACCGTTAACTGCCACGTCAGCACCGTAACGGTCAACGTCGGTCAAAGGGCCAATTTGATTGATTTCATGGACTGGAGGGCCACATTGAGTGCACTTTTCGACGAGGGGCGAAATTGCATTTTTAGGTCGAACTCAGGGGCAAAAGTACCCCTTTAGCCTATAATTTAATATTTATGTTTATCGGTTTCTTCTTTATTGTTGTCTACCGTTAATCATTCTTTTTAAGATTTGCTTCCTTCTCCTCAGTCCTCACCATAGGTATGTTATTCTTCATTTCTTTAATTTTATTTTCTTAATATTGTATCTTATTTAGATTCTATTGGTATTTATTCTTATTTTTTAAAGGTTATTTTTTCATTGTTATTTTCTTTTTAGTTCTTTCTATGTTGTTTATTTGTTACAACAATTGAAATATTATTTTATATGTTATTTGTGCTATTTTTTAGTCCTTTACAATAGATTTTAGTACCTTTTTAGTCTAAACTTTTCTGTTGTAAAAAATTTAAATTCGGACTTTTTCCATAACAAATTTAATTTATATTTATAAATATATTGTATGAATGGGTCATGGGGACGATTAAGAGGAGATTAGGTGGATTTTATGACCCACGTGGGTCATAGGGCGGGGATGATTTTAGTCTTGCGGGTTGTGGGGCAGGAATGATTTTAAATTTTATATCCGTAGCGGGTCGTGGGGCGGGGATGAAAATTCTTGACGGGATAGGTGTGGAAAGAGTACCCTTCGCACCCTCCCTGCCCAATTGACATCCCTATAAAAATTTTTATTATTTTATTTAAGAAAAACATTATTAATTATTTCTCGAAGCTCAATCCACGAATAAATCAAATAACAAAAAAAAAATCATGAACCAAAACATACAAGTTTATCCCCCATGAGTAAATATTGGTATCCATGGCACAAGATTCTGCTTTCCAAATCAATTTAAATATTTTCCTTTTTCTTTTTTGTTGAACATAAAAATATACTAGATTGAATTTAAAGTGAAACATATTATAAAATGATCACACTACAACTATTAAAAATTTAATGTGAAAAATAAATACAATAAACTTTAAAAGGTGTGAAAAGCATGAGAAGCAAAATCCATCGTTTTACAAAAAAACTTGCACGGTCTTTTAAATGAAATTCAGCAACGATATACTTTGACCAGAAAGCTTTATAAATCAAGCATTCTTCTACTGCATGTACTTGGCACATCGACAAACTACCAAAAAAAATCAGAAAAATATCAAATCGTCAATTGTCTTGTGACTATAAATGCTCGATAATTCTTGTTATCTGAACACTAAATTTTCATAATAGCAAACAATACCGTCACAAAGACAGGCAAATCTGCACACACAAAAAATAGACAAAATACTGCCATACAAACAGACAAAAAAACCATAAAAACCTGTAAAATAACTCTGCAAAGCAAAGCAAAAAAAATTAAAAAAAAAACGAACGATTCTTCATCAAAAGAGAAAAACTTTATTTATATACAATCAACGTAAATATTAAAAATTAGTTGACGACATAAAGATCGTCGCCAAAAATAAATTCGACGAAAGAAAAAAACTCAAGATAATGTCTTTTGAAAATAACTTTCTCTGAGAATATCTTTATCAAAATATTATGTTGTCTAAATCAATTTTACTGAAATAAAATATAATCAAGAAAATAAATTGTTTAACCTAATTAATAATGTTACATTTTATATTTGTACATAAAATATAAACATATTTTTACAAATGTCATTGAAGTATATATATAACCCAAAACCTAGAAATTAGACTATATATGAAAAAAAATTAAAATATCAATAAACCTCAATTGGTACATTATGATGAGAATTGAGACATGCTCTTACTTGTAAGAAGTGACACGCATATACGATAGCGATAATCTTGATTATTATTTTTGGTATATATATGTGTATTTAATTCATTAGTCGACTAGAACTAGGGTGGGTAAAACTCGACTCGACTCGAAAAAGTCAAATAATTCGACTCGAGGTAAAAATATTCGACTCGTCTTGACTCAACTCGAAATTTTATAAACTCGAATGCCTCGAAAAAATTTCAAATAAAGTTTGAGTTGTAAAATGAAAATTCGAATTACTCGAAATTTTTAGTTTAATAGATTTATTTTTAAGTTCGAGATGAGTCTCTCAATTTTTTATGATATATACATACCGATATATAAAAATATGAAGAAATATTGTCACATGTGAAAAAATATGAAGAAATATATATATGTGCATATCTTATATGATTAGAGAAAGTCGTTTAAATTGGAATCAAACTATACTATAACATGATAAATAATTATAATTAAATTTTTATAGGAACTCGAAAACTCGACTCGACTCAAATCGAAAAAATTTCAAATAAAATTTGAGTTGTAAAATATGACGCGTCAACTCGAATAACTCGAAATTTTTGACTCGACTCGATCGAACGCTCTCCCCTAACTAGAACCCAACAAGTGGTCTCAGTAGAAAAGCGGATGATGTTTATTTTAAGAGACCCGGTTCTCACTTCATCTACAAGATGTGTGTGCATTGTCACATGATTAAGAATATGTATGAAAATATATTACTTTGTAATTAATTTTAGACTATTAGAAAAATATTAGTCTACTAATTCAAAATAATATATTATAAGAAATCAAGCACAAAATTTAACGCAACAGATCCTAAATTGAGCTCAATTTAATGGGTAAAAATCCTCAGCCCCTAATCATGCCCATTCTATGTTCCACACTAAAAATTATTTAAAACTAAATTTTAAACTCTAACCCTAATTTTCACATTATAAACTTTAAACTTTACACCCTAAAAATACACTCTACCCTTAATTCCCTAAACCCTAACTACAACCCTTAACCTTAAACTTTAAACTCTAAACCTTAAACTCACAATTTTAAAGTAGAGGCATAAAAGGAAACATGATACGGAAACATGAATTTCCATCCCAATCTAACACCCTCCTTGAACCAAAAACCACTCACCACAATCCTCGAAAATTGCCACTAACCAAAACCTTAAGGCATCATTGATTCTGCCAATTCTCATTGTCTCATTGACCGAATTTTTTAAAGAATTCTATCAACCTTAACTTCAGCGCCACAAAAAAATAAAGAAAGTCATAGTAGTTTAGAGCCTAAGGTCTTGGAGAGAAAGAAAGTTTTGAAAAGAATGGAAGAAATATAAAAATATGTTGGTAGGGATTAAATTCGTATCATATTTACTAACAAGTGTTGGTGTATTGGTAAGATACATAGTATTTTTAAGGAGTGGACACGAGTTCAAACTTCGGAGACGATATTATTGGGAGGGACAACCTCGCACCTCGAACATAGACCGTAAGACAAACATGCATATTACCAAAAAATTAGTATCATATTTAAATGTTAAGAAATAGAAGTGGCATCAGTAGAGTCTCACAGGTCGCAAGTTCGGGTCCGAGTCACGAATAGAAATCCCCTGCTCCTTTATTGTGCCTTTACTTATACATTCATACTAAAAAATAGGTTTAGAGTTTATGGTTAGGCTGTAGGGTGTACTTTAAGGTTTAGAATTTAAGGAGGACTTCAAATTTAATTTTTTAGTATCGGGGCATGAAAAAGGGGACAAAAGATTTTTGTTCCCGAGTCACATGCACACATAGTTGTCCAAGAGGTTCTTAAAAAGATTTTAAACTTGAAGAGACCATCAGACTTAGTATGATATATAAAGAATTCTAGAAGACCCACAATCCCACACATTTACACCTATGTGAAAACATCGTGTGGATATAAGATATTTACTTAGATAGAGATTATAATTTAGAGAATATTTTATATTTGTACCATTTGTGGTTGGTGGACTTCTATCTTTGTTATCAATGTAAATCATTAGTGACCGTCGGATGTAAGTAGACTCAATTATAAATAGAGGTTTTACCACTTTATTTGTATCATCTATCATTTAAAAACATTTACTCTAAAAAGTTATCTCTCGTTATTCAATGTTTTTTGTATTCTTTCTTTGTTCTTCATAGCCTCTCTCATTTATTTGCTTCTGTTTATAAAACAATTGTGTTTCTCAGTTGTAGCCTTTCTTTTTAAATAAAAGATTATCTTAATAATTCAAAAAATTACATAACAAAACACACGAAAACTAAAATTTTGGTAAAAAAAATACACGTTGAAACCAGAGAAAAAAATTACACTCATAAGATTAGATAACATCCCAGTCCTACAATTTATTGACAGGTCGTGATTAGAAAAACACAATAACTCATATAAACTAAATAATGATCAATAACATGTCAAATACTAGATTAGAACAAACAAAATGAGAAACTATAAGGACGGTTGAAAAAAATCATATTGCATTAACCACGTCAGGGAACAATTTATCCTCAGTAATGAGTGTATCATCAAATAAATCAGTAAAAAGGAATAGAGATTAGCTAGAATGAGCCACATAGTTGTTTATCTTTTAGTAAATATATACAAATTTGTTATATATGATTTTGGTGTATTTATAGATTTATGAACATGAAATATAAATAATTTTAAACAAAACCATCTTTATATGTTTGTGTTATGTGCAAATCAACAAATGAGACTGAGAGCTCTTTCCTCTTGCACATGCCCCTATGTATTTAATATTTCAATCCTAATATATAATTAAGTTTTGAATATTATTGAAATGGAATCGGAATGTTTTATGCTTGTGATGTTGTCTGTCTTCAGACCAATGAGAGTGGCATTTTATAATGGCTCGTCTCAAGTTGTTAAGTTTGATTCATATTCTGTACTACTCAAATAATATATGTGTTCTAAAATGGTGAAAGAAATTGACTCAATTATGATAAATATGATGATATAGACGTGATAATGCAACAAATGTGGATATTTACGTAACAAGTTAACTTAATAAAATTGTAATGTAGTATTTGTTTTGGTCACCAATTTCCTTTCATGAAACAATGAAGATTAAGAGGGAAATGCTATAGTTCATGGAAGCTATATTTGAAGATTTTTTTTTCCTTCCAAAATGGCTCTTTGTTGCAACCAGTACCAACTACCGCAGTAATTATTTGCCCTTGTTGTTGCCTTGTTGCAGTAAGGTCAAAATCAGCTATACTTATGCAGAGCAAGCTTCCTAATCAATGTTAATAGCCTGACTATCTTGAAAACATATTTGCATTTTAATGGAAACTGGATGCATTAGATCGAGATAGTAAGGAAGGTTTCGATCTGCAAAACCCTTGAGCTCGGACATGAAACAATAAGTTGTTGTCCAAGACAGTTAGCATCCGAGAACTAAGTACAAATCACCGCAGAGACAATTCACAAGTAATCATAGAACATTGTTAAAGAGACAAGCACCCGAGATCCACTAATTGACCGAGTAGTTAAAGATGTTCATATTGTTACATTTTGTGCGAGTTTGAATCCCAGCATTTACCTTGGAAATGTAATACCTCTCTACTTAATAAAAAAAGAGACAAGCACCTGCCACTAAAGCTACGTTTCAAGTGACATTGTATTTTCTGTGGTTCTTTCTTTATAATCAAAGTGGCATTCCTTCGGACTCCCTCGGTCCATCCCTGCTCGCAGTTAAATGTAGCAGAGCAAGTGATTCAAACTGAGATCACATTGCCCATACATCATAAATCGTCTGAATGGAATTAATTTCCAAACCCCCAGCTCCCCAATATACTCATGTGATAAAGTAAGTTAACTTCTTTTTTTATATATATATGTTACCGATTTTGTTTTCATTTTGAACTATAGTATATATCATCGCTCGCCATAAACGATACGACTCTTTGACCCATCTGAACTCTGTTTCAGTCATGGAATCGAGACATTGAACGTTGCCGATCGGTTCATTCGTGCAACACAGCAGCCATAATTTAGAAGCTTAGAAAGGAGGGTCGATCAATTTTAGTTATTATTGTTTGGATGTTAAGAATTATCACTTGACAGTTTGGCCGAGTGGTCTAAGGCGCCAGATTTAGGCTCTGGTCCGAAAGGGCGTGGGTTCAAATCCCACAGCTGTCAATATTTATGACTAAAGTGCATTTTTAATTGTAATTTTTTTCGAGTTATTATTTTGTAAAGTTAAGGTCTTGTACTATTTTTTATCTGAAAAAATTGTCTCTTTCTTTTTTTTTGTTAATTTTATTATTAATTGTTGATTGGGTAGTTATAGAAAATGTAAAGTAATTTTTTTACTCACCGCGCCTATTGTTTTTATCGATTTGACTCTTATTAATCTTTAAAAATAAACAATAAATTATCATTAATCGAAAATTAAAGTTTTTCAATCATCTAATACAACTTTTTGAGGATCGAATTGATAAAAACTGTAAACGTGCGAGCTCTAAAAAAGTTAAATTGGCATTTATATAGCTGATAAGTCAGCAATTAACAATAAAATTGAACAAAAATTAAAGGAGAGACCAAGGTTTTTCGATCAAATATAATATAGAGAGTTAATTTCATTAAAATAAAATATAGGGACTAAATTTTAAATTTGAAACAGTATATATAATTACTTTTAGTGCTAGTGGTTGTGCAAGACTGGAGGTGAGCTACATAATGTTAGTGATAAGAAACAATAATATATATATATATATATATATATATATATATATATTATTTTTATTTATAACAATAATTTATATATAGTTTAATAGAGTTTATTGTTAAGCCGATTCGATAACCATTATATTTGTTCATTGTGATTTTCCGTTTTCAGCAAGCTCGTATAAAGTATGGAAGTTATATATCCTAATGGTACATGTTGCTTTTACTGTGGCTATTATAGGAAGCTGAGTGAAAGTTGAAGCAGATTTTGATAGTTGATATTAAAAATGGATCGAGGGGTACTAAAAGATAATCATATTTTTTGAAAATTTTAAATTTTCGTATATTTTAAAAAAGTCGCCATCCATGGTTATACGTTTCTAATGAAAACACACTTTTGATTTGTTTTAATGTTTATGCTTTACTTCCTACTATTTTGCAGGTCGTAGTTATTATAATTATTGGTTCGTGGTGAACCGTTTCTACGTTTACATTCGCACGATTATTATTGCACGATTTTAGTTTGTGATATTATGGTTGCACGATTTTAGTTCGTGTGATTATGATACGGTTGGTTGGTATTTTTTTATGGGAAAACCACCTATAAATACCCATAGGCACAAGGTCTCTAAGCACCAAGAATCACAAGGTATTCTATTCCATCTAGTGAGGTTTCTCGAGTGCTCAGAAGAACTTTGGCATTTTGAGTTTTTTTTTGTAGTCGTATTTGATAAATTCGACGGTGGTTCAAAACGTTCTCAACGGTGGTGCAATCACATCTCAATTTGGCATACGATTTTGACAATAGTTTGAGGTAATTATAAATTTCGATCTTTCCGCTGCGTTTTTGCTTGATTTATGCTTACATTTGGTATCAAAGCATGGTTAAATCTTCGCCTTGTCATTTTAATGTTTGTATGTTTCTCAAAATTAAATTGTAATATTGATCTTTAAATTCTAAAATTTTGAGAAAAATTATGTTGCAGACTTTTGTTTTAAAAAGCGTAAGATTTTATTAAATTAAATTTTAAAATTTATTAATAATTTTATTAAAAATAAATTTTAGAAATAATTATTGTATGTACCTAAATTAAGAATGATAAATAACTTATCCAGTAATTGGTTATATATAAAGTTAGGTACATAAAACTTATTGCATAAACTATTAAGCAATAAATCTATATAATATATGTCTAGGGATCCGAATAATTTATTTAATTAGAGAATTAGCCACAACAAATTTAATTAAATAAAATTACGGTAAGGATCTCATAAGGACTAGACATAAAATGTTGCATAATGAATTAGCAGCAACTTTGAATAAAGTTTAGGGTTAATATCTAGCTAAGTGATTTTCATAATTTTATTTAGTTAAAGACTAGGTACAACATCTTTAGTTAAATAAAATTACTAAGGTTAAAAATCACATAAGAAAAGCTTAGATATTAAATCCCATTACAGAAATTATTAAGTTAAAAATTATTAGATGAATTTTTATAATTACCCACAGTAGTTATGAAAATAAATTTAATAATTTTATAAGGGATATAAAATATTTCTATCATAAAATGAATCTAATTGAATTAAAAAATGAGCCCACATGCAATTTTTATGTTACTTCATTCATTATTTACATAATTTGTGTAACCCCCTAGACCCGTCTATGCATTTCACGGATCCTAGGAAGTCACATTAGGGTCACAAGAGCGACCCATGGTAAAAATTCCACATAAAAAACAATTTTCTTTAAAACACTTGTTCAATTGTAAAGTTAATTTCGATTTAATATACTCTTCCAGGAATTCATTTAAACATACAATAGAAATTTCAAAAAATATGTAATCCCCTAGACCCGCCTATACGTTTCGCGGATCCTGGAAAGCCACATTAGGGTCACAAGAGCGACCCACCGTAAAAATCCACATAAAACATTTCCTAAAAAAACACATATTAAATTATAACGGTAACTTTTGTTGAAAATACTCTTTCAAGAACTTATTAAAACATATAACAAAAATTTCAGAAAATATTTTACGGACACTGTCATGAAACAATAGTAACATGCATGCCCACTAACTATGTCGGTACCGTACTCCAAAAGCAACACCGAGGGAACTCCAAACACCGATTTCGGTCATTGAGCCATGTTAGATTTCTTTTTAACCTACGACGGTAAAAATAACATGAGCTTCGGAAAGTTCGGTAATACAGAACTACCAATGGATACTATAAGTAACATGTAGGTATATGGTAGGCATAACACTATCATGATGTTTCGGGCAACAAGAGGCGGTATGCATGAAGATAATATAATTGTTCTTTATTCAATCACTGAGTATCATACTAGGAACATATAGACTAAAGAGTTAGACAAGATATGGATTACGATAGTTGAATCAGGGGCTTAATGTGTGTTCCAACAGTGCAAAGTTAACACATATTAAGTAACGGTGTGATGCTCGTTATTTCACGGTTATATAATGTTAGCGATAAGGTGCATTTTAAATTTTCTCTCTACCCTCCAACCAAACTCCGGTATGCAATTCCCCAGAACTGCAACTATAACGGGCATTAACCTAGGCTCATTGGGCGTAGATGCCAGCCTAAGGGGATACCTTAGGTACGATAAGGAATTACCCTAGCCGAAGCATAGGAACCTGAAACGGTAAGGAATTACCAGCTTGATCAGGGCTGAACCTACGGTAACTTCATACTCTATCCCAAAATATCCCAGTAACGGTATAAGTAGTGACAATAGTAATCGGTAGTAATCGTTGATAGTCGATAATGATTGATAATAATAATATTCGGTAGCAATCATTGTTAATCAGTAATAATAGTGAATATAAAGTAAACTTTAGTTTTCGATTAAATGATAACTAGCGAGCATATAAATTTTTTATTTTATTTTATTTTTCTCTTTCTTTTTTTGTTCAGCTACATAGGTATATTTCGATTTGGTAAAAGCCATATTTCGTATCGAAAGACAGCCTAGGGTTCAGGACGGTAGAATATTTAAGTGCACTTGGAACACACTAAAAGGAACCGTTTATTTCTCAGAGATACTTGGTATTTACAAAGAGAGATGAAACATTGAACTTTTGACAATTCTGAACCGATTTCAGAAACGATGTCCCTATCTCAAGGGGGCCTCGTAATCAATGTCTTCGATCAAGCATTCGAAAATTGATACGATACGATCAGTTAGGATCTCAAATATGTCAAGATTGTTTTGATCATTTGACCAATAAGGGCATTTTAGTCATTTAACAGTCCGAGGCAGTTCCATAATCTGATCCCGAGGGGATAGGTTAATGATTTGTCGTGCTGAAGATTTCCGACGGTTTACTAGGCTTCAAAGACCATTCCACTATACTCATCTCGCTGATACATTACTTTCCAAGCATTCAAATCGGTGCACTTTCCTTGTGTTCACTATTTAATTCTGACTGTGTTATACATCTGTATGAATCGCTGTCACATTATCTCGAAACATACCTCGAGAGGTTGAACATGCATTTATGCCAATTTGGGTATCAAGAAATGATTGACATACTTAACCCAAACTTCAACCCATTTGAATATTGCAATCACTTGCGTGCGGTCAAAAGTTCAAGATTTCGAAGCTTTAACTTATCTCAGTCAAGAAGGCATCCCAATTATTTAAAGTGCAGTCGTTCACGTTCTTTCGGGCCTTTTGAACTACTTAATCACTAGTTTACATCTCGTCATAAGGTTAATTCGGTAGTTTTGGGTGCCCGATGGCATCTTAGTCTCTTTAGCCAATTTGTACATGTTGGAATTTTCAATTCTTTCAATTATTTCGGTCCTTTCGATCATTATCCAACCATCCATTATTTCCAAAACACGAGGATAGACCCATCATCTCTGTTAATCTAGAAATTTCAATGCCCAAGCACATTTTGGTCATTTGATGACTCGATTGTATCGGTATTTTCAATTCTTTTACTCGATTCAGCCATTAATAACAATTATGTATTTCTAATAGTTGATTGATCTGAACATATAAAGAGTTTCCCCCGCAAAAATATCTTCAGAGGTTTATTCGAGAATTAGGCTAAATTCGAGTGCTTATATTTCTTGAATGTTTAAGTCTTATTATCATATCTCTGAGTAATTCGAGACTTTTAGATGAATCAATTGTTTTACCGGATTAATGTAGGTTTCAGCACCACTTTCATCATCAAGGGTATTTCTGTCATTTTCACATCAAGGGCATTTTCGTAATTATATACTCCAATATTTATGTCGTTTGACAAATTAATATTATTAATCGGGTTTGGAGATTGATCGCCTCATTAATTATTTGTTGAATTCCAAATTCTTTGATTTATCATCTTTCTCATTCGATTATTCCAAACTTATCTATAACGTCGTACATTTTCATATACGATTAGACTTAAGCAGAATTAACGGTGCTCATCATCATATGTGTGCATGCATTAATCGAATACTAACATGTTCACGAGGCATACAAGAGGTAGCAATGTATTACCTTGAATCCTTGTTATAAAGGTCGACCGTGGTACTCCATTCGATTAAACTCGAACACGAATTCAACGTCCTTTACTCCTCGGATACGAAGACACATGAATACCTTCAATTAAATATAATCCATAATCAATCCTTAATTTGATCACATAACTCTTAAATTGAAAAAAAACTAAACACATGCATTCTCGGGTTCAAAGTCCAATCCAGAGGCTTTCAGGTTAGAATTTCACGAAATGGGCTTCAAAAACGGACTCAGAACGTCAAAAACGTAAAATAGGGCTTTTCGGAAAAATTTGACTTTTTGGTCAAAGTCAACGCTGACGTCAGCGGTCAAAGTCAACGCTGACGTCACTGGTCCAAAGGCTGACTCGGTCGAGTTGACTCTGTCGAGTTGACTCACTGGGTTAACTTGGTCGAGTTGACTCACTGGGTTGACTCGGTCAACGGGTCGGGTCGGTCAACGGGTCGGGTCGGTCAACGGGCTTGGTTTACCACTAGGCTTGGGCCGGTTTGTTTGGACCGATTCGAGTAACTTGGTTCAAGGCTAGACCGGGCCCTAGCCGTCCGGTTCAACGGCCACCGTCCAGGGCGGTCGGAAATCCGCCAGACGGCGCGTGAAGCCCACGCGTAGCCTAAAATGGCCGGAAAAAGCCTCCGATCACTCCATTGTCATCCATTTTTCGTTTAAAGCTCAAATAACTCAAAACTTAAGCCAAAATACCTTCCGATCTTACCAAATCGGAAGTAATCCGAACGGGTTAACGTGGCTCCGGCGATGGTCATTACGGTGGCTGATCGAAGCTTGGCAGTACGGGTTCTGCTCGGTTCGGCCCCCTGAGGACGACGGTGACCTCCGATTTGGGCCATGAAGCCGAACGGTGACGGGGAATTTGAAAAGACAAGCTTCAACCCCCGTCGAAGCTTCGAACAAGATTTAACGGTGGGCGGTGGCTGATCTGCGCGAGTGACCTTAGGGGTTTCGCTCAGGACGTTGAGGCGGTTCGTTCGTTGGTGGCGGTGCGAGGCATGGCGCGGCGGTGAGGGGGATGCAGCGGTGGACGGTGAAGAGGTTTTGGGGAAAAGTAGGGTCGATGGATGAAGGAGATGGTTCTGGAAGGTTTGCCCCTATTTTTGGATATGTATTAAATGTGGCAGGTTGGGGGTTGAATCGATTTTATTAAATTCAGATACAAAAAAAAGCTTAGTTCAAAAATAGCTCAAGGCAAATTTAGACCAGAAATGGTCTTGGGTCATATGGTAAATGCTTTAGCATTTCACTCCAAAGGTCCATGGTTCAAATCCCTTTGATAGCACTTTCTCTATTCTTTTTTTTTCTTCTTTTTTTTAAACTTTATGCTAATTAAAATCAGACTGTTACAATTCTCTCCCCCTAAAAGAAATTTCATCCTCGAAATTTACTTGTCAGAGAGTTGCAGAAATTATTTTTTCATCAAATCTTGTACTGAACTTATCCATTAGAGCATCATTTTTTCTCGGGACTCGCAGACAATCACGGATCAATCTGGCGGTGTTCTTAGTTACTCAAATTGACTTTGCACCCATAATCATCTCATCATATATTTTGGACCAATTAATCAGGATATAACAACTGAACCCATACGAACTTCATGTGGTGCCAAAGAAACACTTGTTTTATAACCTTTATAATAAATGGTCTCTGTCATGGATAAGAAACTTTTTCCAGCACCACAAAAGTTAATCATACAACCCGACAACATCTCCTATAAAACCAAATTACTCTACTAGATTGACCATTGATTTACGAATGAAGAACTATATCTGGAATCCATACAGGTACTCAAAGGCTTCAAGAGAGCCCTCCAAATCAAGATGTTAACCTCAAATTTAATTTAGAATCGATATATGGCAAAACACTATGCCATTTTTTATAAGGCCTTTCTTCAAGACGATCAAACATAACCAAAATTTTAAACGGATGTCACATACCTTCAGCGTAATACTCCGATAATCGTTTACTTCGTGCATAACAGAGTCACCGCATAATCTATACTTTCACCAATCTCGCAGACACCTTTCTTTTTAATTTCATAGCACTTTTGTCCGATTTTTTTATCAAAATATTCCCAAACATAATCATTATCATCGAACAACCTTACATGTAATCTTACATTGGTTACTTTGCATAATCAAGCATTTATTCTAAATCTGATTCATATCTTCTCTTTTTCTTCTTTTTTTCATGCATCAACGATATTGGGTTCTTTATCCAGATCCAAAACCATAACATTAATCCAATTTACAGACAAACATTACATATATTCCTTTCCAGTACAGATCAAGCTATTATGGATAGAGAGGTTATATGCACTTATTACAAGAAGGAATTCAACATCAAGGTTCCAGCTTGTAGGAGTACGGTTATAATCTAGGGGCATGCACAGACCAAACACCCTATGACAGACGATCGGCCGATCTACCCAGAATGACACAACTCTAAGCTCTGATACCACTAAATGTAACCCCCTAGACCCGCATATACGTTTCGCGGATCCTAGAAAGTCACATTAGGGTCACAAGAGCGACCCACCGTAAAAATCCACATAAAACATTTCCTAAAAAACACATATTAAATTATAACGGTAACTTTTGTTGAAAATACTCTTTCAAGAACTTATTAAAACATATAACAAAAATTTCAGAAAATATTTTACGGACACTGTCATGAAACAATAGTAACATGCATGCCCACTAACTATGTCGGTACCGTACTCCAAAAGCAACACCGAGGGAACTCCAAACACTGATGTCGGTCATTGAGCCATGTTAGATTTCTTTTTAACCTGCGACAGTAAAAACAACGTGAGCTTCGGAAAGCTCAGTAATACAGAACTACCAATGGATACTATAAGTAATATGTGGGTATATGGTAGGCATAACACTATCAGGATGTTTCAGGAAACAAGAGGCGGTATGCATGAAGATAATATAATTGTTCTTTATTCAATCACTGAGTATCATACTAGGAACATATAGACTAAAGAGTTAGACAAGATATGGATTATGATAGTTGAATCAGGGGCTTAATGTGTGTTCCAACAGTGCAAAGTTAACACATATTAAGTAACGGTGTGATGCACGTTATTTCACGGTTATATAATGTTAGCGATAAGGTTCATTTTAAATTTTCTCTCTACCCTCCAACCAAACATCCGGTATGCAGTTCCCCAGAACTGCAACTATAACGGGCATTAACCTAGGCCCATTGGGCGTAGGTGCCAGCCTAAGGGGATACCTTAGGTACGGTAAGGAATTACCCTAGCCGAAGCATAGGAACCTGAAACGGTAAGGAATTATCAGCCTGATCAGGGCTGAACCTACGGTAACTTCATACTCTATCCCAAAATATCCCGGTAACGGTATAAGTAGTAATCGGTAGTAATCGGTGATAATCGATAATAATAATATTCAGTAGCAATCATTGTTAATCAGTAATAATAGTGAATATAAAGTAAACTTTAGTTTTCGATTAAATGATAACTAGAGAGCATATAAATTTTTATTTTATTTTATTTTTCTCTTTCTTTTTTTTGTTCAGCTACATAGGTATATTTCTATTTGGTAAAAGCCATATTTCGTATCGAAAGACAGCCTAGGGTTCAGGACGGTAGAATATTTAAGTGCACTTGGAACACACTAAAAGGAACCATTTATTTCTCAGAGATACTTGGTATTTACAAAGAGAGATGAAACACTGAACTTTTGACAATTCTGAACTGATTTTAGAAACGATGTCCCTATCTCAAGGGGGCCTCGTAATCAATGTCTTCGATCAAGCATTCGAAAATTGATACGATACGATCGGTTAGGATCTCAAATATGTCAAGATTGTTCTGATCATTTGACCAATAAGGGCATTTTAGTCATTTAACACTCCGAGGCAGTTCCATAATCTGATCTTGAGGGGATAGGTCAATGATTTGTCGCGCTGAAGATTTCCGACGGTTTACTAGGCTTCAAAGACCATTCCACTATACTCACCTCGCCGATACATTACTTTCCAAGCATTCAAATCAGTGCACTTTCCTTGTGTTCACTATTTAATTATGACTGTGTTATACATTTGTATGAATCGCTGTCACATTATCTCGAAACATGCCTCGAGAGGTTGAACATGCATTTATGCCAATTTGGGTATCAAGAAATGATTGACATACTTAACCCAAACTTCAACCCATTTGAATATTGCAATCACTTGCGTGCGGTCAAAAGTTCAAGATTTTGAAGCTTTAACTTATCTCAGTCAAGAGGGCATCCCAATTATTTAAAGTGCAGTCGTTCACGTTCTTTCGGGCCTTTTGAAGTACTTAATCATCTTAATCATTAGTTTACATCTCGTCATATGGTTAATTCGGTAGTTTTGGTGCTCAGTGGCATCTTAGTCTCTTTAGCCAATTTGTACATGTCGGTATTTTCAATTCTTACAATTATTTCGGTCCTTTCGATTATTTTCCAACCATCCATTATTTCCAAAACACGAGGATAGACCCATCATCTCTGTTAATCTAGAAATTTCAATGCCCAAGCACATTTTGGTCATTTCATGACTCGATTGTATCGATATTTTCAATTGTAATCACCTATTTTGTCTGGGGTGTTAAACCCGTATATTATGTTATTTTTACTATATTGATAACGGGCTTTATATATTGTGATAAAATATAAAAATTAAAAAAAAAAGAAAAAGAAAAAAGAGTATATATTACTACTATTAGAGTCTATTATTATAACCTACATTATTATCATTACTAGTATTATCCCATATATTATCTACTATTATTGTATTCTTAATCTTAAGTATTATTACTATTATTACTATCCACTTATTTATATTACCATTATATTATTATCCATCATTAACCATTATTATTCGTATTATATTTATTATTATGAACTATTTATACCTTTTATTAGCTTATTATTATATTGTTATTATCATCTTTGTTACCTTACTAGGCTATCATTTATCATTATTATTTATATATATCATAAATGCTATTATGGGTACTATGTTATATTTATTATTATTACTATTAAATCTGGAAATAAAATTGAGTCTAGTAAATAAAAGCCCAATATATATATATTTAATATAATAAAAGCCCAACAGTATTATTTAAAGTCCATATACAAAACCAAAAAATATTATACATGGCCCAATTCAGGCCCAACTTAAATAAAGAAAAACCCTAATGCCCTATATTTTGCCTTGCAACACCAACCGTCGGATCTAGGTGAAGATCTGACGGTCCAGATCAAGACTCGGCAAGAAGCCCTAGCTGCCCCCCCAGGAAACCCTAGCGCCGCGCAGCCTTAGCCATTGGATCGAGATCTCATCGGACGGCTGAGATCGAACCGGAGAAGTCTCCAGAACCTCCACGCGCCGCATGCTCGACTCCCCAGCAGTCCACGCGCGGTGATCCGATTCCCACACGCGCGCGTGTAGACCACAACCAACCCCTCAGCTTCTCTCGTGCACCGTTTGATCAATCCGAGCCCGTCCGGATCCCATCAACGGCGCGCACGACCGGCCACGTCTCGAGCCCTCTGGTCCCCCCCTCCAGCAGTCACATGCAAACAAAGGACCATAACCGAAAATATCAGAAAAATGCACAAAAAATCAAACAGAAACGGAAAGCAAACAAAATGCAGAAATCAGAGGCAGGAATCGTACAAATCACAACAAATTCCAGCAATTATATGCATTATAGAAATAGGAAAAAATGGGATTTTAGGGCTATAAAAGCCCGAGAAAATGTAATGAGAAGCAGGAGGATTTTCAGAGAATTTTCGGAAAGGTTTTTAGAGAGCATTAGAGGCTTGTTTTTAGAGAGTTTTTGGAGAGCATTATTAGAGGACTTTCAGAGAGAAAAAATTGTAAGAGAGGATTTTTCAAAGAGAATTCAGAAAAAAAAAATTTCAGAGGAGATTGTAATCGTTTTCATATCAATACAAGCAGATAAGAACTTCAGAGGTATCGGTGTCTCTCTTTGGTTTTAGTTTCGTATTACACAAAAAATAAAATAAAAACAGAAGGTTTTTTTACCTCCATTTTGAGTCGGGATCCCCATCGTCGTGCCCGTCTTTACCGGCGATAAGCTTCACGGCCTCTCTTCGGGGTCGTGCATGGTGAGTCGTCGAGACCGGTGACACGAGGGGATAAGCTTTTCAGGTTTTTAGTGTCGGGATCTCTTTTTTTTTTTAAGGAAAAACGATTTTGAAAAAGTTTTCCTTCGTTTTGGTTTTGATTTCGAGAAGAGAAGGGTTTTTCGGTTTCAAGAAAGAAAAAAAGAGAAGCTTTTTTAGGGTTCCGGCGCCGGAAACGGCGACCAGAACCCCTTGGCGGCGCCGGACTTCTCAGAGATCAAAGGGTAAGTTTTTTCTTTCCAGTTTAGGGTTATCAAATGAAAAAAGGGTTGAAATTTGTTTTGGTTTGGCTTAAATAATGTTTTTAGTTTTTTAAACATGGCTAATAGCCTACTAAGCCCCTCCGCGTATTGATATTACGCGTGCAGGGGCTTCCGCTTTTTAAAATCACGGCAGCAGTCCCCCCGTGTTTTCAAACGTTCTCAATTTCGTCCCGCTTTCATTTTAATCCGTTTTTTAGTGGTCGAATCACCGTTTGAGTCCCTGTAGGTTTTGAGTCTTTTCAATCGAGCCCTGCTCTTTCATTTTGAGTTTTCTTAAAATGGTTTATTTACATTTGCAGCCCCTGCCGGTTTGTATTTTTATTTATATCGCATCTCATTTTGGTTATATTATTCATGCCCGTTTAGTACGTGTTTATATCGAATATATTATTTTTGTCATATTGTTTATATTAGTATGTGCATATTTTGTCTTCTCTTGTTCGAATATATATATGTTTTTGTGACATGCATTTTAATGTCATTTCATGTGATTTTTAGTGCTAAGTTCGCATATTAATTAATTTTAATTCTAAAACGGAGATACCTATTAATTCGCGTATTCGGGTCGACATGCCTAGCTCATTGGATGTCCCGCGAATATTCGGATTAATTCGAATCGTCTAAAGGTAAATCCGTAAATAAAAAGGACAAGAGCATAGCATCATCCTTTAATTGCTTGCATCATGCATAAAGGTGACGTACGGGATCCGAACCCAAACCAACACGGCAGTCAGTCTTATATGATGTCGGTTTAGTCTTTGGTCCGGTGTACCGTCATCCTTTTTAATTAAACGATAAATTAGTTCGATACCACCAATTTGAAAAAGCTCGTACGATTAAAGTCTGGTTTTCAATCAAGAACCCCTTATTAAAGTCTTTTTAAATTTCGAATAATTTCCATCGAATTAAAAGCAACAATTGTTTTGGTACAGATTTCCGGGCGTGATGGGGGTGCTAACCCTTCCCCGCGCGTAACCAACTCCCGAACCCTTTCAAAAGAATCTCTGGTTTTGTTTTCTACGGTGTCCGGCCTACCTTAGTGGTCGGTGGCGACTCCAACCGAGAAAAAAAAGAATTTTTAAAATGGGTTTTTCCGAACCGAATTAATTTTTAAATTCCCCTTTTTTTAAATCAAATTGAATATTTTTCAAAAGTAGCGGGAACTTGATTTGCGGAGAAAAAAACCCCGTTACAGCTTGGCGACTCCGCTGGGGACAAATTTTGTTTTTCAAAACAAAAAAGAGTTAGGCCAAGAAAATAATTGTTGCTTTTAGTGATGGAAATTTTTGAAATTTAATTTGACTTTAGCGAGATGGTTCTTCCTTGAAAATAGAACTTTGATTACACGAGCTTTGATAATTGGTGGTCTTGAATTAATTTTTCATTTAATTTCAAAGGAATCACCGACATGTGTTGCATCACGCATTAGGCTCTATAGCCGAGCCTCGCCCCTTAAGTGGGAGTGAAACGCCCATACCCACGTGAGTCTCCCTCCACGGGTCGGTAATTCACTTCCGGAATCCACGCCTTTGACATGTGAGCAGCCCTCCACGTCACTAGGTCGTGCTTTCCCCCGAACCGAAACCAATTCGCAAGCTTGTAATGGGCCAGAATTGGGTTTTTTGTCACCTTAGTAGGTGATAAGATAGGTTCGGGTACCCTTGTTAGAACCGAACCCACATGAGTGAGAATTTAAGAAGCCTACCCCAGTTAGAGCCATGCGGTTAACCGTAGAATTAGAATTTATGCTATTAGGTCTTGCATCGTTAATTTGCTTTGATGTGTTTCCTTTTGCTTGTTTTATCAAGTATTCATTATTGTTGATACTAACCCAGTTGTCTTCTTGTCTTGTTTTGCTTATTTTTGCATACTCATCGCATTTTCATACGAAATGTTGATTTGAGAACAGTCTAAAGTTGAAAACTTTCACAACGAGAGAAAGAGTCCATAGCAACGGAGTTTTCGGGACCCTAATTTGAAGGAAAGAGACAAGAAAAAAAGAAAAAATCGTACCTTGTGTATTTGTTTTCTTACCTCGTTGCAACAAGACTTGATCTTCGTTGTGGAAAGTTGTTTAATGAGGATGTTCGTCGAATCAACATTTCCTTGCATTCGATTTTACGTTTTTCAATTTGTTGCCTTCATTCATTTGTTTCAGTTATGCATACACATTTCATGCATTACATCATTAAATCATGGAATTAATTGTTCGGGGTCATGGCAGCATTTATGACTACCGAAGATTCCGCACCCACACTTTACTCGCCACCAAAGGAGGCAAATGGATGAAAGTTTTGCTAAGTTAGAAGTCGACTTGAGAAGAGTCCAAATGGGGGCATATGATGGCCATGGATCATTTTGCGAGTACCACCAGACTGTGGGGCATGAAATTCAGAGTTGCTTAGAATTTAAGCAATTGGTCCAGGAATTGATGGACAATCGGGAGGTTGAGTTCCTCGAAGAAGTTTGAAGGGTGGAATGGATGGTCAGCTCGGCAGTATTTAAGAATTTTATGCATCCAAGTTTGCTTTCATTTCATTGCATTTTAATCTTTCCTTGAAGTGATGTGTGGGATCCACTTTGCTACCCTTTGCCCGAAGGTAGCAAAGATTTTTTTGTAAGGGCCTCAGACTGCATGTTTTAAATTTCAATGAGAGGATGCATTATGTTTCAATTGCCTTTTCATTTTTTGTGTATATATTCGTCTATTGAGTCCCCATATATCAATTGCGTAAGGGACATTGACTTTGACCCCGATGGTTGACTTCGAGCCGCCTTTGTCTAGCAGAAATCGAAAGCTTTGAAGATGATAAATATGTGGCTTACACTCCAAGTTAATTTAGTCACCTAATTAAAAAGAAGAAGAAAAGAAAAAAAAAGGAAAAAAGAGAGAAGAAAAAGAAAAAAAGAAACAAGAGAAAAAAGAAGAAAGAAGAGAAAAAAGAAGAAAAGAGACAAAAGAGAGGGAATAATAAAAGCCTAACAAAAGCACTCCAATGTTCGAAGCCTGGTAATAGGCATTTTCGGATACGAGTGTGGAATTTTTGGGGCACTCCGCTGTAGCAAAAGACCAATAAGGTTGCTGTGCACCATTCACTTTAGCTACATGAGTGATGATAATATTTTCAAATCGTGACATTGCCGAGTAGCTCGGGGTTTTGTTGTTTGCTCCATCATTTATTTCGAGCCAAAGGAATGTGATGAGTTGACTTCCCCAAAATTATAAAGAAATGATAAAGGCGAAGCCTAGAGAAGATAAGCCTAATTAATTAAAAAGCTGAAATAACTTGGAGAGTATGTCACATGTTCAGACATCAGCTCAGCTTTCGAGGTCTCCTAGACACATGATGCTTGAGGCAATCCTTGGTAAGCCACAGTAGTGTCGTTCGTGCACTTGATATTCGGGGTATTTAATTTGACTTGATATATCCCTGATGTGAAAAGAAAAAATAGTTTTTGAAAACGCATCTGACTTCAAAATTAAAAGGATGCAATCTGAATCTTTTGTAAACACAATAATTTTCCCATTGCTTCGGGGATAAAGTTTAGAATGCAATGCCATGAATACAAATGACAGCTTGTCAGTGGCTATGGTGAAGATTGTAGTAAGTTCCTGTTGCGTGTAAATAGTCTATCGCAATTGTAGTGCAAGTATACACGACGCAAGTAGTAAAGTGATACGAAGTATCGGATATCGTCTCCACAGGGATTGGGCTAATAGCTTCACCTCGATTTACTACACGAAAGTAAAAGAAATATTTGAGAATTGTCACGAGAATAATAAAGTAAAAACGTAAATAAAAGGATTGAAATATCAAGATAGAGAGAATGGGCTGGTATTGAATTGCTCGGTAGTGCAGGTATTGGATTGCTTAGGAACTCCAGTTTTGTCGTCGCTCCCGTCGCCGACAGCACCTGTCGCGGCGGCTGTCCGTTAGCTGTCGCGGCAGCGAACACACCAACTCCGTTCTTCAAGTTTGGCAAGAATCCCAGATCTGCCTTGTCTTATCCCTAGGTCCAAGTCTGTCGATGATCACGTCTTTGATGATACCTCCCAGCGTGAATCGAAGGATGAACACCGATGTGTATGAATTCTTCCTTAGCCACTTAACCTCGCCCTATCCCTAGGTACGAGATAGTTCAACTATAAACTAGAGAACTTGCTCTTACTTCTTTCGTATACTTAACTCTCCCGATGCTAAGTAAATGGATAACCTCACAATGCTCTCCCGATGCTCTTGCAAGACATTAATAACCAAAATAAGAGAACTTGAAGTTTATTTTATTGAACTGAAAATTCCTAAAACAAAACAACCCTTGCAACTACTTTACAAAACAACTCGTAGCCCTAGGGGGAATTTAGAACATGTCGGTGACGGGTAAACGACAGGGGGGTTTAGGTTATCGGTTATGGGGTAAAATGAGGGATATTTTTCTAGGTTAAAACCTATGCCCTTATATAAGCTTTGGGCTCAAGTATTCTAAGTTAACAAGGATTACAACTTTAATGAAAAGTAAGATTCTAATAAATGCTTAATCTCTAAGGATTCCTACTTTTCAGCCGTATCCTTGCTTTATGGGAATTTCTCTCCTTGAGCTTTGGCTTGACATATCTTTTGATCCGGGGCTTGGAAAAATATTTGGCTTTCACACGACAGACGAACAGATTTTTCTCTATCTATCGAGGTCCACTTTACTTTTCCTCTTCATAAATCTGCTGTCACCTTGCTGTCACGACAGATCCATGGCAGCTTCGTCTTCCTCGTCTGCTTGTCCAGTTCAGCTTTCCTGCTTCTCTGCCCTGCACCTGCCTTCTTTGTCAACTATGGCAGAATTCTGCACAATAAGCCATCTTTTAGTAGAATCCGTACCTTTAATCCATTTGTGATGTTTTACTGAAAACTAACCTAAATGCAATGCAATGATGCTTGAATGCAGCAGAAATATGGGTTAAAAAAGGTGTAAATAATAGGACTTTTACACACTCAACACACCCCCAAACTCAAGTTTTTGCTTGCCCTCAAGTAATTAAACCTAAAAGAAAAATGAATATTTTTGTGTTGGCCTTCAAACAGTGAACTGTCCCTTACCCGTTGCTCATTCTCTATAGCGGCAGCAACCTGTCGGAAAGGTTAGGATCTGTCCGGAATCTCCCTATAGCTCTCGTGCAGTGTGTGCATGCTTGTGAACAGTTATATGCTAAGACTCTCTTAGTTTCACTAGAATATTCAACTCTTAACTCGATTTTTTTATGCCAAAGTTTATCTTCTTGAAGACACGTTTTCATGCTTCATTTTCTTCTATTTTCAAGCTAAGTTTTACTAGAGCCGGTTTCGGGCACCTCTAGTTACTAGAGCCGGTTTCGGGCACCTCTAGTTAGCTTCCTAGAGCCGGTTTCGGGCACCTCTAGGTTTTTGATTTTCTTTTGCTAAACTTCTTTCCTAGAGCCAGTGTTAGGCACCTCTAGGGGCTATTCAAGTTCTAAGCTTCCTATTCTAGTTTGGCTAAAAGAAATCTAAGCAATATAACAGTCACAATGGTGTTTAAGTTTTCAGAACTATAGAAAGGCTCTAAACTTCTCCTTAAACTGTCCTAAAGATGCTGCCACGACAGAGCTGTCATGACAGGTAAGTTAACTTCACAGTTTTTAAGCCAACAGTTAAATATTTTTTTAAGAGAAATTAAATAAATAAAAGACACAACAATTAATAAAAAGTTGTACTTAAGACTCCATTAATGATGGAGGGTTGCCACCCCCAAACTCGAGGGTTGCATTGCCCTCAATGCAAAATGACATGAAAAGACAAAAATATGAAGAAAAGTACATCACAAAAGATAAAGGCAGGCAACAGTAAAAAAAATAAAAACTTAAATTTTCAGTCGCTGTCCTCGCTGCTGCTGCTGACACGGATCTGACGGCGGCGTCTGGGCTGTGGAGGAGGCTGGGCAGGTTTAGGGGCAGGTGCAGGGGCAGGCTGCTCCACGAGCTGGACATCGGCACTACTGCCACTGTCCCACGTGCTGCTGGTGGTGGTGCTAGCCTTGGGCAACCGTTTCTTGTCTGCCACGTGTTTTTTCCTCTTGACCGGCGTAAATTCCCTCTCCAAATTTCTCCTGAGCAGAGGGCTGTCATCGGAGGCAGGTCTCTTTGTTCCTCTAGGAGAGGTGTCTGCCGGTGGCTGTCTGCTGCCGTCGGGGCAGGTGATGTGGTGGAGGCAGTCGAGTGAGAATGTGGGGAGGCAGGTGGTGTGGGTGTGTGAACAGGGGTGTGGACTGGGGTGGGGATATGGAAATAATGGGCAGGAAAAGTAGGGAATTGAACATCGGGAAAATTTAAAGTTTGGGTAATGAAGTTTACCGTCGAGTTAGTGAAGTCCCGAATGAACGTCATCAATCCCATTTGTCTCTCCTCTACCCTTTGTAGCGCAGCAAGGACGAGGGCTGACTGGTCTGTCGGAGCGGTGGCGGCAGCAGGTTCAGGGGCAGGCTCCTCTGATGATTCTTCTGGGGAGCCGGCTGGATTGAAAGATGAGACAGGTGTAGCCACGACCAGCTCCATAAGGCTGTTGATGTTGTTGTCTGTCCAGCCTCTGCCCTTGATTATTTTGTCGGAGGGTTCCTCGGGGACAGCTGCACAGCGGCAGAGGGAAGTTATTGTGAACGGCAGGCAGAGGCGGGAGTCAGAACGGAAGGTGCAGTCCAGGATGTTGTCCCGCATATAGCGGCCCACATTGATAGGCCTGTCGTGCATGATGGAATGAATAAGGGCAAGCCGCTGCCGGTTGACCGTTGTGTGGTGGGAAGAAGGCATGATACGCTTTTTGATGAAAGCGTTCCAGAGTTTGGCTTCCGGGAGGAGTTGCCCCCTGTTTACGGAGTGGGGGTTCTTTTTGCTGGTTGTCCATGATGTTCCTTCCTCTATCAACTCCACCATGACAGCATCATAAGCGGCAGCATCGAAGGTGTCGAGAAATTTCTGGGGGGCATCATCATCGGGGCCAAAGTAGAGGCCAAACATGTGGTTGATGCTGTCAGTTGTGAAGGGCACTTTTACTCCTCGAACGGTGACAGATGTTGCCGTTCTGCTGTCTATGGCAGCATAAAACTCCCGGACTAATGTGTCGTTTAGCTCTGCCGGTTGTTCCGCGAAGTGCTCCCATTGTTGAGCCGTGATGGCCTTTACAATGAACGGCCGGAGTCCCATGTTGGGTGCCTTTCGGATATACACGAAACCACGTTCCTCCCATAACTCCTTTGTGGCGAAGGGCGTTGCTGCTGCTGAAGAAGAGGCTGAGGCAGCACTACGGCGGGTCTGTCTAGATGACATGTTAGTTGCAAGGGTTGTGAAAACTGAAGAAAGCAAATAAAACTAGAGGAGAAAGCAAGGAAGAATAAGCAGAAGTGAGAAAAAATGAAAATGAAAACGGGGTTTTATAACGGTCGAGTTGCTGCCCGTTTAATGCTGTAACGGCATGCGTGAATAACGGGGCGACGGATGGGATTTAGCGTGTCTGACGCATCTGACACGTATTTATGCGTCTGTTACGCGTCTGCCACATGCTTCTGCGTCTGCCGTGTCAGTCTGTTGACAGCCTGTCTTATCCGTCCGCGGCGGCAGCGGAAACGATAGGTTTCAATAAATGGGCTCTGTTGGGCTTGATGGATGGATGGTGGGCTTGGATCACTTCTCCTTTTCTTCTTGACTCCTTTATTTCCTAAAGACAAAAAAATATAAAAAAAACATTATTCGAATAAAATAAACCTAATTCCTAATAAATAAGAATAATAATAAAATAAAAATAAAACTTAGGTTAAATTAGGGGTGCCTTGTGGGGCATCTCCTAAAGTAACCACTTCCTGTATTCCTGGGGCTTCAGTCCCCTAATAATGCTTGAGGCGCTGTCCATTGACTTTGAATTGGTGCCCGTCCTTTAATGATCGGATAGTGATGGCACCATGGGGAAAAATTTGTACCACTTGGAATGGGCCAGACCATCTAGATTTTAACTTCCCTGGAAAGAGTTTCAACCTAGAATTAAACAACAACACAAGATGCCCTGGGTAGAACTGTCGTGGCAGCAACTTCTTGTCATGCCACTTCTTTGTTTTCTCCTTGTATATTCTTGCATTGTCGTAGGCCATTGTCCGTAATTCTTCAAACTCGTTCAGATCTAATAACCTTTTCTGGCCAGCCTTATCCAAGTCCATATTCACTGCCTTGATTGCCCAATATGCTTTGTGCTCGATCTCAACAGGCAGATGACAGGTTTTCCCATAAATCAGTCGGTATGGAGACATGCCCAATGGAGTCTTGAAAGCTGTCCTGTATGCCCATAATGCATCATTCAGAAGTAAAGACCAATCTTTCCTAGTTGGCTTAACCATATTTTCAAGAATGTTCTTCACTTCCCTATTGGATATCTCAGCCTGTCCATTGGTCTGTGGGTGGTATGCTGTCGCGATCCTGTGCTTGACACCATATTTCTTCAAGGCGGCAGCAATTACCCTATTATCAAAATGTCTCCCCTCATCACTGATAATCGCCCTAGGGATGCCAAATCTAGGAAAAATGTTTTTATGTAAAAACTTTTGGACCGTCTTGGCATCATTCTTTTGTGTTGCGATTGCTTCTACCCACTTGGAGACATAATCTACTGCTAGGAGGATGTAAAGATTTCCACATGAAGATGGAAAAGGTCCCATAAAATCAATCCCCCAAACATCAAAGATCTCGACTTCTAGAATGTTCTGCAGTGGCATCTCGTTTCTCCTTGAGATGTTACCTGTCCGCTGGCACCTGTCACAGTTCTTGTAAAAGTCCTGTGCATCTTTATATAGTGTCGGCCAGTAGAACCCTGACTGCAGCACCTTGGCAGCAGTTTTATTGCCTCCTAAGTGACCTCCATACTGTGAAGCATGGCAGTGATGGAGAATGTCTTCTTGCTCTTCTTGTGGTATACACCTCCTTATAACCTGATCTGCGCACATTTTGAAAAGAAGAGGTTCGTCCCAATAATAATGTTTAACATCATTTTGAAACCTCTTCCTGGCTTGATAATTAAGATCAGAAGGTAATATTCCGCTAACTATGAAATTAACGAAATCAGCATACCAGGGGAGTTCAGAAGACTTACCTGCCGCCATGGCTGTCGCGACAGCGATTGCGGCAGCAAAGAGCTGCTCATCTGGGAAGGTCTCCAGTATGTTTGTCTCGTCTATTGGTAGACTCTGTCCTTTCTCCAACCTCGACAAGTGGTCTGCTACCTGATTTTCTGTCCCCTTTTTGTCCTTGATCGCAAGGTCGAATTCTTGTAAAAGAAAGATCCACCGTATCAATCTAGGTTTTGCATCCTTCTTTGCGAACAAATACTTTAGGGCAGAATGGTCGGTGTGTATTATTACTTTCGTCCCAAGTATGTAAGAGCGAAACTTGTCGATGGAGAACACCACAACTAACATCTCCTTTTCTGTGGTGGTGTAGTTCACTTGGGCGTCATTTAATATTTTGCTGGCATAATATATGACATGAAACAACTTGTCTTTGCGCTGCCCAAGTGCTGCCCCGACAGCATAGTCACTAGCATCACACATAATCTCAAATGGTTGTGTCCAGTCTGGTGGCTGTACTATGGGGGTTGTCACTAGCTTTTCCTTCAGAACCTTGAATGCTTCAGTACATTCCTCATTAAAGTCAAAGGGTTGGTTCTGTTCTAAGAGATGGCATAGAGGCTTGGTAATTTTTGAGAAATTTGCAATGAATCTCCTATAAAAACCAGCATGCCCTAAAAAACTTCTAATGCCCTTGACTGTGGTCGGCGGCGGCAGCTTCTCTATGACTTCTATTTTGGCCCTATCGACTTCTATCCCACGGCAGCTAATCTTATGGCCAAGGACTATCCCTTCGTCCACCATAAAGTGGCATTTTTCCCAATTTAGAACAAGATTAGCTTTTTCACATCTTTCAAGTACCTTTTGAAGATTGCCGAGGCAGCTCTCAAAATCGTCTCCAAAGACGGAAAAATCATCCATGAAAATCTCAAGGAAGTCTTCTACCATGTCGGAGAATATAGCCATCGTGCACCTTTGGAAGGTGGCAGGTGCGTTACAGAGTCCAAACGACATTCTCCTAAATGCGTATGTTCCGTAGGGGCATGTGAAAGTTGTCTTTTCTTGATCCTCCGGTGCAATAGCAATTTGATTGTAACCTGAATAACCATCAAGAAAACAATAGTAAGGTTTACCCGCTAATCTATCAAGCATTTGATCAATGAAGGGTAAAGGAAAGTGGTCCTTTCGGGTAGCTTTGTTAAGCTTCCGATAGTCCATACAAACCCTCTAACCGGTCACAGTCCTGGTTGGGATTAACTCATTGTTCTCATTAGATATCACGGTCATTCCTCCTTTCTTGGGAACACATTGCACCGGGCTCACCCATTTGCTGTCGGAGATGGCGTAAATGATACCAGCATCTAACCATTTAATTATCTCTTTACGCACGACCTCCTTCATCGCATGGTTTAGCCGCCTTTGGGCATCTATAGTCGGCTTATGATCTTCCTCGAGGAGGATTTTGTGCATGCATAATGCCGGACTAATGCCTTGTATGTCTGCTATCGTCCATCCAATCGCCTTTTTGTGCTGCCTTAGCATGTCGATTAGCTGTCGTTCCTGTTCCTGCAGCAGCTTAGCAGAGATGATTACGGGCAGTGTGTCATTGGAACCAAGATAAGCATATTTTAACTGCCCTGGTAGGGGCTTAAGTTCTAAGACAGGTGGTTCAATAATAGATGGCTTTTGGATTACATGGTTATCCGAAGTGTAATTTAAGGGTTCGAATAACTTACCTGGACGATTGCCTAACCAGTTTACCTTCTTCTGACCTTCAGTGTCAGATGTATCGAATTCAGAGTAGTCGCTGTCGTTGGTGCTGTCGTCGTTGCTGTCGTGACAGGCCTGTAGGTGGCTGTCGCGGCAGTGACCAAATTTTATATCACGGCAGCCCGATCTGATGCAGGGTTGATCAAAGGTCACCTCAATAATGGCCTTGCATTCCTCGTCCACATCAGCATGTTTCATTCCTTGGAGAACATTCAACTTAATCTCTTGATCGTTCACGCGCATGGTGAGTTCTCCTTTTTCCACATCAATCAATGATCTTCCCGTGGCTAAGAAGGGTCGCCCAAGGATGACTGGTGCGTTTTCATCTGCCTCACAATCTAAGATAAGAAAGTCAGCAGGAAAAATAAGCTTATCGACTCTTACCAGAATATCTTCAATTTTTCCCTCGGGATGAACGTAAGAGTGGTCGGCTAGCTGCAGAGTTACTGTCGTGGGCCGCGCCTTGCCAATACCTAATTTCTGAAAAACGGATTTGGGCATTAGATTAACACTGGCACCAAGATCACAAAGTGCCTTACCCACAAATTTGTCGCCGATTACACAAGGTATGGTGAAGCTACCCGGATCCTTCTTTTTCTGGGGCAGCTGCCTATGAAGAATGCTCATGCAACCTTCTGTCATCTTTACCGTTTCAAATTCCCCAAGTTTAGATTTTTTCGACATAACATCCTTGAGAAATTTAGCATAACCGGGCATCTCCCTAACAGCATCTAACAACGGAATATTAATATGAACCTGTTTAAAAATATCATAAATCTTTTTAAGTTGAGATTCATGCTTAGCTTGCTGTATCCGTTGAGGAAAGGGTGGTGGAGGACGATAATCAGCAATACGCCCTTCCCACTGCATGCCAATCTGAGGACAGTAATCATCTTTTTTCTCCTCTGTCGTTTCTGCTGTCGTGACAGGCTCATCGGCAGCAGTCTGTTTATCACCTGTTGGGGCAGCTTCCTCGGTAGGTTAATCCAAGGCAGGTTCCTTTTCTGTTTCAGCTTCTTTTTCCGGCCCTGGTAGCTTTTTCCCACTCCTAGTAGTAATCGCCTTACATTGCTCATGTGGGGGTGGTCTAGCATTTTCAGTATTGCTAGGGAATCCTCCATTCTGCCTTGGCTTAATATGTTGCGACACCTGACCCATTTGTGTCTCTAGAGATTTCAACGTAGCCTCATGATTTGTCATTCTCATCTCGGTTTTATCCAGAAAGGTTTCCGTCTTCTTGACAAACTGATTTATATTCTCCATATACGTACCGGTCTGAGACATAAAGGTGGCCAGAGTCTGTTCTAATATACTACTCGTGGCAGGTGGTGGTTGTTGTTGCTGCTGCGGCGGCAGGTGCGGCGGCATTTGCGGCGGCAGTTGCTGTCTCGTCAACAATCTAGGACCTCCCTGATTCTGATTATATGCTTGCGGATTCAGGGCATTGTTAGGGTTACTCCAGGAAAATTTGGGATCTTTCCTCCAATTGGGATTATAGTTGTTGGAATTATAATTCGACTTGTAATTTCCAACATATTTTCCCTCTTCTATATTTATTGGGCACTCATCCCTACTATGACTTCCCTCACAGACAGTACAAACTTCCTCGACAGCAAATCCTCGTAATTCATCTTCATTTAATAAGTGTTTCATTGCCTTAGTAAGGAATGCTACCTGTGATTTCATAGTGCTGTCGGCCTCATAGTCCTTGACAGCAAGTACCCGTTTACCCCCTCTTCTTGCAGTCGGAAACTGCTCCTCATTCTTGGCCAGATTTTTCAAAACTTGCAATGCCTCGTCTGGATCTTTATCCAATAATAGTCCATTTGCTGCAGAATCAATCCGAATGCGAGTTTGTAAGTTAGCAGCATTATAAAATTTAGTTACCTGATTCCAGACAGGGAATCCATGCATTGGACAGTTCCGAAGAAGAGTAGTAAATCTGTCCCAGGCTTCGTGCATCGGCTCGTCGTCTTCCTGTTGAAAAGTAGCAATTTCGTTACGTAATCGCTCAGATAAATGCGAAGGATTAAAACGAGATAAAAATTCACGAGATAAATCTGCCCAAGTTACGATTGAACCCGGTGTAAGTTTATTCCACCAAGTTTTAGCTCTGTCCCTCAATGAATGGGGGAATAACCGAAGCCTCAGTATCTCCGGACTAACTCCTGGCAGTCTAAACGAACCACAGATCTCCTGGAACGTTTTGAGATGCTCCCTAGCATCTTCTGTCGCAGAACCACTAAACTGCCCGGCATTGTTGATCATACTAAACATGACAGGTTTAAGTTCGAAGTTATCAACATCAATATCCGGCAGCGTGGTCTCCAGCTCTACATGATCATTCAGCATGTAGTCACGACATGACCGTCGTCCATCTGCCCCAGGCGGGATACCGACAGGCGGGTGGTTATCACCAAGGGGTGGTATACGACCACCAGCAGGTTGGTTATGGCCCATCTTCTCTAGTTGTTCCTCGAGATATTCGTTTCTGTCTAAAAGTCGGCGAAGTTGTTTCTTGAGACTGAATGAACGTTCGATTTCCGGATCTAATGGATACTCAGGATCTTCACCTCTTTTGGATCTGCGCATAAACAAGAAAACCTCGTAAAAGCGAGAGTTGAAAGCACAAAAGAAAAATTAAAGAAAAATAAAAATTAAAACGAAAACAAAAATAAAAATAAAAACGAAAAGTGCAATAAAAGAAAGATGTAGTTATGTTGCCAATCCCCGGCAACGGCGCCAAAAACTTGTTGCGTGTAAATAGTCTATCGCAATTGTAGTGCAAGTATACACGACGCAAGTAGTAAAGTGATACGAAGTATCGGATATCGTCTCCACAGGGATTGGGCTAATAGCTTCACCTCGATTTACTGCACGAAAGTAAAAGAAATATTTGAGAGTTGTCACGAGAATAATAAAGTAAAAACGTAAATAAAAGGATTGAAATATCAAGATAGAGAGAATGGGATGGTATTGAATTGCTCGGTAGTGCAGGTATTGAATAGCTTAGGAACTCCAGTTCTGTCGTCGCTCCCGTCGCCGACAGCACCTGTCGCGGCGGCTGTCCGTTAGCTGCCGCGGCAGCGAACACACCAACTCCGTTCTTCAAGTTTGGCAAGAATCCCAGATCTGCCTTGTCTTATCCCTAGGTCCAAGTCTGTCGATGATCACGTCTTTGATGATACCTCCCAGCGTGAATCGAAGGATGAACACCGATGTGTATGAATTCTTCCTTAGCCACTTAACCTCGCCCTATCCCTAGGTACGAGATAGTTCAACTATAAACTAGAGAACTTGCTCTTACTTCTTTCGTATACTTAACTCTCCCGATGCTAAGTAAATGGATAACCTCACAATGCTCTCCCGATGCTCTTGCAAGATATTAATAACCAAAATAAGAGAACTTGAAGTTTATTTTATTGAACTGAAAATTCCTAAAACAAAACAACCCTTGCAACTACTTTACAAAACAACTCGTAGCCCTAGGGGGAATTTAGAACATGTCGGTGACGGGTAAACGGCAGGGGGTTTAGGTTATCGGTTATGGGGTAAAATGAGGGATATTTTTCTAGGTTAAAACCTATGCCCTTATATAAGCTTTGGGCTCAAGTATTCTAAGTTAACAAGGATTACAACTTTAATGAAAAGTAAGATTCTAATAAATGCTTAATCTCTAAGGATTCCTACTTTTCAGCCGCATCCTTGCTTTATGGGAATTTCTCTCCTTGAGCTTTGGCTTGACATATCTTTTGATCCGGGGCTTGGAAAAATATTTGGCTTTCACACGACAGACGAACAGATTTTTCTCTATCTATCGAGGTCCACTTTACTTTTCCTCTTCATAAATCTGCTGTCACCTTGCTGTCGCGACAGATCCATGGCAGCTTCGTCTTCCTCGTCTGCTTGTCCAGTTCAGCTTTCCTGCTTCTCTGCCCTGCACCTGCCTTCTTTGTCAACTATGACAGATATCTGCAAAATAAGCCATCTTTTAGTAGAATCCGTACCTTTAATCCATTTGTGATGTTTTACTGAAAACTAACCTAAATGCAATGCAATGATGCTTGAATGCAGCAGAAATATGGGTTAAAAAAGGTGTAAATAATAGGACTTTTACACACTCAACAGTTCCTACATGCTATAGTTCAGGGACTTGAAACAAATTTTTGTCGAAATGTTTCAATTGCCTCAGAGGTTAAGAAGTGGACCTCAACGAACTTAAGAGAAAAAGTTCAGGGACTTGGGGGCATGTGTTCCCCCTATGGTTGAGAGAAGAGATGAAGTCGTCGTGTTGAATTAAGACGAAGAGAATAATTTAGCACCCAGTTTGAGTAAAGGGCAAGATTTTGGGAACAAGCACCGAGAGCGGCGTTATGTCCAGTTTGACTAGCGAAAGTCAACATTTATCTTTCGAGAAGAGATCAAAAGATTAAGATTTGGCAAGTACAAAAGCCAGAAGAAGAAGATCAGGAGAAACCAGTCTAAAATGAACTCTAGAAAAAAGTTCAGGGACTTGGGGGCATGTGCTTCCCCTAGTGTTGAGAAAAGAAAAATCGTCGCATTAAGTAAAGACGAAGAAAATGTTTGAGCACCCGGCTGGAATAAAGGGGGCAATACTTTAAGAACGGGCACTTCGAGAGGTGTTACGTCTATCCTGACCAGTGGAAGTCAGCAGTCGTCTTCTGAGAAGAGACCAAGAGATTAAGATTTGGCAGAAGTGAGAAAGCCAAAAGAGATTGAGAGAAGAAGAGACAAGAAGAAGGTCGAGATCGACCAACTCGGAGAGTAGAAGCGTCCGAGCATTTTGATGTCATAATTCATACATCATTTGTAGTTAGGCATCCCTAGAATCAGGGGCATGCTAACTTACATCAGCATATCATTTCTTACCTATTTTTGACAGGTATATCAAAGCTTTTCCCATAAAAGGGAACTCGCCTATCCGTTCAGGCTCGTGGAGAATGGAATATCAAAGCTTTTCTCATAAAAGGAAGCTCGCCTATCCGTTCAGGCTCGTGGAGAATGGAATATCAAAGCTTTTCCCATAAAAGGAAGCTCGCCTATCCGTTCAGGCTCGTGGAGAATGGAATATCAAAGCTTTTCTCATAAAAGGAAGCTCGCCTATCCGTTCAGGCTCGTGGAGAATGGAATATCAAAGCTTTTCTCATAAAAGGAAGCTCGCCTATCCGTTCAGGCTCGTGGAGAATGGAATATCAAAGCTTTTCTCATAAAAGGAAGCTCGCCTATCCATTCAGGCTCGTGGAGAATGGAATATCAAAGCTTTTCTCATAAAAGGAAGCTCGACTATCCGTTCAGGCTCATGGAGAATGGAATATCAAAGCTTTTCTCATAAAAGGAAGCTCGCCTATCCGTTCAGGCTCATGAAGAATGGAATATCAAAGCTTTTCTCATAAAAGGAAGCTCGCCTATCCGTTCAGGCTCGTGGAGAATGGAATATCAAAGCTTTTCTCATAAAAGGAAGCTTGCATATCTGTTCAGGCTCGTGGAGAATGGAATATCAAAGCTTTTCTCATAAAAGGAAGCTCGCCTATCCGTTCAGGCTCGTGGAGAATGGAATATCAAAGCTTTTCTCATAAAAGGAAGCTCGCCTATCCGTTCAGGCTCGTGGAGAATGGAATATCAAAGCTTTTCTCATAAAAGGAAGCTCGCCTATCCGTTCAGGCTCGTGGAGAATGGAAGATCAAAGCTTTTCTCATAAAAGGAAGCTCGCCTATCCGTTCAGGCTCGTGGAGAATGGAACCCGCCTATCCGTTCAGGCTCTTGGAGAATGGAACCCGCCTATCCGTTCAGGCTCGTGGAGAATGGAACCTGCCTATCCGTTCAGGCTCTTGGAGAATGGAGTTTTCGATATTTGTCTATGTGTTCAGACCTCGGAGGGTTGAAGAATGTTGAAGTTGGAAGCTTCGAGCCTTCGCGACAGTTGTATTTTCCCGTACCGACTTCCGAACCACCAGAAGTTCAAGTGCATGGTGACTCGGAATCCTAATAGGGAAGTCGGACAAAATCGGTGTTTATGGCCTTTGCTTTATTCTTGTTCCACAAGTATAAGCAAAGGGGGCAGCTGTAATCACCTATTTTGTCCGGGGTGTTAAACCCGTATATTATGTTATTTTTACTATATTGATAACGGGCTTTATATATTGTGATAAAATATAAAAATTAAAAAAAAAGAAAAAGAAAAAAGAGTATATATTACTACTATTAGAGTCTATTATTATAACCTATATTATTATCATTACTAGTATTATCCCATATATTATCTACTATTATTGTATTCTTAATCTTAAGTATTATTACTATTTATTATTACTATTATTACTATCCCCTTATTTATATTACCATTATATTATTATCCATCATTAACCATTATTATTCGTATTATATTTATTATTATGTACTATTTATACCTTTTATTAGCTTATTATTATATTGTTATTATCATCTTTGTTACCTTACTAGGCTATCATTTATCATTATTATTTATATATATCATAAATGCTATTATGGGTACTATGTTATATTTATTATTATTACTATTAAATCTGGAAATAAAATTGAGTAAATAAAAGCCCAACATATATATATTTAATATAATAAAAGCCCAACAGTATTATTTAAAGTCCAGATACAAAACCAAAAAATATTATACATGGCCCAATTCAGGCCCAACTTAAATAAAGAAAAACCCTAATGCCCTATATTTTGCCTTGCAACACCAACCGTCGGATCTAGGTGAAGATCTGACGGTCCAGATCAAGACTCGGCAAGAAGCCCTAGCTGCCCCCCCAGGAAACCCTAGCGCCGCGCAGCCTTAGCCATTGGATCGAGATCTCATCGGACGGCTGAGATCGAACCGGAGAAGTCTCCAGAACCTCCACGCGCCGCATGCTCGACTCCCCAGCAGCCCACGCGCGGCGATCCGATTCCCACACGCGCGCGTGTAGACCACAACCGACCCCTCAGCTTCTCTCGTGCACCGTTTGATCAATCCGAGCCCGTCCGGATCCCATCAACGGCGCGCACGACCGGCCACGTCTCGAGCCCTCTGGTCCCCCCCTCCAGCAGTCACATGCAAACAAAGGACCATAACCGAAAATATCAGAAAAATGCACAACAAATCAAACAGAAACGGCAAGCAAACAAAATGCAGAAATCAGAGGCAGGAATCGTACAAATCAACCAACAAATCACAACAAATTCCAGCAATTATATGCATTATAGAAATAGGAAAAAATGGGATTTTAGGGCTATAAAAGCTCGAGCAAATGTAATGAGAAGCAGGAGGATTTTCAGAGGATTTTCGGAAAGGTTTTTAGAGAGCATTAGAGGCTTGTTTTTCAGAGAGTTTTTGGAGAGCATTATTAGAGGACTTTTAGAGAGAAAAAATTGTAAGAGAGGATTTTTCAAAGAGAATTCAGAAAAAAAAAACTTTCAGAGGAGATTGTAATCATTTTCATATCAATACAAGCAGATAAGAACTTCAGAGGTATCAGTGTCTCTCTTTGGTTTTAGTTTCGTATTACAAAAAAAAAAAACAGAAGGTTTTTTTTTTACCTCCATTTTGAGTCGGGATCCCCATCGTCGTGCCCGTCTTTACCGACGATAAGCTTCGCGGCCTCTCTTCGGGGTCGTGCATGGTGAGCCGTCGAGACCGGTGACACGAGGGGATAAGCTTTTCAGGTTTTTAGTGTCGGGATCTCTCTTTTTTTTAAGGAAAAACGATTTCGAAAAAGTTTTCCTTCGTTTTGGTTTTGATTTCGAGAAGAGAAGGGTTTTTCGGTTTCAAGAAAGAAAAAAAAAGAAGCTTTTTTAGGGTTCCGGCGCCGGAAACGGCGTTCGGAACCCCTTGGCGGCGCCGGACTTCTCAGAGATCAAAGGGTAAGTTTTTTCTTTCCAGTTTAGGGTTATCAAATGAAAAAAGGGTTGAAATCTGTTTTGGTTTGGCTTAAATAATGTTTTTAGTTTTTTAAACAGGGCTAATAGCCTACTAAGCCCCTCCGCGTATTGATATTACGCATGCAGGGGCTTCCGTTTTTTAAAATCACGGCAGCAGTCCCCCCGTGTTTTCAAACGTTCTCAATTTCGTCCCGGTTTCATTTTAATCCGTTTTTTTAGTGGTCGAATCACCGTTTGAGTCCCTGTAGGTTTTGAGTCTTTTCAATCGAGCCCTGCTCTTTCATTTTGATTTTTCTTAAAATGGTTTATTTACATTTGCAGCCCCTGCCAGTTTGCATTTTTATTTATATCGCATCTCATTTTGGTTATATTATTCATGCCCGTTTAGTACGTGTTTATATCGAATATATTATTTTTGCCATATGTTTATATTAGTATGTGCATATTTTGTCTTCTCTTGTTCGAATATATATATGTTTTTGTGACATGCATTTTAATGTCATTTCATGTGATTTTTAGTGTTAAGTTCGCATATTAATTAATTTTAATTCTAAAACGGAGATACCTATTAATTCGCGTATTCGGGTCGACATACCTAGCTCATTGGATGTCCCGCGAATATTCGGATTAATTCGAATCGTCTAAAGGTAAATCCGTAAATAAAAAGGACAAGACCATAGCATCATCCTTTAATTGCCTGCATCATGCATAAAGGTGACGTACGGGATCCGAACCCTAAACTAACACGGCAGTCAGTCTTATATGATGTCGGTTTAGTCTTTGGTCCGGTGTACCGTCATCCTTTTTAATTAAACGATAAATTAGTTCGATACCACCAATTTGAAAAAGCTCGTACGATTAAAGTCTGGTTTTCAATCAAGAACCCCTTATTAAAGTCTTTTTAAATTTCGAATAATTTCCATCGAATTAAAAGCAACAATTGTTTTGGTACCGATTTCCGGGCGTGATGGGGGTGCTAACCCTTCCCCGCGCGTAACCAACTCCCGAACCCTTTCAAAAGATCTTTGGTTTTGTTTTCTACGGTGTCCGGCCTACCTTAGTGGTCGGTGGCGACTCCAACCGAGAAAAAAAAGAATTTTTAAAATGGGTTTTTTCGAACCGAATTAATTTTTAAATTCCCCCTTTTTTAAATCAAATTGAATATTTTTCAAAAGTAGCGGGAACTTGATTTACGGAGAAAAAAACCTCGTTACATCAATTCTTTTACTCGATTCAGCCATTAATAGCAATTATGTATTTTCTAATAGTTGATTGATCCGAACATATAAAGAGTTTCCCCCGCAAAAATATCTTCAGAGGTTTATTCGGGAATTACGCTAAATCTGAGTGCTTATCTCTCTTGAATGTTTAAGTCTTATTATCGTATCTCTGAGTAATTCGAGACTTTTAGATGAATCAATTGTTTTACCGGATTAGTGTAGGTTTTAGCACCGCTTTCATCATTAGGGGTATTTCTATCATTTTCACATCAATGGCATTTTCATAATTATATACTCCAATATTTCTATCATTTGACAAATTAACATTATTAATCGGGTTTGGAGATTGATCGCTTCATTAATTATTTGTTGAATTCCAGATTCTTTGATTTATCATCTTTCTCATTCGATTATTCCAAACTTATCTATAACGTCGTACATTTTCATATCCGGTTAGACTTAAGTAGAATTAACGGTGCTCATCATCATACGTGTGCATGCATTAACCGAATACTAACATGTTCACGAGGCATACAAGAGGTAGCAATGTATTACCTTGAATCCTTGCTATAAAGGTCGACCGTGGTACTCCATTCGATTAAACTCGAACACGAATTCAACGTCCTTTACTCCTCGGATACGAAGACACATGAATACCTTCAATTAAATATAATCCATAATCAATCTTTAATTTGATCACATAACTCTTAAATTGAAAAAAAAACTAAACACATGCATTCTCGGGTTCAAAATCCAATCCGGAGGCTTTCGGGTTAGAATTTCACGAAATGGGCTTCAAAAACGGACTCAGGACGTCGAAAAACATAAAACTGGGCTTTTCAAAAAAATTTAACTTTTTGGTCAAAGTCAACGCTGACGGCAGCAGTCAACGATGACGTAATGCTGACGTCACTAGTCCAAAGGCTGACTCGGTCGAGTTGACTCACCGGGTTGACTCGGTCGAGTTGACTCACTGGGTTGACTCGGTCGAGTTGACTCACTGGGTTGACTCGGTCAACGGGTCGGGTCGGTCAACGAGTTGGGTCGGTCAACGGGTCGGGTCGGTCAACGGGCTTGGTTTTCCACTAGGCTTGGTCCGGTTTGTTTGGACCGATTCGAGTAACTCGGTTCACGGCTAGACCGCGCCTGAGCTGGCCGGTTCAACGGCCACCGTCCAAGGTGGTCGGAAATCACCCAAACGGCGCGTGAGGCCCACGTGCGGCTTAAAAAGGCCGGAAAAAGCCTCCGATCACTCCATTGTCATCCATTTTTCGTTTAAAGCTCAAATAACTCAAAATTTAAGCCAAAATACCTACCGATCTTACCAAATCGGAAGTAATCCGAACGGGTTAACGTGGCTCCGACGATGGTCAATACGGCGGCTGATCGACGCTTGGCGGTACGAGTTCTGCTCGGTTCAGCCCCCTGAGGACGACTGTGACCTCCGATTTGGGCCACGATGCCAGATGATGACGGGGAATTCGAAAAGACAAGCTTCAATTCCCGTCGAAGCTTCGAACAATATTTAACGGTGGGCGGTGGCTGATCTGCGCGAGTGACCTTGGGGGTTTCGCTCAGGACGTTGAGGCGGTCCGTTCGACGGTGGCGGTGCGAGGCACGTCGCGACGGTGAGGGGGATGCGGCGATGGACGGTGAAAAGGTTTTGGGAATAAGTAGGGTAGATGGATGAAGGAGATGGTTCTGAAAGGTTTGCCCCCTTTTCTTGGATATGCATTAAATGCGGCAGGTGGGGGGTTTAATCCATTTTATTAAAATCAAATACAAAAAAAAATCTTAGTTCAAAAATAGCTCAAGGCAAACTTAGACCAGAAATGGTCTTGGGTCAGATGGTAAATGCTTCAGCGTTTCACTCCAAAGGTCCAGGGTTCAAATCCCTTTGATAGAACTTTCTCTATTCTTTCGTTTTTTTCTTTTTTTTAAACTTTATGCTAATTAAAATCAGAGTGTTACAAATCATTTTACAATCACTATCATAAAACAATACATGACGTGCATGCCCACTAACTATGTTGGTACCGTACTCCAAAAGCAACGCCAAAAGAACTCCAAACTTTGATGTTGATAATCGAGTCTTGATAGATTTCTTTTAACCTGCGATGGTGAAAGTGAGCTTGGAAAAGCTCAGCAATACAAAACTATGAAATGATGCTATAAGCACATATAGGTATAGGGAAAGCATAACATTGACATGATGTTTCGGGCAACAACAGGTTCCAAAATACGGTTCGATATTTCAATGAAGCGGTATACATGAAGATAATAGAATTGTTCTTTATTCAATCACTGAGTATCAGAAGAATAACATATAGACCAGAGAATTAGGCGAGATATGGATTACGGTAGTTGAATCAGGGGCTTAGTGTGTGTTCTATTAGTGTAAAGTTAACACATACAATGTAACGGTGCAGTGAACATTTTATCTCACGGACACATAATAGTTGCGGTAAAGTTCATTTTAAATTTTCTATCTACCCTCCAACCAAACTCCGGTATGCAATACCCCGGAACTACAATTATAACGGGCATTAACCCAGGCCCATTGGGCGTAGGTGTCAGCCTAAGGGGATACCTTAGGTACGGTAAGGAATTATCCTAGCCGAAGCATAGGAACCTGAAACGGTAAAGAATTACCAGCCTGATCAGGGCTGAACCTACGGTAACTTCATACTCTATCCCAAGTACCCTGGTAACGGTCTAGGCAATGATAATAGTAATTGGTAATAACATTAATCAGTAATAACAATAATCAGTACTAATCAGTTATAACAGTAGATATGAAGCAACTTTAGTTTTCAGTTCAAATACAAAGGTTTATTTCGGTTAAATAATAGTCATGATTTAGATCATGAGACAGTCACTTTCTCTGTGTCCAGTATTTTACTCTAGTTGTGTTGTACATCTATAAAAAATCATTGTCACATTATCTTGGAGCAAGCCTCGAGAGGTTGAACATGCATTTATGCAGTTTTCATCCCTTAATGTATAATATTAAGAAGTGATGGACATACAAAAACCAAGCTTCAAACCCATTTGAGTATTACAGTCACTTGCGTGCGATCAGGAGTTCAAGATTTCATAGCTCCAACTTATCTCGGGTCAAGAGGGTATCCCGGTCATTTAAGCATAGTCATTCACGTTCTTTCGGCCCCTTTGAACCACTTAATCATTTTAATCTATAGGTTATATCCGTCATGTGGTTAATTAAATAGTTTGGTGCCTGAGGGTATCTTAGTCAATTTAACCAATTCATACATATTGGTATTTTCAATCCCTTTCAGTCCTTTCGGTCTTTTCGACCCTTTTTCCAACCATCCCTTTATTTCATAACTCAGGGGCATACTTGTCATTCCAAGTAATCTAGAAATTCTAATGCCCGAGGACATTTGGTTATTTGGCATATTTAGTTGTATTAGCATTTCTAAATCCCTCACTCAATTCAACCATTTATACCGATTCTTTATCTTCTAACAGTTTAATTGATCCGAGCATACAAAGAGTTCCCCTTTATAAGTTTGTCTTCCCAGACTTATTCTGGATTTACGTTAAACCCAAGTATTTATCATTCTCGAATGTTTAAGTCTTGTTATCGTATCTTTCCAAGTAATTCGAGGTTCTCATATTAATCAATTGTTTTACCAGATCTAGTGTAGATTTTAACAGTACTTTCATCATCATGGGTATTTTAATCATTCTCATACCTCGAGGGCATTTTCGTGATTTTATAACCAAATATTCATGACCTTGAATCCTTTAACACTATTGGTCGGGTCTTATTAAGTATTTATAAAACTCTAGATCATTCCAATTTATCAACCTTCTCAATCGAATATGTCAATCATATCTGAATTATCATACTTATATTTCGCGTCTGATTCGACTTAAGTAAAGTTAACAGTATATTTCACCATAAGCATGCATGCATTAACTGATTACCAACATGTTCATAAAGCATACAAGAGGTAGTAATGCATTACCTTAAATCTTTGCTATATAGGTCAATCGTGGTACTCCATCCGGTCAAACTCGAACCCAAATTCAACGTCCTTTACTTCTCGAATACGATGATACATGAATACCTTCAATTAAATATAATCCAGAATGAATCCTTATTTTGATCACATAGCTCTTAAACTGAAGAAAAAAAACTAAACACATGCATTATCGGGTTCAATGTCAGATTCGGAGGCTCTCAGGTTGGAATTTTGCAAAACAGGCTTCAAAACAGACTTAGCACGTTGAAAAACGTAAAATTTGAGTTTCTGAAAATTTTGGCTTTTTGGTTAAAGTCAACGTTGACATCATCATCGGTCAATGATAACGTCATCATCGGTCAACGCTGATGTCATTATCGATCAATGATGACGCCATCATCGGTCAACTCTAACAGCACCATCAGTCAACAGAGTTGACTCGGGTATTTAACTCGGTCAACACGTCAGGTCGGTCAACGGGTCGGGTCGGTTATTGGGTTTAAGGCTATTGGGCTTTAACAGGCAGGCCCAAATCATTTTATAACAGACCTATCTACCGGTCCAAAAGGCTGAATCGTGTTTGACCAGTCCGGTTTAGAGCTGAATCGGTTCGGTTCACAAGCGACCATGGTGACCAGAAATCGCCAACGACGGCACGTGGGCTCCACGCGCGGCCTCAATGGTCAAAAAACATACCAGAAAGGGCAAAATACAACGATTAGTTCAACCAAACACTTAAATAGCCCAAATTTTGGCCGGAAACTTACCCACTTACTCATATCGGAGTTAACATGTTCGAATGTACGCAGCTCCGATGACATTCTAAACGATGACAAGTGGACTATCCGAGGGATGCATTTTGATCAGTTCCACACAAGGATCTCGTTGATGGAGACGGTGCGGTGAACAGATAGTTGCGATGGCCGGATTTCACAAAAATTAAACGAGGCGAGATCGGGGGTTTTGTCGAGCCTTCAGATCAACTTTCACGGTGAACGACAACGTTTCACCACAAGTGACGGACGATACGTGATCAAGGTGCAATGACACTTTCATCGGTAAGGACGGTGGTGGTCACGGCGGCGCGGTGAGGGAGATCGGTGCGGCGGTCGGGGCTTGGGTTTAGGGGAGATGAAAGGGTAAGGAAGATAAAGGGTCTTCCAGAATGGGTGTTTTTGGGTGGGTGGATCGAATTAAATGATTCATAAATGGTAGGTAGGATATTTTGTTATCTTATTATTATTATTTTAACTTTTGAAGTACCAGTTAATAATAAGTAGGTGCGGCTTCATACCAGAAATGGCCTTAGCTCAAATGTTTAAGACTTAAGCAGCCCATCCATGAGTCACGGGTTTGACTCCGCCAAACCACAATTCCCTTCTTTTCTTTTCTCTCTCCCTCTCTCTCCTTTTTTCTTCCTTATCAACTTTAAATACTTTATTAGGGGTGTGACAATTTGCATTGGTAAATTATGACTTATGTTTGCCTCAAATTTATATTAAGCATGTATGTCAATTTATTTTGCAGCATTACAACCTATGAATATGTCTGATAATAAAGTAGATATCCCTGAATTAACCAGTGAGAACTTTAAGTTCTAGAAGGAGGGTATTCTTCTTCAATTAGGGTGTATGGATATTGACTATGCAATAAGGAAATTTGAGCCACATATCACTTACACTAGCAATCAGGTTGATCTTGCTCTATATGAAAGGTGGGAGCAATCCAATCGCTTAAGTATTATGTTCATTAAGAGCAAGGTTCCTGCTGATGTTCATGGCTCAATTGAGCATCATGAGAATATCAAAGAGATGTTAACAACTATAGAGAAACAATTTCAAACTTTTCAAAAGTCATTAGCCAGCACCCTAATTATGAAGTTCACATCACTGAAGCTCACTACAATGAAAGGTGTGATTGATCATATCAATAAGATGCGAGATTTGGCAGCTCGACTTAAGGCACTTGCGGTTGAAATGTATGAATCTTTCCTGGTACATTATATATTGAACACTCTTCCACCTCAATATGGGCTATTTAAGATCTCTTATAACACGCATAAAAATAAATGGTCTATTGATGAACTTTTGACCATGTGTGATCAAGAAGAGGGTAGGCTCATATTGGAAATGGGAGAGAGTGCATTAACTGTTACTCAAGGAAAGAGGTCAGTCCAAGCCAAGAAAAAGGAAAAGGATAAATGTAACCCCAAGCTAACATAAAGAAATAGTTCACGTGTTTCTTCTGTAAATAGAAGGGACACATGAAGCATGATTGTGTCAAGCATAAGGTTTGGCTTGAGAAGAAAGGTAAATCAATCTCACTTGTTTGCTTTGAGTCAAATACGGTTGATGTTAATTATAACACATGGTGGATTGATTTTGGTTCTACAATCTATGTCTCAAATTCCTTACAAGGATTAAAAAAACCTGAGGGAACTAATGGGAGCTGAGCGACACATCTATTCAGGAAACAAGATGCAGTCGCATGTGGAAGTTATTGGGACTTGCGAATTAGTTCTTAGTAGTGGCTTTGTTTTAATTTTATAAAATACCTTTTATATTCCTAGTTTTTCTAGAAATTTAATTTCCATTTCAAGACTTGCACCCTTGGGGTATTGTTTTAATTTTTTAAATATTGGATTCAATTTATTTTATAAATCTAAAATTGTTGGAAATGGTGTTTTATGCGATGGTCTTTATTCAATTGATTTACAAAATAATGTCATTCATAATGTTATGCACATTCAAATTGGTACTAAGTGTTGTGTTATAAATGAAGATTCTCCTACTTTATGGCACCAGAGATTAAGACATATCTCCATTGAAAGGATTAAAAGATTAGTAAATGATAGGGTACTCAATACCTTAGATTTTACTAATTTTGATACTTGTGTAGACTACATTAAGGGCAAGCAGACGGACAAGTCAAAGAAAGGTGTCAAAAGGAGTTCGGCCATATTGAAAATCATTCATTCTAATATTTGTTGCCCAAATATGGATGTGCAAGGTCAGAAATACTTCATCACTTCCATAGATTGTGAAACCGATATTTTAATTTTGATATAACTAAAGAACCTAAGGACTAAATTGAAAATGTGAAAATGAATTTTTAAGTCCTCAAACCTCTCTATATGTTTTAAAAAATATGCCTAAGTTAAAAACTAAATTTATCAAATGTTTTCTAAGTGTTCTTAAATCCAAAACAGTGATTTTCGAGTCACCGTTTCGAAACGGTGAGTCCATGTTTCGAAACGGGTATCGAAACATTTCAACACTACCAACCCGTGTTTCGAAACAAGTTTCGAAACGGCTTAAGAACATTGAGACACCGTATCGAAACGACATCCTGTGTTTCGAAACAGCTTTAAAACTGATTTGAAAATTTTGACCGTTGAATGTTTTTAACTGAATTTTAACAAGTCGTTAAGGCGTATCGAAACAATCTGAAGCCGTTTCGATACGATCCTTGACAGTGGCAAAATGTTTCGAAACAAGTTTTGAACCGGCTCTTAGCGTATCGAAACAGGTCTAACCGTTTTGATACGAGCTCTTTAATGCACCCCAATGGCTCTTTCTATTTTGGTCTGTTTTGAAACAGGGTCGAGCGTCTCGAAACGGTTGGTTGCAGACTACATTTATGGAGGGAAAATAACACCCCCCAACGGCTCTATTGATGAATGCAACAACCACAACGGCTATAATTCAATGAGAAGGTATAAAAGGGACATCTGAAAGCCTCAGCAACAACTATTGATCCTAAAGCAAACATCCAAACATCAAATCCAAGCATTTGTGCCTAAATCCCATTATTGTCTTGTAACCCCAATTGTATTTTTCATTCTTATCATTTCAATTGGGTTGAGTGCTTGTAATTGGGCTATATTTTGTATTAAGAGATACTTGCTTAGCCAACAAATTCTTTGTTTCAATTGTGTGAGGATTGGGTCAAATTTTAGGAGAAAATTGGACCGAAAATTGTAAGAGTTACCTCCTTAGCCTAGAAAAGGGGAAGAGCAATTAGTGGAATTGTTGCAAATCCTTAGTGAAGCTAAGGTAGTGGATGTAGAGTTCATTTGGAACTTGAACCACTCTAAAATTCCTTGTCTACCATTTTTATTTGCAAATTCCACCACCAAGAACTTTAAAAATCCAATTCACCCTCTCTTAGTTTATTTCGATCTTTCGATCCACTCAACAATTGGTATCAGAGCCTACCTCTTTGAGGATTAACAACCACAAGAGGAGTTCCTAGGAAGAGTGTGGTCATCCAAAAATCAAGAGATGACATCTACCTCCGGTTCGAGCATGTATGAGTCTCAATCCACTACAAAACCACATTTCTTCAATGGTGACAACTATCCGTTTTGGAAGAATCGGATGCGCCTCTTCATCAAGTCCAACGATTACTTGGTTTGGGATGTCATTGAAGATGGCCCTTACATTCCATTGAAGCAAGGTAGTGAAGGTAAGATGGTTTTGAAGAAGAAGATGGAGATGAGTGAAGAAGAGAGGAAGAAGATACAAATAAATGACAAAGCTCTTCACATGCTTTTTTGTTCTTTTGGTCCGGACATCTACTCCAAAGTCTCATCTATTGAGAGTGCCAAAGAAGTGTGGGATACTCTTGAGACCACCTATGAGGGAACCAACGATGTCAAGGAAACTAAGATTGGAATTCTCAATCTTAGTTATGAGAATTTCAAGATGGAGTCCGATAAGACGGTGTCCAAGATGTTTGATCGCTTCTCAACCATAGTCAATGGTCTCAAAGGATTTGGAGAGACTATACCGGAAGAATTGTTCGGAAGCTACTCTACTCACTTCCTGAATCTTGGGATGGGAAGAGAACCGCCATCATAGAGGCAAAAAATTTGAAGACTTTAAAGCTTGATGAGCTAGTGGGTTCTCTCCTTACTCGTGAGATTATGAAGCAAGGAAGGGAAGAAGAGAAGAAGAAGGAAGAGAATAGAGTAGAAAAGCTAGAGGTGGAAAAGAAGAAGATGGGAATAGCTCTCAAAGCTTCATTACTTGAGGAGAGCTCTTCTAGTTGCGAACAATGAAGCTCTCACGGCTTTTCTTACCGAGCTGTTAACGACATCTTGTGTTTCGAAATGGCTTTAAAACTGATTTGAAAATTATGACTGTTGAATGCTTTTAACTAAATTTTAATAAGTCGTTAAGGCGTATCGAAACGATCTGAAGCCGTTTCGATACGATCCTTGACAGTGGAAAAATGTTTCGAAACAAGTTTCGAAACGGCTCTTAGCGTATCGAAACAGGTCTAACCGTTTCGATACAGGCTCTTTAATGTACCCCAACGGCTCTTTCTATTTTGGTCTGTTTCGAAACAGGGTCGGGCGTTTCGAAACGGTTGGTTGCATACTGCATTTATGGAGGGAAGATAACACCCCCAACGGCTCTATTGATGAATGCAACAACCACAACGGCTAGAATTCAATGAGAAGGTATAAAAGGGACCTCTGAAAGCCTCAACAACAACTATTGATCCTAAAGCAAACATCCAAACATCAAATCCAAGCATTTGTGCCTAAATCCCATTATTGTCCTGTAACCCCAATTGTATTTTTCATTATTATCATTTCAATTGGGTTGAGTGCTTGTAATTGGGCTATATTTTGTATTGAGAGATACTTGCTTGGCCAACAAATTCTTTGTTTCAATTGTGTGAGGATTGGGTCAAATTTTGGGTAGAAAATTTGACCGAAAATTGTAAGGGCTACCTCCTTAGCCTAGAAAAGGGGAAGAGCAATTAGTGGAATTGTTGCAAATCCTTAGTGAAGCTAAGGTAGTGGATGTAGAGTTCATTTGGAACTTGAACCACTCTAAAATTCATTGCCTACCATTTTTATTTGCAAATTTCACCACCAAGAACTTTAAAAATCCAATTCACCCCCCTCTTGGTTTATTTCGATCTTTCGATCCACTCAACATAGATGATTACTCACGATACATGTATCTCTACATGCTTCATCATAAAAGTGAAGCATTAAAAGCCTTTAAGGTTTTCAAGGCTAAAGTAGAGAAACAACGCAGTAAGCAAATAAAGATTGTGAGAACCGATAGAGGTGGTGAGTATTATGGTAGATACACTGAGGATGGACAAGCACATGGTCCATTTGCGAAGTTTCTTCAAGACAATGATATAGTTGCCCAATACACCATGTCAGGCTCGCCTGATCAGAATGGTGTTGTAGAAAGAAGAAACTAAACTTTAATGGATGTGGTGCGAAGTATGCTTAGTAGCTCTAAGCTAACTAAGTCTTTATAGGTTGAAGCTCTCAAGATGGTTGTGTATATATTAAATCGGGTTCCAACCAAGGTTGTCCCAAAGGCACCTTTTAAGTTATTCAAAGGTTAGAAACCGTGTTTGCGACATATATGCGTTTGGGATGTTCGTCTGATGTGAGAATTTATAACTCACAAGAGAAGAAACTGAACCCAAGGACAATTAGTGGGTATTTCATTGGATATTCCAAAAAGTTCAAAGGTTACAGATTCTATTGTCCATCTAACAACACTAGAATTGTAGAATCAAGAAATGCAAAATTTCTTGAGAATGACTCAATTAGTGGGAGTGATCTGTCTCGGGATTCAATACTTGTAGATCAACCATCCACTTCAAATGGGAGATTGGTTATCATATATAACACCCCTCAAGCTCAACCGAGTGTTGAACAACCAATCAATGAAGTTCCACAACCTGCCGAAAACACTCCGGTAGATCAAGTTGTTCAAGAAAATCCAGAAATTATTGAACAACTAGTTGAACAACACGATCCACAAGAAAATGTTGGTTCAACATTAAGGAGATCTGCTAGAGAAAGAAAATCAGCAATTTCTAATGATTATTTTGTGTATTTACAAGAATCTGACTATAATGTTGGAGCTGAAAATGATCCTAGGTCGTTTTCACAAGCCATGAGCTGCAATGAATCAACATTATGGTATGATGCTATGAAGGATGAGATGAATTCTATGAAAAGCAACGAGGTTTGGGATCTTGTACTGTTGCTTGGTGGTGTAAAAGCCATTGGATGTAAATAGGTCTTCAAAATAAAGAGAGACTCAAAAGGCAACATAGAAAGATATAAAGCAAGACTCGTTGTTAAATGATTCACTCAGCGAGAAGGAATCGATTACACTGAGACTTTTAGTCCAACATCTAAGAAAGATTCCTTACGCATTGTGTTAGCATTACTAGCTCAATTTGACCTTGGGTTACAACAAATGGATGTGAAAACTGCCTTTTTTAATGGTGACCTAGAGGAAGAGATATACATGAAACAACTTGAAGGATTTTCCTCTAGTGATGGTGAAAATTTGGTTTGTAAGTTAAAGAAATCTATATATGGACTGAAACGAGCCTCCCATCAGTGGTATTTGAAATTTTATGAGGTTATCTCTTTATTTGGTTTTGTTGAGAATATCATAGATCAATGTATATACCAGAAGGTCAGTGGGATTGTTTCCTTATTATATTTGTAGATGACATTTTACTTGCAACAAATGATAGGGGTATGTTATATGAGGTGAAACAATTCCTTTCTAAGAATTTTGATATGAAAGATATGGGTGATGCATCTTATGTCATTGGCATTAAGATTCATCGTGATAGACATAAAGGTGTCTTAGGTTTATCTCAAGAAACCTATATCAACAAAGTTTTAGAAAGATTTCGGATGAAAGATTGTTCACCTAGTGTTGCTTCTATCGTGAAGGGTGATAAGTTCAATCTGAACCAATGTCTGAAGAACGAATTTGAGAGGGAGCAAATGAAAAACATTTCATATGCTTCTGTTGTTGTAAGCTTGATGTATGCTCAAGTATGTACAAGACCTGGCATTGCATTTGTTGTTGGGATGTTGGGATGATATCAGAGTAAGCTGGGTATAGACCACTGGAAAGCTGCAAAGAAGGTTTTGAGATATCTCAAAGGGACAAAGGAATACATGCTTATTTACAAATGATCTGACAAAGCAATAGAGTTTGCTTTAAAAACAATCTCTTTGGTTTTTATAAACCTATCACGAGTGTTGAGATTTTAAGTTGAGAGAATAGCAGTACCATCAAAGTTCGCTCCATCCTTTGGTGTACGAAGTTTGGAGAGTCGTGCTAACCTCAGGGGGTTGTTCGTCCATTGTAGCGATTACACACATCGGGGCGAATTCACTTCTAAGGTAGTGGTTAATACCACAACACGGTTTGGTTTCGTTTAATTATTTTATTATTTTTTAGTCAGTGCTAACGCCTCATTTTGCAGCAGTATGTTTTTTCAACAATTTAGAAGTGAATTCCTATTGTTATGTTGTGAAGCCAATTCAGTAACCACTCAAATCCAGAACGTGTTTTGAGGTTTTGTCTATAGCATGTTATAAAAAACAAAAATTATGTTCGAGGTAATATTTTTCTGATTATTCTGGATGTGTATATCGTTTAATATGATAGTGGTGAGAAGACATTTAAAACGTTTAACATGAAAATGGTTTATTAATGTTGTTATTAGAGGTTTGGTGAAACGTTAACAGTCAAGATGATATAGTTTAAAGCATTTTAAGGCTTTTCTTTCAAAGCTTTAAATAATGTAAGCTTTTGAAAGGATGCAAGCTTAAGGTGTTATTAAGCTCAAATCTACATGCATTATTTAAATCATTGAAATTATCTCAATGGAAAATTTCAAACGTAGATAGCTTTTAATATGTTTTATTGTGAAAAAATTAAAAGCTATTGTTAATCTTATCTATAATTATCGGTTACATACGTTGTTATTAATATCATTGAAGGTTATGTTGTTGGTTACACTAACTAGTGTTAATATTTAATATATTAATAATCTCATTTTATTTGAGATGTGTAACTATTATGTGTGATGTATAATTTTCAACTTTTGAAAATTAAGAGAAAATTGTAGACTCTTTGTAATACTAATAATTTATTTTAAGAAGTTGAATAGTTTTTCAACGGTCTTTAAGAAGATATAAATACGAGTAAATTTATCACTAAATGGCTATAAATGTAGGCAACTATTTGATTTTTTAAGTCCTTTTATGAATAAGTAGTGTAGCTATTTGTGAGAGACCAATCTATAATTGCTAATGATTGTTAATTGTTGTCGTACTAATAATTTTTTTTGAGAAATTTATAAAGACAACATGATAGTTGCAATTTTGGAGAAGTATGAAGATGATGATATTGAAATGGAAAATTCTTCAAACCAAATAGTTGTTAAAATTTGGCTTGACTTCGGCAATCTGCTGAAGATAAGAAACCAAAATTTTAAAGATAAGAATCTTGTTACTATCAGTAAAATTTTAATTTTTATTATTGTTAGTAACTTATTTTCGTGAGTAACCATGTATAATCTCCATTTGAATTTAGAAGATTCAAAAGAGATGTTGATTCAGATGAAATGACTGTCACGATAGGTTTTGGGATCATTTTGGTTCAATATGTTGTAAAGAGTGAATATCACATGCATGGTGATAATAAGCAAGTCTACTATGATATTATGGTTCTATCCATGAGGTCAGATTATTTAGACTTGTTGTCTATCAATTCATGCTTTTATATACATGAATTTATATTGAGCCTTTAAGTTAACCTTTAAAACTTAGTGGATATGTTGTGGACTGAGATAAACCACTAGCATAAGGACTAAGACTAAGGTAGTAGTAAGCCAAAATGTGTATGCTTAATAAGATACTATTGTGAGTAAAAGTATCAAGCATAATTCTTTAAGAGACCTTAATTAAAGAAAGAGAAAATTCATAAATGGCTTATTGGAAAACATTATGAAAATGCATGTCTAGGATTGGTTCTATCAAAGACCTGGTATTTAAGCGTGCCTAGTGCACCACCTCTCTTTCATGGTAACCTACATGGTGCATTGTTCTTTAATGTGCTAACTTTTATAAAAATACTATGACAAATAAGATCTCTTCAAACTTAGTGTAGAAGTTAAAAGAGTTGATATTAATTTGGTTGAGCAGAATACCAAATTTATTCATAATAAATAAAATATGTGATGGTCTCTTCAGGGCTAATATGTTGAATAATATGAATGAGAATATGATAGACATTAGTGCTACTAAAAGTATGTTGTAGCAATTAAATCTCTTTGAGTTCTTTTCCTAAGTAGAGGAAAGGAATGAGATGATCCATCATAAGAGTTGTGTTGAAATCTCTTGTAATAAACTTGAGATAATTTATTTTTTTGTTAAGAAAATTTGAAAACTCTTCATAAATATTTGTATAATATTCTTAATTTCTCGAATTAGGAGAAAGCTGAAATTCTCTTTTAATGAGATAAAAGGAATTTCATAATCGTTTGAGATTATGTATACTAATCTTAATGATTAATATTTCTCAAAACCTTGAGAATATAATAATGTATAAACAAGATTTGAGTTTGTTAAAACATAGTTTTATGGTTAAAACTCATAAAAACCTTTACTCTAGTATGATTGAGTATTTGTTTACACGTTGTTCAAGACACTTATGGATTTGTTTCTATCTTTAAAATGTTAGAAATGTGAGGTGTCTTAAAATGATGATTAAGGTTAGAGAGGAACCCATTTGGTCTGTTTACCAAAGTTTAAAGACGGAATTTGGTTCTAGATTCGTCGAGGGGGATGGGTCTAAAGCCCATTGGTTGAGGAATTCATGGTGGATACTCAACTTAGTTATCTAAGTTCAATGTGGTCAAACGAAACCATGGAGAGTACTCATAGTGTACAGTTTTACTACTTGTCCCTATGACGAACAATGTACATGCCCAGGTTGAGTTTTATTACTCTTAATAAATTCATAGCCCATGTTTTGGGTGGTCTTAGTGAGAAAGACTTGATGAATTTACCAACTTTGGTTGAATAAACTACTCTTAATAAGCTCATTGCCCAGTATTGAGTGGGTAGTCCTATCGCGAAGGACTGCCCAGTGTTGAGTGGGAAGTCCTATCGCGAAGGACTGAATGAACTTGCCGCTAGAAAGGATGAGTTTTCTTAAACTCTTAAAGAATTCAATCCCAAGAGTTTGGGTTGTTCTATTGAGACGGACTTATTGAATTCACCGATTAAAGAGGTTGAGTTTTTATTCTTAATGAATTCTTATCCTAGAGTTTGGGTGGTTCATTTTATAATTGAACTTGAATAATTCACCTATTTATTTGAAAGGATGAGCTTAAGGAAAAAACTCTTAATTATTTCATAGATCTTATTTGAGTGGTTTATGTTGAGATAAACTTGATGAAATAACCTATGTAAGTGAGGACTATCCACCTTCTATGAAAAATATTGGGTCGTTTTTCTAGTACACTTACTAGAATCCTGAGGAAATAGGCTATATATATACATTCGTATATATACTTTGTAGACACGTCGAGGACTTCAGTGGATGAATGGGTTAATTGTGTGTTATGAGTTTACCCTAATCTTAGAAAGTTCAAGACTAGTTTCACTTGTCTAAGAGAAGGATTGCTCATCATCATTATGTACTAGTTCAAGATACGTTCACTAGTGCTTAAGCAACTAATCTCATTATTGCTCTTCTCATGTTTTTAACTTCAATGCTCTCATATCTACGAAGGATATTTTTTTTTGCATTGGTGGGGGATTGATGTTAATACTCAAAATATAACTCATATAATAATGATATTTAATTATATTATTAATAGAATTAATTTGTGATATGGAAATAACGATTTTGCCCTCACTATTTAGCCTATAAATAGTGGGCAATTTCTTTCATTTGAGATATACCTAAGCAATAGAGTTTGCTTTAAAAACACTCTCTTTGGTTTTTATAAACCTATCACGAGTGTTGATTTTGAGTTGAGAGAAGAGCAGTACCATCAGAGTCTGCTCCATCCTTCGAGTGTACGAAGTTTGGAGAGCAGTGCTAACCTCGAGAGGCTGTTCGTCCATTGTAGCGATTACACACATCGGGACGAATTCTCTTCTAAGGCAGCGGTTAATACCACGCCACGGTTTGGTTTTTTTATTATTTTCCAGTCAGTGCTAACGTCTCGTTTTGCAGCAGTCTATTTTTCCAACATGTTGGTTGTGTTGATTCACATAAATCAACATCAAGTTACATATTTATGTTTGTCAGTTGAGCTATATCTTGGAGGAGCGTCAAGTAGACATTGACTGCTACTTCCACTATGGAGGCTGAGTTCATTTCGTGTTTTGAGGCTACCTCACATGGAGTATGGTTGAAGAGTTTTGTTTATGGGCTTAGACTTGTGGATTCAATTTCTAGGCCATTAAGGATGTATTGTGATAATTTAGCTGATGTCTTTATGGCTAAGAATAACAAAAGTGGAAGTCGAAGTAAACACATCGACATAAGTATCTAGCCATAAGGGAACGTGTTAAAGAAAAAGGTGGTCATTGAACACATTAACACAGAGCAGATGTCAGTTGATCCTTTGACTAAGGGCATGCCACCATATAAGTTTAAGGAACATGTTGTCACTATAGGACTTGTTCCCACTTTGTAAATCTTCGTTGTAAGAACGGTTCTATTGAAACTCTAATAAAGTTTGATATTTCTCATATCTGTTGTGTACACATTAAGCTAATTGTTTCGAGAAATGTCACTAAAGTTTGGACCTAGAATAAACATTGGGTTTATTCATTAAGTATTTGGGCTAAAAGCATTGAGACTTGATGTATTGTGATACATGGAAGATACTACTCAAATTCTAAGAAAAAATATCGCCATGATTCATACATTATATTTTAATGAATAATATGAACCAAGTGGGAGAATGTTATAATTGTTGGTTCGTGGTGAACCATTTCCCACGTTTCCACTATTGGAAATGCAGAGCATGGAAAGCAAAATGCTTTTAGCCATGCATAGTGGAGAGGCTTGAGTTGGGTGGTTTCCCACGTTTACAAAAAAGGACATTCGCACGATTATGATCGCACGATTTTAGTTTGTGTGATTATGGTTGCACGATTTTAGTTCGTGTGATTATGGTTGCACGATTTTAGTTCGTGTGATTATGATACGACTGGTTGGTGATTTTTTATGGGAAAAGCACCTATAAATACCCATAGGCACAAGGTCCCTAAGCACCAAGAATCACAAAGTATTCTATTTCATCTGGTGATGTTTCTCGGGTGCTTAGAAGTTCTTTGGCATTTTGAGTTTTTTTGTGTAGCCGTATTCGATAAATTCGATGGTGGTTTAAGACGTTCTCAACGGTGGTGCAACCACATCTCAATTTGGCATACGGTTTTGACAATGGCTAGAGGTAATTATAATTTCGATCTTTCTACTGTGTTTTTGCTCGATTTATGCTTACAGTTGTTAATGACAGAACTATATGGGGTGGAGAGGGAGAATTGTCCCCTACCCTAATTTTTTTACCTTTGTTTATATATATAGTTAAAAATTTAGTTTATTTATAAATTCTCTCACTTTTAAACATTTATGTTTTGCCCTCTAACAGTAAACTTTGGTTTTGTCCTGGGTCATAGGTGTCTAGTAAGTCCATTAATCTTGGTTTTCATTATAAAGTTCAGAAATAGATTTGCTAATATCTATTAATTTTGGTATAATTAGTAGCGTAATTCGACAGTTTGGCCGAGTGGTCTAAGGCGCCATATTTAGGCTCTGGTCCGAAAGGGCGTCGGTTCAAATCCCACAGCTGTCAATTAATTTTAATGTTAAAGAGTATTTTTATTTGTAATTTTATTAGTTATTATTTTAAATACGCCGAGTACTAGGGTGAGCAAAATTCGACTCGAAAAAATCGAATAACTCGACTCGAGGTAAAAATACTCGACTTGTCTTGAGTCGACTCGAAATTTCATAAACTCGAATATCTCGAAAAAATTTCAAATAAAGTTTGAGTTGTAAAATGGAAACTCGAATAACTCGAAATTTTTAGTAATTAGTGGATTTATTTTTTAAGTTCGAGACGAGTCCCTCTATTTTTTATGATATATACATAATGATATACAAAAATATGAAGAAATATTGTCACATGTGAAAAAATATATACGTGCATATCTTATATGAGTAGAGAAAGGAGTTTAAATTGGAATCAAACCCTACTATAACATGATAAATAATTACAGTTAAATTTTTATATGAACTTGAAAACTCGACTCGAATTTCTTAAACTCGACCCGAATCGAAAAAAAATTAAATAATGTTTGAGTTGTAAAATATGACTCGTCAACTCGAATAACTCAAAATTTTTTGACTCGACTCGATCAAATGCTCACCCCTACCAAGTACTTACACTATTTTATTTTTTAAAACTAAGGTCTCCTAATAATTTTAGGATTTACATTTAATACATAGGCGGTAGAAATTTTCATTTATTTTACGGTTTAGGGTTAGATTTTAGGGTTTAGATGGTAAGAGTTTAGGTTAAGTGGTTTAGAATTTAAGGGCTGTGATCAAAATTTAGGGGTTTAGTGTAATATGATTAGTAATTTAAGTTTAAACCTATAAACTCTAAATTATAACCCCAATCCCTATATTATAACTACAACTTATCATTTCTAAATCACTACACCTAAACCCTAAATCCATAATCATATTGCACTAAACTATAAACCCTAACCCTTAAACCTCAAATCTTAACCATAAACTCTAAATTTAAACCACAACCCTAATTCTATACCACTAACCTTTAAACCCTAAAACTAAGGCTCTTGCAAAAAAAATTGTTTCCACTACCAGTGTATTGAATAATTACCCATATTTTCATCCGAAATTTTGGTCTCTTTCTTATTTTTTACGTTTTTTTTTTTTGTTACAAATTTTAAATCTAATCGTAATCCTACCTAGAAGGGAGGGGGCGGGAGACTCTAAGAGAAATAAGGGGTCTATTTCTAGTGAGTCTAGAACTCATGACCTAAAGAAATAGGAGGAACAAACATGCCAACCATCCAAATGTGCTTGCTCATGGAATTTTATTATTAATTGTTGAGATATTAGTTATGGTAAATACAAACTAATTTTTTAGTCACAATATATATAGTTGTTATCAACTAGACTCTTAATCTTCAAAAATAAATTATCATTAATTGAACAAAACAATTTTTCAGTAATCTTATACAACCATTTTAGCGCCGGATTGATAAAAATTGCAAACGAAAGGTCTAAAAAATTAAATTGGCATTTTTATAGTTGATAAGTCAACGATTAACGATAAAATTGAACAAAAGTTAGAGGAGACTGGAGAAACCAAGATTTTTCGATCAAATATAGTATATGGACTTAATTTCATAAAAAATAAAACATATGGACTAAATTTTAAATTTTGAAATAGATAATAACTTTGACTTATGAGGATTGTGATATCAATAATTTTCTTGAATGAGCTTTCAATGCCGGTGGTTGTTTTCATACTTGGAGTAGCAGGGAGACAGGAGGCAATGAGATGCAGAATGCTTTTAATAATATCAGTGATAAAAAAAACAATATAACTTATATGTATAAATTGTTGTTATTTATATTCAAATATTATCTTCGCTTTAGTGTTTAGTGCTTCATATTTTTCCTGTCTTTTCGAAGTTCAAATCTTCATTCTCTCTTAATTCATTTATTTCTCTTTGACTGATGGTGACACATGAAAATTAAATTAAAAATATGACCAAATTAATCAAATATGTATATAATAAAAATTAAGTTATTGGTTTTAATTAGAATTAAATTGATTGATTGTATAAATATGGGGACTAAATATGTTATTATATAAATTTTCTTAAATATCATGTCACATTTTTAATGTTAGTTAACGGCTTAGTGATTATTTTGTAAAAAAAATAAAGTTTAATGATTATTTGTAGCATTTAAAAGTTGAGTAACTAAAATGAACATTTTAAGATAATTTAGTGACCATTTGTAAACTTTGCTCTAATAATAATAATAATAATAATAATAATAATAATAATAATAATAACCTAAGAGGCAAAGCACACGTTCACTGAAAGTACAGCCAATATTCTCACTTTCATTTAAAGCAAAAAATCCCATCTCTTTCATTACATTTACATTCTTCACTACCTTTTCTTTTACATCTAATTGGTTTAATGGCGCTTTACCCAAATAACTCCAAATTAGTACCCATAAAAGCAGGGAGCAAACACATGGGAATTAGGTGAAAAGCAGTCCAATGATTTTAATTCATAAATTCAAAAGAAATATTACACGTTTAAATACGCTCAAATTAAGATTCGATTTACAATAAAGGCTTTGTTTCTTTTTTTTTACTTCCGATTTTTCAAAGCTTTGCTTAACTAATCAAGATCGACTTGCGTCGCACACGTAGTTGTGGTAGGTGAGCTTTTAGTAAAAATTTTCCGTACACACAACCTGCTTAAGTAATACCAAGCTGCTTTACACTTGGACCAATTTCATTGATAATGAAGGCTCTATTTCAATTAACAATGAAAATGACTAACATGAGATATATTAATATGAATGACTGGATGAGTAATGAAATATATCAATATTAAGAACATTAGATTAAAACTAAAACTGATATAATATAAGATAAGATTTGTGATTTGGTCCTTCCCATTCAAAATGTGGGTGTAAAAAAGTGGTTTTTCATTACAAATCTTTTTTGATTCCCTAATCCCTGTCTTCTTCCCTACTTTTTCAGTTCCTGCATTTCATCAGATGCCATTTCAACTGCTTCACGTCTGACTGTTTCAATGGCTTCAGCATGAACATCTTAGCACCTTCCTCCAAGCACCTGTTTTTTTTCACATACATAAATGAACTTTAAACATTACCACCCGGATTCGAATCCGACTCTTCGAACACGAAGATATTGCACCTATCATTGAATCAAATGCGCGGAAACTTACTGACTGATTCGAGTCGGAATGTTCTCGGACGACATGATCACAACAGGAACTTCCTTGAGAACAGTTGATTCCTGGTTTTAACTCAAAATGGTGATAATTGAACAATGAGACAAAAAGGGTACTTAAAAAAGTTACTAATTGGTACTTTTGAGTAATGAAATCTTATGTTTTACCTTAATTTTCTTGAGCAGTTCATATCCTGTCATTCCTGGCATGCAGTAATCTGTTATGATTAGGTTCACCTTAGAAACCTGTAAAACAAAACCAGACATAAAATACAATATTCATGAGTTTTCGTTTTACGATTCATGTTCAAAGCTCGTGTTTTTTTAAAATTTCGAAACTTCTAGAAAATGAATTTCATGTGAACTTACAGTGCCTTCTAGTGTCTCATTTCCCAGCCCCAGATAATCCAAAGCCCTCAGAGCATTTTCTGCTGTAGTTACTGTAAGAAAGCACAAGAATTCAGGAATAGACCGGGGTGTTGGAGAAGACAATTGTACCTTAAAAATTTTAAAGTTTATTATAATTTAGATATTTTTTTATATTTTTTATTAATAATTTAATTCCGTATCCTCTACACTTCTAATATAGTTCGCACATCTTACATAAAATTATGTACCCGTCCTTATCAAGTCGATTTTTTTTAAAATATACAAAAATGAAGTATTTTAAAACAAATGTACCTTTACAGGAGGAGTTCTTGAGTAATTTCTCCACCAGCTTTCTGTCAATGAGGTTATCATCCACAGCTAAGACATGGAGTTCATCTCCAAGCTCCACCGCCGTGTCCTCGGAGGAGTCACCGCCACCGCCGCCGCCGCCCATGTTTAGTAGTAATCTGATGGAAAAACAAGACAACAGTACTGCCCCACCACTTAACAAAAACAAAAAGTAGAAGAGATGCATGGAAGTAATGAGGGCTTACATTTATAGAAGAACAGGGTGTTTGGAGGGAGAGAAAGTGGAATTTTCTTTTTTGGAAAAACCCAAAGCAGAGATCACAAATATTTGATGATCTTTTTTGGGGTTATCTTTGATTTGATTTCAGAGGGGGAAATGAGAAAATATTTGATATTTTAAAGGATATGGGGAAGGAGCTGGCAATATCCAATCTGACATAACAGAATCTGGCATGGACAGGTTTGCAGAATAATATCGAAAATCTTGTTTTGTTTGTTTCCTTTCAATTATCTTCATGGAAACATGTTCTTGTAAGAAAATCAGAATCGTTTTTTCTATGTTGTAAGGCTGGTTGTACGGATCAATCCAGATCCTTGCTCCCAAACAAACAAAATAATATATGTTTTGTTTTCCATTTTCTCTGTCGTGGCCCATCGTGATACAAGGAATGAGATTATGGACGTAGAATTGTTGGTAATATTTAGATTTATAAGGTAAATGTCGAGATTCGAATCTACACACTAAATCTTACATTCTAAATACTAAATACTAAACTCAATATAAACCCCTAAATTTTAAAATTGAAAAAAAAAATACACAAGCTTGTGTATCAAAGTATTTTTTCTTAATTAAAAGATCTCATTATTCACCAACCAGTTGATCTAGCAAGATGATGCGCTATGTCCCCTAAGTAAGGTCAATGATTCGAATCTTGACATTGTGAATGAAAAAAACTGAATTGGGAAGATCATCCCATATAGGGCTTCTATAAAACTCGATTTGAATTAGTCGACCAATGAGTCGAATATTAATAATAAATAACAAAAAAAATCTCATTATTCATAATTTATTAATCATGGTTTCCATTCATGCAGAGATTATTCTAGTTGGACTCCCTCTCAATGTCCACGTTTCATAAAGTAATCGAAGACTTGAAGTCATCCATGTGAATAGTAGTAATATGTGTAATGGAAATTAAATGAATCCAAGATATGGATTTAAAAAATATTTTTGTTCTGTTTCTATCAATCAAACTTTGATATTGTTTACTAAAAATAAATTTGTTCGAAATCTGAGTTGATTTGAACAAATATTTTATATTCTTAATTACTATTTTGTAAGAAAATATATATATTCCTTTTAATAATTTTTAAATAATGATATTGTATTTTTTAACCCGACGTGTGAATCTAGGAAAAATATTTAGGTTGCTTCGACCACAACAAATAAAACATTCTCTTACCATAAATAAAAGTTATTTATATCTTTGTAAAGGCTATAAAGCCAAAATATAAAAATTTTGACTAAATAGTCACTTTAGCCTCTATTTTTTTTTTAGAATAATTCAACTCTTAACGTTTTATTTTGGGTCTAAATGACTCATTTACGGATGAAAATTATCAGTCGACTGATAATAAATGACTTGAAATAACGTTACAATAGGGATGGCCATGGGTCGGGTTTTTGGTCAATCCACACCCGACCCAAAAATTTAACACCTATGTTCAAACACGACCCGATATTTTATGATGTTTCACCTGACCCGAACCCGAATTCTAGAGTAAAAATCAGAACCCGACATAAATAAAAATTACCAATTTTCATTATTATTCGATAAAAATAAAGAGCTAATTGTAAAAATATAAATAGAGAGGGAGCATTATAATAATTATTCTACTTTTATTAGACAATTGGGAGATAATTGGAATATATATATATAAAGAGAGGGGCATTGTAGCAATTATACCTAAATATTTATAATTAAATTAAACTATTATCTCGGGTCGGGTCGGGTATTTTTCACCTTAAACCCAAACCCGACCTCATCCTCAAAAAATCAGACATGAACCCAACCTGAGCTCGAAATTTTCTTTAAAAAAACTCGACCCTATAGGATCTGGTCAGGTCGAAACCTATTGGGTATAGGTCGAATGGTCATCTCTACGTGACAAACCAATATCCCAGTGCATGTTGACATGGCAGTATTATATAGACAAATGCATTGACTTGAAAAAATGTTACACCAGTCAAAAAATAATTTTATAAAATAAAATAAAATAATTTTTTCTGCTCACTTATCATTCTGTCAAGTCATTTCAAATTGTTTATCGTCAATTTTTTAACAAATTTCATCCGCAGAGGGGTCATTTTAACCCAAAATGAAACATTGAGAGTTGAATTGCTCTAAAAAAGAATATGGGGCCAAAGCGACTATTCAGTCAAACGTTGGGGGTATTTTGACTTTATGCCCTTTGTAAATATATTACATTATGAATAGAAATTCTCTACACATGTTCAGTGTCTCTATTTATGCCCTCACACTAAAATACTAGGTTTAAGATTAAAATTTAAGGTCAGAGTTTAGGGAATTAGCGGTATGATCTATTTTTAGGTTTGAGGTTTATGCTTTAAAATTTAGAAGGGTTAAAGCTTAAAATTTAAATTTTTAATGTTGAGACGTAAAAAGGATACCGAAAAGGGACAAAATTTTTTTTGTCCATTACATTATGGGTTAGCATTTGATACACTTAAAGTAGAGAATTTTATTCCCGCTAGTATTTCTTAAATATCATCAAATGTTCTACTCCTTAAACTTTAATCCCTATATCCTTATCTCTAAATATAATATGTCATCCATTCAACTAGTTTTTTAACTCAATCCACAATGTACAAAATAATTTTTCCTTGCATTAAAAGAGTTGAGTAGCCTTTGTACATTTGGTACTAAAAAGATTTATTGATTATTTTACCTTATAAGGAAGATTCACATTGAGGAAGATTAATTTTATTAAGCAAATTTTTTGTTGTCTTCTCAATTTTCATAACTTTATCCTGACTAATCTAGACAGACTCACGTCGTGCACTTGGTGGGTGAGTCATCCAACAAAGATTTTCTATATATACAAGACCTCAAACTCGAGACATACTTAAGCGATACTAAACTACTTACTACTTGAACCAACCTCGTTGATCTTATTAACCGTACTTAAAAGGTCCATCTTTCACAAGTTTAGTGATTCTTTCTTAGTGTGTCCAACTCTTAGATGTCAAAGATACAATTGAGTACATCTTTGGTTTAACAAGTTTAGTGGGAAATTTTAGATTTTTTATTCACAATTTTAGTATCAAACAATGAGTACATCTTTGGTTTAACAAAGATGTTATTAAACATATCGTATATTAAAAAACAATGTATATTAAACATGCTATTAAAATTAAATTTCTCCTAAAAGAAAGAACATAAAAATATCACGTCGACTTCTCATTTCTTTGAACCTCTGCAAAGGAACACAAACGTTATTAGCAGTTTCAGAACATTCCTTTGAATCTTTCACTAAATAAGTTTCAATGACTAAGTTAGTTTCTCCTTTTTGCTTGAATACGATTCTCATCATTTACGTTTACGTTTAGGGAAAGATTCAAAGGAATGTCAAGATTACTATCATGTCGAGTCTATCATCCGATGATCGGAAACGAAGAAGAAAGTTACTTACCAGGAAGAAACATACCTACATTATAATACATTCGCAAACAAGATGAACAATATCAAGATTTCAAACTAGTTAAGAAACTTCTTTTTTTTTCTTTGCTTTAATTTTCTAGATTACCAGGTTCACATTAAAAGCAGAATCAACAAAATCCTTTCATACAGATCACAAGAAACAAAACACTGGTTTCTAACAATTCAGTGAGAGCAAAAACAAAAAAGCAATGGTACAAGGTCTCTTCCTGTTCCAGCAGCAAGCAGTACCTCTGACTGCTGAGAACTGCCACTGGAACCACCAAACGGTAACCTGTATATTTCGTTTTGTCGGGCATCCAGTGATCGTTTTCGGTGTTCATTTGATGCTTGCTTTGGGAATGGATGATGTGCATGGCCCAGCAGAGGTCATGAATGGAATACCCTTAAATGTGGCCACACCTTTCTCATCAGTGAAAAGATTCTGCACCAAAGAGAATCAATCAAAACCCGAAGCGACATATTTAGGGCTGCATACGAACACTAGAATGGTGATAGAAACCCAGTTCCAGATTCCGAGCATGTGACGGTCTCAACAATAGTTAAATATCATTTGCCATTTCCACAATCTTATAAAAATAAAAAAGCATACGCACCGGTGTTATTTTCTCCAACTGCTTCTTCTTTGGATTTAGGACATCTTCTGGCTTTCCATCAATCCTGTATGAAGAATAACAATCTTTTTAATGTGATAGTGATACCAGGAGAAAACTTCATCCCAAACAATAAACACCCAACTCAAAGCCAAAGTACCATAAAAAAGGAAACGGGGAAGATGAGAGAAACAAGCAGTTATAATTGGAACAGAGCCCTTTTCGACAAGGCCTAGATTTATTCTAGGCTTTAGTTTGAGTAGGGTAATTCGTTTGAGACACTTTTCTCTTAAGCATATAAACACAAAAGGGTTTATCTAGGAAAAACCTTTTGTAACAGTAAAATAAATTACAATCTTTTACCATAAATTTTTAAAATGGCAGGTGAATTATTTATTTATTTATTTATTTAATAAACAAAGATGTGTGGTTAAGGAGGTGTTTGTAACCCTAAAAGTAAATCGCAAACTGTGATATAAGCCAAGTCCTTTAATCTACTAGTAGGGTCATCCCCACTTAAATGTTGTGATTTTTAGACTTTATACCTAATCAAATGTTTAACTGTAACAATGGTTCTTTGAACTACATCTCTATTCTATTTGGTCAGTTTCCTTTCTTTCTCGATTGCGTTCCTCTTGTAGTTGCAACACAATCCACAAACACTAGTATCCAGCTTGGCACCATATTTTCTACAATTTCTCCTAAGGCTTCCTATATTAGAGCAACTTCAAGTAAATTTAAACAACAATGACTACTTTTATAATTTAACCTGCCAACTCCTCGAGGGATATGGCAACAATTTGCTCTTTACGTCACAATGTGAGCATAAGACTCTGATCACTGCTTGTCAACTAAAGCCTAACATAAACCTGATGCCCCCTGATCAATAGCTGAGCATGGACTGCTAAAAAACTAAGCCGGCTCAAGCAGAAAAGGTCTATTAATTGCAACCCATATTTCATGCAATCTCAGATAATCTCACAAAAGCAAGGCTGTGAGATGATTGTGCAATGAATATTTTTATTTTTCCGGTACTCAGAACATGCTTACCCTGAAAATGAAACACGCTCGCCAGGTTTAGCCCCTTCAGGGGGCAGTAAAGGTTCTACAACGGAATGATCTTCATTAGAAGCACAAAGCACCTGAAAAGGGGAGATTAAAAACATGAAAACTAAGCAACATCGTGGCTTCAAATATATAAAGCACACAATCTATGTCTAGTTTCAGAAACAGCAAACTACCAATCTTTCTGCCAAAAGAAAAACATAAATGCTATCCAGCAAAGTCTGATTGTCTTCGGACAAATTTGAGATCACTTAAGTAGCGCTTGGGAACATGGATTTGTTAGATGCCTATTTAGTAGTGAATTTGAAATTTCTATTATATTTTTGGATTTGACAAATCCATGTTTTTATACTTTTCAACTATATATTATATTGAATCATAGCTATTTATCCATAATGTATGCATTTGAATTTTTACCATTTACATAACAAATGAAATTCAATTACAAATTTTCAAACTCATTTTTCCAAAGGAACATTATGAATGTAATAGACCGACTTAAAGGAAATGGTTACAGAGGAAAGCAAACAGAATCAACGAATCACATCAAGTTGTATACTCTAGTTCGGGTTGCAACCAAGTAAAAACAGGTATAAAATACGCAAGTAGGCAGAATAAAGATGTGTAGAGAAGTACAAAAAGAAAAGTTATGGAAAATTTTCAGCTATCTCAGACACAGTCAAAGGATACATCTTTTCAGAGATTGCACAAAAGCACGTGCACATAAAAAAATGTTTATGTTGATTAAATGCCAAAAAGTATACCAGTCCCTCGGACATCACATCTCGTAGCTTTCCAGGTTTTACATTTGTAATCAGCGCAACACGACGATTCTTCACAGCACAAAAGCAAAAATCACGGAGAACATCAACATGTAAGCTTCAGAGTGTCATGAACCAAAAAATATGAAGATAAATGACAAAAGTCAAATAAATTTAAAAAAAAAACATAGCAGATAACTCAGAAAAAAAATACCGTTAAGTCTTCTGGCTTGCAATACTTAGCCAATCCACTAACCACCTGTCGCAATTTTGCTTCTCCAACATCTATCTCCTCAACCAGTAAACTGCATTTTTAATAAAAACATAACATCATTCCACCAGTTTTGCATCTAGACATCCTTACATGAAAAGTTAAAAAACTTAAACATAAAGATAAAGAGGCACTTGAATGTAAAGTACAAGACAAGGCCGTCAACATACCTATCCGCAGATGGATGTTTCCAAGCTTTTCGAATAAGACCAACCTGTATGTTCAGTAAACTGACACTGAGTTCTTTGTCTTTTTCAGCTGCTTCTTTTTCAGGTTCTTTCTTCTTCTCTGGAGCGGCTTCCTTATCTCCCTTGGTTTTTTTCTTGTTATCCTGACAGTGAAAAGATGATTGTTAAGAAAATTTACCAGCATTAGAATCTAGAAAATGCCTTGGCACTGATAATTAAAGTATGAAAAATGAAAGGATCATCCCGAAAAAGGCACCATTTATCTATTAGCCATAAGCATGTAACTTTCCTATATCTAAACATCGTAAGAAACTATAGCTTCATCCTATTTCTATAGATGCTAGATCATCAATTAAGCATAAAAAGGCAGCAAATAATTCTCTTACAAATTCTTACTGCACAAAAACTTAATTAAAAACAACCACCTGTTTTTATTAACTTATGATTGTTAGTTTAAGCAAGAAATTAGTTGAATAATTTCTCAAACGCAGAACATTGAAACATTACCAAGTAAAAGCAACAAGAAATTCTTGACAAGATTGTATACTAGAATAAAGAATATCAGCAAAATGGTACCCCGGAATCACTTTTCTTTGCGTTTTTTTCAGCTTCTGGCTTGTTTGCAGTTTGTGTATTTTGAACGGCCCCCTTAGCATTTGCTTGTACCTCTGGCTTGGCTGCAGGCTTCGCTATCTGCAACCAGATATCTCATAAAAACCTCAAGAATAATATGATATCCTGATTATATGTAATTAAGAACCTTCTGTAACCGAAACAAAAGGAGGGGGAAAGTGATTGGGGATGGAGAGTTAGGGCGGTGAAGATGTCAAGACTCGAGACCCTCTATTTAACAAAGAAAACATTACATTTCAATTGATGCGGAAATTTCTAACCCTATACACTTCAAAACCATCATGGTGCTCTATCTCGTAAATAGAAACCCAAAAAACACAGAAATAAAGCAGACCATCTAGAGATAACTCACCTGAGGCTCAAAAACTGGCTTCTCCAGCAATATCTTTTCAAAATGAGCACCGAGATCCTCTCTATTCTGCAATGATTGTAAAAGGTATGTAAGCAAAGATTAGAAAAATGGTATTCAATGGTGTTACAATTTCTAAAAGGACCATGTATTCCTTCTCTGAGGCCCTAATTATCATCTTAGAAAGCTAGGTATGTGTTTTGATAATCCTTTTTATAAGGTAAACAAAGAACAATAAGTGAAAACTTTTAAAGAAGAGCAAAAGGCTGTTTTCAAGGCCATAGCTATGATAGACGCAACCTTACCTCAAAAAGGAAATCTCAAGTTTCAATCCCCGTTTCCCAACTTCATTCTCAAATAGGCTACTAAAAGTTGGTATAAACGGAAGATGTGAATTCATGATAATAAAAACAAGGCTTAGATTGGAATGTCTACAAGGCAACTGCATCATATCCTCAAATTATACTTAGTGGCTAGGCAAAAAAAATGTTGATGCAATGTGAAGCTAAACTACTAGATGAAACCTCGAGAACAAAAATAGCGGAGGTTGTCTCATGTGATACCAGGCTGTGTTCAACTGATAAATCTATATTTCAGATTCCTTCATAAAGCCACCAAATACTATGCATATTGCATACTCCACAAAAGTTATTAAATGCAGGAAAACAAAATAATACCCAGAAAGAAGCTATCAAATGCAGTAGGTAGCCCAGCTTTCGTTATTTTTCATCCCATTTTCATGCGCAAAATTGAGATATCTGGACAACAGGGGGATTAGGACTATATGTGGGACCAAAAGTTTGACATCTGATGATTTCTATCACGTTGGAAGAATATTATCTAGCCTCTTTATTTCCAAAGTATGAATGCTTTGTCAAAAGCCATTGAAAAATCCCAACAAAATTATAAGTACAAAACAACAGAAGATGTATCTACCTGGATATAATCCATCCATCGCATCACATGTGGCAATTTCTCCTTCTCCTGATTTGAAAGGCCGATCTGACAACAAACAAGTATACCAAAGTAAAGTCTATCAATTCTTCACAAAGGAATTGCTTCATTGAGTAAATAGCAATTTAGCAGTTAGCACCAAGATCCCCTCTATTTGACACACACAAAGTAAACAGCAACACATACCACTGAACTGTGTATGACTGAAAAAACAATAACATCAGCTTCTGAGGGTGTAAATCCATTGCCCAGAAGTACAGACTTTTGAGCCAAGGCGCCATTTAATTCATTCAAATGACAAGAGCATGCCTTAGAATCACTGGGAAAGCTCTCAGCAAAAGCTATCCACTTCATCACCTACAATGAAATTTAAACTTTCATACTAAGGATAAATTATCCAATTCATGTAAGTCGAATCGAATTTATGAATGTGCTTTTAGAACAACTGGGGCGTATCATTTCACAAGTGATTTTAACTTCACTAACACTACCGTAGGTGGCACATTACATAATGTTTTCATGCAAAAGGCTAATTATACATTACTTCATCATTATTTTGGGGTGATTCCTTCCCTGCTGACTTCAAAATGCTCGTATACAGGGTCTTAATATCATTTCCGGGGACTTGACTTGAAAAAGCCTTCTGCAAAATCAAATAGGAACTTCTAAGTTATATAGCCATCAAAATTGGCACATAATTAAGGACTCAGATAAACAAAGTAGAGCTCAATTGATTGTATGGTTATTAAAAATTCAATAAATTAAGCATATTTTCAATTCTTCTACACTTAATAAGCTCACTCCCCAAGCAGCACTCATCATCCAAAATCAATACAAGGAAAGAAAAACCGAATTGAAGCAAAACCCATCACGTAAAAGCAAGTGAATCACAATAAAAACAACTTCTTTGAGCAAAAATGAAAGAGATTTACTTAAAACCATAAAGCTATACAGATTTAAAAAATGGCATGCAAACAAGATAAATTGAACAAAATTATATAAAAAAACAGTGCTTTCATTTCACTCACGGGATCCAAAGAGATGTGTTTGCAAAGAGATGATACTATTGCTTGCTTCCTTTTGAGATCACCGGTTGCCATGTCTGGGTTTTCTTCCTTTACCGAGAAACAGAGGTAGGGATTTTGTGGTTTGATCACTTCAGCAATAATCCCAAGCTCATTGGAATCTTGACAAACTAATTGATTGGGCTCGGCCTGCTTCCTTCATAAAGTGGGCCTCAATCCTTTCCAATCTACACATTTAGGGATGGGCATGGCACGGATCGGACGGGTTTTGATCAGACCCGATTTTATAAGGTTAAAATTTTTATATTTAAAAATTATATTCAAGTTGAGTTAGGTCATGTTTAGATTTATGGTGGAAAAAATTCGACTCGAAATAATTGTATAATTCTCATATATAAGTCTAATTACTAACTCACTATACTATATCTCTTTATATATATTTTTTCAATTATCTCCATAACTTTACCAAATAAAAAAAGAAAACTGGGATAATTAGTATAAAATCCCCTCTTTATATTTATATTTTTCGTTGTCCTCTATTCTTTAATAAAATTAAAAATATATATGTTTTTATTTATTTCAGGTTGAGTTGGGATAAGAATTTATCTTAAAATTTGGGTCGAATTCGTGTGTGAAAAGTCACCACAAATCAAGTTAGATAGAATTAAAATATGAATTTTTAAAATTTTAAGTAAGTTTGATAAAAACTCGACTTGTGTTCATCACTATACTCATTGCAAATTTGCAACTTTAACTTGTTTACAGATAATTAATAAATAAAAACAAAAATTAAAACTGTTATTGTGTAAGTCTTTCCCACAATTTTAGCTTTCATAATTATATTCTGAATCCGATTTTATTTAAAAGTTTACTCTTGATTTCAATTTAAAAATGTATATTTCGATCTGATTCAGACCTATTCTATTTTAAAATTTTACTTAATACTTCTTATATTAATTTTGCAAAATTAAATCAAATATATGCACTAAAGTTTGTTAACATTAGAAAGCTCTAGTTAAATATTTAAATATTTATAGATAGTTTAGTAAATGCTATCTTTTATCCAAAACTATAAATAAAAATTCTTAGAATTGAGAAATTTCATTTTAGGAATAAGATTCGTTTTACACAATGTAAGATTTTTTTAAAAAGTTTTACATTTTTTTAGATCTTTAGATGGGTGAAACGGGTGACTGAGATTAACATTAAGTTATGTGAAGATTATCACTTGAAAAAAAAGAGTAAAGAATTAATCTCAACCATTCATTTTCCCATCTAATTAACCCCGTCTAATTAACAATAAAAACGTGTAAAACTATGAGTTTAATCAAATTTTATCAACTTACTGTTTCACCAATAGTTTTATCTTAACTGTTGTTTTGTTGACTTGGTTGTTAACCTAATGGAGTGACAATTAACTTGTGAATAATGACGTGACAGATGAGTTTAAACGGATTTTTTAATTCGAATATGTATTTAATTTATAAGTAAAAAAATTTAAAATTTAAAATAAATTAAATTTATTTAAATAATTAAAATTAATAAATATTTTAAAATGCATTAACAATCTATAATATAATTGATAATTATTAAAATAATGAAAAATTAAAAATATTTATAAATATTCAATAAAATATTTTTTAAAATAAAATGAATGGAATCAACTTTGTCTTGGAACAACAAATCTTATGAGGTTACTTCCTAGTATGGATGAGCAAAACTCGACTCGACTTGAAAAAACTAAAATTTTCGACTCGACTAAAATAAACTTGACTCGACTTGAAAAAATTTCAAATAAAGTTTGAGTTGTAAAATGAAAATTCGAATAACTCGAAATTTTTAGTAATTCGTGGATTTATTTTTAAATTTGCATCGAGTCCCTCAATTTTTCCTGATATATATAGTGATATAAAAAATATATGCCACGTATGAAAAATATATGATGAAATATATATATGCATATCTTATATTATTTGAAAAAGTCGTTTAAATTAGAATCAAATCATACTATAACATGATAAATAATTACAATTAAATTTGTATAGGAACTCGAAAACTCTACTCGACTTGAATTTCATAAACTCTACTCGAATCGAAAAATTTTCAAATAAAGTTTGAGTTGTAAAATATGGAACACCAACTCAAATAAAAAATTTCAAATAACTCAACTCGACACGATCGAACGCTCACTCCTAGTATTGAAAAGAGGACGAGTTTACCTTGGTACTGTAGAATCATCCTCACTTGAGCAAATTATTTTTCTTGTACTCTATTTGAAGCATTTTTTCAATATCAATATCCCAACAAAATTTCGACTTACAACATCGTATGTGATAAAATCTAGTTATCGTTACGTTAAAATAGTATTTTGAACAAAATAGTAAATAAAGAGATAATGTTATGAATATTTATCTATGTGGATGTCTATCATGATAAAGACTTTATTAAGGAGGTTTGACTTACTTTATCATTAGGATTATTATCTACATTAATTAAAATTTAATATATTATGTACTTCTTATGCCTATAAATAGATGATTTATTGAAGGCATTGTAGACAAGTCAATTTTTTAGAATAATACAAATCTCTTTCTTTCTCTCATCTCTTTGTTCTTTTATTCTTATTCGTTGTTCTTCGTTATTTTATTCACAACACGTTATCAGCACGACCTCGCTCAGCTATTATTAGGGGTGTTCATGGTAGGTTAACCGTACCGTTTAGCTTAAACGGTTGGTTAACCGTTATAGCAGTTATTATTCGTAATTTAACCGTTACTAACCGTTAAGAAATGGTTAACCGTTAATTTTTTAAATGGTTAACCATTATAGTGGGTAACCGTTAAGGAACGGATCGGTTACAGGTTAACCTGTAACCTATTACGATTTTCTTTTCAAATGTTCATTATTTCTTTTTTAGAATAATAAATATTTCTCTCCGATAAATATTGTATTAATTTTTTTAAAAAAAATTAACTTAAATAGCGAAATTTTGAACACAAACTTTACACTTAGTTAAAATAAAGTACCTATAGGTTAACCATTAACCGTCTTTTTTAGCGGTTCGGTTAACTGAAACCGTTTAACCTTAACGGTTAGGTTAATTAACCTATAAAATGAACGGTTATACCGGTTAACGGTTACGGTTAACGGTTACGGTTTATTTTGCACACCCCTAACTATTATGGTTCCACTTTCAACACCTCAAGCAATGCTTCTCTTTTTATAATATACTTTTTTTCGGTTCACGGTAATTTCAAACTTCGTCCTCCAAGTAATAATATATTTATCATATCATAAATTAATTTCTATTTTTCTTTATGCCAATGTATTTTGGAAATCACAATATTTTTGAAAGAAGAAAAAAACTTGGAAAGCATATTCATATAGTAATGCGTTTGATAAACTTATCCATATATAACTGATTGAATTTGTTATGTGTTTGAAAGTTGAGTTGCTTGGTTATCAAGTACGTCTTTTATTTATATTTATTTTACAACAAAGTTAAAACCAGTCTAAAAGCATATATTTATTTTGACACCCATGGTTCGCATTGCTAATAATCATGTTTATGCGCTAAAATTAAAATTATGAAAGAAAAAAACTCATAATTTGTTTGTGCGCTCAAAGTGTTTGAGTATATAATCTGTTTATTTCATGAGTTATTAACAAAATTAATGTTTTATATTTTATACTGGATTTATTTATTGTATTATAGTTGGTATTTTTAACTATGTTTTGAGTTTTGCATATTTAAATGGTTTGGGAAGAGACATGACATAAAGAGGTTGTGGGAAGTTGTCTTAGTCATTTGCCATGTCTCCATTGTCCTTAGGAGGGAAACTGATATCGATAAATTCTAATTTTATTTTTATTCTTTAACTACAATTTTAAAGTGTGATAAATCATGGTGATTTTGTTCAAAAGCAATAATTTTTCTACTTCGAAAAACTCAACTATAGATTTCTTTCAAGTTCAAGTTATGAATATTCGTCTTGATCCAAAAAAGTTTTATGGGAGGCACTCCCTAAAGTGAATGCAAGCATGATGTTTATTCCATGCGATTATTGGATTTGTTTCATTCCTTGAAGTGAATGCAAACATGGTAAATAACTATTCAAGCACGAATTTGCTCGGAAATCTCAAAGGAGGTGTAATCCAAATATATTGGCAATGGTTTAACAATGTCGCGTGTGAGGCTTAAATCTGAATATTTAACGGTGAAAGATCCTCTTATTCTTTGGAATAATCTAAAGGAAGGATATGACCACCAGAAAACTAGTATTCTCTCTAAAGCTCGATATGATTGGTTGCATATGAGATTGCAAGATTTTAAATCAGTAAGCGAGTGTAACTCTGTAATATTTCGAATTACTTCACAATTGAAGTTATGTGGTCAAAATATTACTGATGAGGATATGTTAGAAAAAACATACTTCACTTTTCACGCAAATAATATTGTCCTCAGACACAATATCGTGAAAAAGATTTTTAAAGGCCCACTGGCTCAACTCCATCCCATAAAGTAAATGTGAGATTATATTATGAAAAGAATAAAAGCCACATTACAAGTTGTGGTCATGGTCGAGGCCATAAATATTGACATGGAAAATATAGTCAATTTAAAGATACTTGTACCCACCGATAGTGAGGTTATAAGGATGACAAGAGTGATAAAGATTATTCTAAGAAAGTGAAATCCTTTTTATTACCAATGTGGTGTTATAAACCATTGGTCTCGTACTTATAGTACGCTGAAAAATCAACAATCATTAAATGATAAAGATTATTCTAAGACTCCAATGACTAGTTCTGAAGAAGGGCGTACCAATACGGCTACCTGATTATCGATACAGACAGCTCTAGAACTGCATTTGCTGCGGGTAATGAAGACCCCAACTACTCAAATTCAATGCAAACTGTCTCCAACGACTAGGAACTCAATTGAGAGTATAAAAGGGACCTCCAAGCATCTATAGAAGACTAATGCTTCAATTGTCAACAACTTACGATGTCAAATATGTCTTAGAGCTTAATTTCCTACTCTTTGTATAGACAACACTTGTGAGCTTACATTGTTATATTTGCTCAAGTGTTTTAGGATTGAGTGAGTGCTTAATTAGTGCAAACACATACCTTTTAGAGGGATTTCTAGTTTGCTAAGTTTTCTCTTATTTGAGAGTGATCCCAAAGCTCGGTTTGTGAGCTTTGGTTGATAGACTTGGTGAGTAAGTCTAGGTTGTAATTGGTTGCCTCCTAAGCCAAGAGAAGGGGAAGAATTCTTAGTGAATTGGTTGAAATCCTTAGTGAGAGCTAAAGTAGTGGATGTAGAGCTTGTTAGAAGCTTGAACCATTATAAATCCTTTGTCTATTTTGTCTATCTTTTGCTTCCATCACAAACACCCAAAAATCAATCTTCTCTACACTTGGCAAGCAATTCGGTTGAAGTATATCAAGCCTAACAAAGTGATATTGAATCACATATTTTGGTAAACCAGAAGTTTACAAATTTAGGAATATATATATACACACATGTATATATAGTTGGCATGATCGGTTAGACCATCCTGATCAATAATGATGTAAAAACTATTAAGATTTATATGCACATATTTTAAAAGAACCTGAAGTTCTTATGATGCTTGTTCTCAAAAGAATTGATTAAATTTCACTTACCAAAAAAACACGAAGTTTTTGTGTTGCTTGTTCTCAAAGGAAGTGATTAAGATCTCACTTACCAAAAGAACTTGAAGTTCTTATACTAAAGTTGAGATTGCATGTTTTGCATATCTGAATGAAATATGAGCCCTTTTATCCACAAATGTGAAAAGTTTTATCTAATTTTAGTAGATGCATCTACATTGTTTTGTCAACTTACAACCAGAAGTTTGTGAGATTGATTATAAAAAGATTCAGATTATGCAGTTAGATTATTCATCTTGCAAAAGCTAGTGGGTTTTATATTTTAGGCTATATCAGTTGTAACAAAGCCTATTGATTATGAAAAATACGGTTTTAGCAAACTTTTAATTGGATGCCTCCTCTTTAATGACTAAACTATGAGAACAAAACAGTTATTGTTCATATGGTATTTGCATATAGCATCACTTATACGCATCAAGCCAACGAGTTATATTAAACTCCCTGTCGTGATTGGTTTTTGGTCAGAAGTCATACATTTCCCATTTTATAATTTTTTAATGTGTGATATATTGTTGATTGCTCCACCACAACGCACAAAATGGGTAAATAAAAGGGTTGAGAATATATATTGAGTACAAGTCTCCTTTTATGTTTAAATTCTTAAAAATTAATTGGAGAATCATTTATGACATGATTTTTCTCAACATCAAGGGGATATAATAATCAGCTGGATAAAAGAAAATAAATTATCATTATCTAGATCCTCGTATATGAGCCAGAAGTTCATTAGATAATTCATTTATTACATATCAACTGCCAGATATATTTACTGACCCAATGAGAGTAACTAAGTCATATATACCAGCTGAAATACTCTAAATTTGAATTACATGTTAGAGTGAATGGATGTAAACCATGCATGAAGCATGAAAATTGGTTCCAATAATCGAAATTCTCGTAAATAGAAAATAGTATGAGATGCTCATATATTGGAGGTGGGTGCTCCTAAAGAGACCCAAGACATAACTAATAATAAAACTCTAGAAGAGTTTCAGGTACCTAAAATAAAGATTAAAATCTTGAAGATATCTCGACAAGTTATGTCACTACGAGAATAGAACCAAAATAGAAAGATTGTCGACATCGATTTTGCAAATAATTTTACATGAAATACTTTTATAGAAGTAAAGAAAGAAAATGAGGATATTGTATAGAAATCTATCCAAAAGTATAGATATTGAATTGGTCAATGTAGAAAGACGCTTTGAACTTCTAAAAAAGAAGTATTTGGACCAGCAATCAAAACACCTAAAGGTGTAATGCAAGTGAGGCACAAATAAGTAGTCGTAAATACGACGAGATTATAATTTATAAAGAATTCTAAATATTTCATGGTGGATGCAATTACTTTGGCGGTTATGAAAGGAAAGTTATCATTGACGGATTTAAAATGCTAAAAGCATTTGGAAATTTCCGATGAGATTTATTTAGATATATCCCCTTGATTATTTATATTTTGGTGCATTTGGTATAATCGCTTTAGTGAGTACTAATTGAGAAAATACTATAAGATTTATCATATTTCTTTATGCTTTTTATAAAAGGAGTTTGGATCAAGATTCATTATGATAATTTAAATATTATTAGAACTCTTAAAGAGCTTTCAAAGCATTTGGTTATTTAAGAAAATGATTTGAGAAAAAGAATCTTGAGATGTGGTTTTGTTTTGACCTAAAGATCGAGCATTTAAATATGTGTTTTTGTTTATGAATGGACACATGATGAAAGAATCTTAACGAGATTCAATATGAATAAAGAATATCCATTGAGTACCCCCAATAATTGTAAGATTGTTGGATGTGAATAAAGATAACTATATCTTTTCTTGGTCTTTAAGCGACATATATTAGTTGGTCAAGAAATATCTATGGATATACAAAGATTATTACCTTTAGATCTTCAAACATTCATTGATGCTTCCTCAAATGTCGTAGAAATAATTGTTATGCACGAGGCAATCCAAAAAATGTGTTTGGCTAAGACCATTGACCTAACATATCTAAAAGATATGTGGATTTACTTTCACAAGATATAATGTTATCTTGTGTGGAGATAATGCAAGATGTATATCTCAATTTGAAAGGTGAATACATCATGGAACATATTACTCCAAAGTTTCATCCCTCACGATCTTTAGAAAAATACTATTCAAGATTGAATTATAAAGATTCAAAGATCTTATGTGGTGTTTTCATGAGCGGGAGTAAATACGTGTTGCACTCTTTTTCCCTTAACCGATGTTTTGTCTTAATAGGTTTTCATGGTAAGGTTTTTAATAAGGCAACATGTTATGCGTGTCAAAGATGTGTGTACTCTTTTCCCTTCACCAATGAATTTTTTTCCACTGGGTTTTTATCTTAGTAAGGTTTTAACGAGACACATCATCTTCATAGACATCCAAGGGGAGTGTTATGAATATTTATCTACGTGTATGTCTATCATGATAAGGACTTTTCCAATGAGATTTGACTTACTTTGTCATTAGAAATATTATCTACATTAATTAGAGTTTAATGCATTATGTACTTCGTATGCCTATAAATAGATGATTTATTGAAGGCATTGTAGATAAATCAATTTTTGAGAATAATACAAATCTTTCTCTTTCTCTCATCTCTTTGTTCTTTTATTCTTGTTTGTTGTTTTTCGTTATTTTATTCACAACAAATAAAACTATTTTCTAAATTTGACAATTATTCTTGATTTGGATTTTAAAAATATTTTTTGTCCACATTAATTTTTGAATTTGATAACAATTTTTCTTTTGATAATAGCCACTGAATTTTTATTAAAATCATCGAAGATATCACAATTACAATGCATTCAGGAAGGAGAATAATGTGACTAATCCACCAAAATCTCTTACAACCCCAAAACAAAGAAAAGTGAATACTTTCATAGAGATAAGCATACCATCAAATTCCAGAAGCTTTTCTAAATCTCCTTGTCTCCATCCAATCGAGACGCGTAACAGGTGAAAAAGGAGTGGTGAGCAAACCAAACTATCAGGCAGAATGTTCTGTTACCCAGGACTGATTACATCGGCAAACAACCATCAACTGAGTGAGGATCTAACTTTCTATGACCACTGACAAAAATCATTATTAGAAACTAGCGCCGCTAAAATCTCTGTGCGAGCAACAAATGACCGCTGGGGTATGTGAAATCATGCCACAAGGACAGATGAAACAAAATCACAAAACAAAGAAAACATGTCACAAGGACAGAGGAAAACGCGTGTCACGAGGACAAAAGAAACACGTGCCACAAAAGCAGATATTCTTATTAAAATATAAAAAATTAAAAGAACAAGAAAAAAATAAATTTGGTGGTTGACAACCAATACTATGATTGGTTGCCGACCACCAATCAAAAGAAGAAAAAAGAAAAGCTGTAGTCGGGAGTGAAAAGAAGATGGTTGTAACACCCGGGTTTAGGGGTCGGGTGAAAATAATATTAAAATATTGTTTTGAGTTTCAGTTTTATAATTTAAATAATAAAATATTATTTGGACTTTGTGATTCAAAGCAAACAATTTATGTTGGACCAAATTGATTTTAGACAGTGGTTTCATTAGGCCTAGTAGTTCTCCTTGGGGTGCTCTTGTGTTGTTTGTAAAGAAGAAAGATGGCAGTATGTGTATGTGCATTGACTACAGGCAGTTGAATCAGTTGATTGTGAAGAACAAGTATATGTTGCCTCGTATAGATGATTTGTTTGATCAGTTGAGAGGTGTTTCAGTGTTCTCGAAGATAGACTTGAGATCAGGGTACTATCAGTTGAAAGTAAAAGAGTGCGATGTTCTGAAGACAACTTTAGGACTAGATATGGTCACTATGAGTTCCTTGTGATTCCGTTTGGGCTCATGAATGCACCTGCAACATTCATGGATATGATGAACAAAATTTTCAGAGATTATCTAGACTGGTTTGTAGTTGTCTTCATAGATGATATCCTTGTGTACTCGAGAACAGAAGAAGAGCATGATGGGCACTTGAGATTTGTCTTATAGAGATTGTTGAGCAATCAGTTGTATGTGAAGCTTAGTAAATGTGAGTTCTGGATTCGAGAGGTTGTATTTCTTGGCCATGTTGTTTCAGCCGAGGGTATCCGTGTTGATCCGTCGAAAATTGAGGCTATTGTTTAGTGGAAACAACCTAAGTCAGTGACTGAGATTAGGAGTTTCCTAGGATTAGCCGGTTACTATAGGAGATTTGTTGATGGTTTCTCTAGAGTAGCTGCTCATTTGACTAAATTGTTGCAAAAATGAGTTAAGTTTGAGTGGTCAGATGCAAGACAGAAGGCCTTCGAGAAATTGAAAGAAGCTTTGACAAATGCTCCAGTGTTAGTGCAACCAGTTTCAGGTAAAGAATTTGTGATCTATAGTGATATTTCCTACATAGGTTTAGGTTGTATTTTGATGCAAGAAAGAAGAGTTGTTGCTTATGCTTTGAGACAGTTGAAGGTACATGAGAAGAACTATCCTACTCATGATATAGAGTTAGCCGCAGTTGTGTTTGTGTTGAAGATTTAGCGTCATTACTTGTATGGTGAGAAGTGTATAGTTTACGCCAATCATAAAAGCTTGAAGTATTTGATGACACAAAGAGAGTTGAACTTGAGACAGAGAAGATGGCTTGAGTTGTCGAAAGATTATGATTTGACTATAGAGTACCATCCAGGTAATGCAAATGTAGTAGCCGATGCTTTGAGCAGAAAAGTTACAGTTGAGTTGTGAGCTATGTTTGCTAGATTGAGTGTATCCGATGATGGTGGTTTGGTCACAGAGTTGCAAGTGAAGCCTTCTTTGATTCAGTTGATCAGAGAGAAACAGTTGCAAGATGTGTCTTTAGTTCCTCATGTTCAGGACATAGCCGAAGGTAGACCGACCAAGTATAGTTTTAGTGGTGAGAATGTGTTATGCTTTAGAGATAGAGTTGTAGTACCGAAAGATGTTAAGTTGAGACGTCTGATTCTGTGTGAAGCACATTCGAGTCCTTTTTCTATGCATCCGGGTAGTACCAAGATGTACCGTGACTTGAAGAATGATTATTACTAGGTTGGTTTGAAGAAGGATGTAGCCGAGTATGTGATCCATTGTATGGTTTGTCAGAGAATGAAGGCAGAACATCAGGTTCCTTCAAGATTGTTATAGCCTTTGAAGATTCCGGAATGGAAATGGGAGAGAATCACCATGGATTTTGTGTCGGGGTTACCATTGTCTCCTTCGAAGAAGAATTTTTTGGGGTGATTGTTGTTAGATTTACTAAGTGTGCTCACTTCTTAGCAGTGAACACTACAGATTCTTTAGAAAAGTTGGCGAACTTGTACATCCGTGAGATTGTGAGACTTCATGGAGTTCTGAAGTCTATTGTTTCAGAGAGAGATCCAAGATTTACTTCGAGGTTCTAGGGTTGTTTGCATAGTGCTCTAGGTAGCCGTTTGCATTTCGGTACTTCTTATCATCCGCAGTCCGATGGACAGTCAAAGCGAGTGATACAGATTTTAGAGGATATGCTTCGTTGTTGTGTGATTGACTTTCAAGGTTCTTGGGAGAAACACTTACCTTTAGTTGAGTTTGCTTACAACAACAGTTATCAGGCTAGTATACAGATGGCTCCCTATGAGGCTTTGTATGGTAGACGATGTAGAACTCCGATTTGTTGGGCTGAAACGGGTCAGAGGTTGTTACCTATGCCGGATTTGCTCAAGGGGACTACCGATAAAGTGAAGTTTATTTGCGACTGTTTGAAAGCAGCTTTCGATCGTTAGAAGTCTTATGCAGATTTGAAGAGAAAAGAGATTGAGTTCTCTGTGGGTGAGAAAGTGTTTCTGAAAGTATCTCCGTGGGAGAAGGTGATGAGATTTGGCTGGAAAGGCAAGTTGAGTCTGAGGTTCATCGATCCGTATGAGATAGTTGAGCGGATTGGGCCTCTAGCTTACCGTTTGAGATTGCCTTCTGAATTAGAGAAGATCCATGATGTCTTTCTTGTGTCGATGCTTAGGAGATATAGATCAGATCCTTCTCATGTTATGCATGTTGAAGAAATAGAGTTGAATCCGGATTTGTCTTATAATGAAGAGCCTGTTGAGATACTTGCCTCTGATAGCAAGGTGTTGCGTGGCAAGACCATAGAGTTGGTCAAGGTGTTGTGGAGACATACAGGTGTGGAAGAGGCCACGTGGGAGAGGAAAGCTGATATGCTTGAGAAGTTTCCGTACTTGTTTCCATCAGGTAATTTCGGGGACGAAATTCCTTAAGTGGGGGGGAGTTGTAACACCTGGGTTTAGGGGTCGGGTGAAAATAATATTAAAATATTGTTTCGGGTTTCAGTTTTATAATTTAAATAATAAAATATTATTTGGACTTTGTGATTCAAAGCAAACAATTTATGTTGGACCAAATTGATTTGAGACTCATTTTCTCATGGATTTTGAAATAAATGAAATTTGCCATCTCATTAATGGCAAAAGGGTAAATAAATGATCTTCCAAATTAAAACCCTTTTTTTTGTTTAGAACACAAATTGTCATCTTCTTCCATCTCCATTTCTTCATTTATCGCGACAAGGGGGAGAGCTTTTCTCTAAATCACTATTCCATCACCTAGCATCTTCATTTTGGCTCGGTTTTGAAAGGTAATCACATTCCCATCTTGCTCTCATCTTCCTCTCTTTAAAAGTACCACTAGTTTTCATTTTCACTCATGTTTTAGGAATTTGGTTTTTCATGGAAAAGATTAAAGGTTGTGACTTTATGAGTTTTTATCAAAGATATTGATTTAATAATGTTAGATATGTTGTTTATGAACCTTGAGGTCCAACATATATGAATTTCAAAGTGTTTTAACATGATTTTCGTATTTGGATCTTCATTGGGTTTTTGAAGGGTTTTGGAATGGGTTTTTGGTGTGTTTTATGTTGGAAATGGAAGGCCTTTGGTTGTATGTTGGTTGAGGATTGTTTTGGAAGCATTTGAGTGTGTTAAATGTGTTGAAATCATAAGTTTTGGATTGGTTATAAGGGCTGCTCGAGTTTGATGATTTTGGGGTTGTTCATGGCTTGAATTCATGTGTTTATTTCTTTAATAGTGTTCCAGGTTGCTACATTGTTGTGTGGACTGATTTGAGATTATTTTGATTGTGTTGGATGATTAGAGGCAAGGTGTTGTGTTGGTGAAGCATCGGGAGTGAATCCGGAAGCTTGAAGGTTTTGGTTGCTTGGTAGTTGAGCTTGGAAGTGAAGGTGAGTGGTTTAATGTTTTGAAAATGGTTTTGAGTATTTGGTTCAAGCATGTGGACTAGGTTGGGCTTGGTAGACCCACCTAGAGTTGGGATTAGAGTGGTAGCCTAATCCCAAGCTTTAGTTAGAGACATTGGTTGAACTCTTTGATTATTGTTTATGCCTCATGATGATTTGTGTTTATGATGATTATGTATAAATGTGTTATACATGTATGTTGAGGCTTGGTTGTGATGCATTGTTATATGCATGAGGTATGGGCATGATGTTAATCATGGTGAGTACGTGCTAAACACAGAAATGGTTGTAAATTTATATTGTGGATTGTGTTTAGTATTGGCACTAGTATGATTGGGTACAAATGATCGATCATTAGGATGTTAGTGTGCACACGTGAGTCAAATGCGCGCGTGGTCTTGATGATGGTAGGCATCAAGATGGAGAACAGGTTCGCCCGGAAAACCTTCTTATATATATGTTAGTCGGTGATGAGTGTAATCCCATCGATGGGGCGTGAAGATGAGTGGAATCTCCTCCGCATGAATGGTAATGAGTGTAATCCCGCCGTAAGGTAATGGTTGTGTTGGATGTGAGTTACAACATGTTTATCCGCGTATTCGAGCCATAGCTAGGTGCCAATATGAGTTGATATTTGTATCAATATGATATGAAATGTGATTCCTATTTGGATTATTATCTGTGTTTACATATGATGTGGATTTGAGCTTGTTGGGCATGGCATAATGTTGAATAAATGTTCATGCATCATGTGTATTTTGGCTCATGTGGATTGAAGGTAATATCATGCATCTTGTGTATTTTGGCTCATGTGGATTGAAGGTAAGATCATGCATTTCTACCTTGGTTGTGCTCGTGCTTGGACCCTGCATTGTCGAGGTTTGTTTTTAATGAGCTTGCCCTAAATAAGCTTTATGCTTACGCTATCTTTGTTCGACAATGCAGATCCGTAGTTCGTGGGTTGCTAGTGCAAGAATAGGCCTCCAAGTGTGTGCTAGTTGGGCTTTTGAAATTTGTCAAGTATGGTTTTTACGTTAATGATGTAATTGTCAAGCAATGGGGACTTGTGTGTTGATGTTGGTTTTGTTTAAGAGCATGTTAGACTCTTCTTTATCATGTTATGTTGGTTGGCTTGTGGTTGCCTTACTTTGCTTGTAAACCATGTCTATTTTGCCACCTTAAAGGCTTAGTGTTGACCTTGTCTAAACATGTTATCTTGAATGCTTATGTGTAAGCCTTGTATGTTCTTGTGAGGCATGAACCTTGAATGCTATGTATGGTCTTTTGAATGGATGCCCTATCTTATATCCTTATGAATCTTGAGTATGTTTGCAATAGGGTGTATGCCTCTAAAGTGTGTTTGTATGTTGTGTATGCTTCTTGGGGTCATTAAGGACGTTTGTGATCATTTGGAGGTGTTTAAAACTGATTTTGGGAATTTGCAGACAACAGGTGCTTCGAAACGGGTTGCCCTGTTTCGAAACGGATGTGGCTCCAGGGCCCCCGTATCGGAAAATCAGAACTCGTTTCGGTACGGTTTGGCTACTGTGAGCCCCTGTTTCGAAACAAGTTTCGAAACACTTTGGCTACTAGAAGTGCATGTTCCGAAATGGGTATCGAAACGCTTAGGCAAAATGAGACCTTGTTCCGAAACGGGGTGGATGTGTTTCGAAACGGGTGTCTGGCTTTTAAAACTAGAGCCCGCGTTTCGAAACGGGCATTAACTGTTTCGAAACACATGCTTGTAAATGGGCTTTTTGACATCTCTAAAGGGTCTCAAGATTTGGGTTTAGGCCCTGTTTGTTGTTGGACTTCTCGTGAGCCTTGTTTCCGCTGACGTTTCACGTTTAGGTTTAATTATTGCATCTAGATAAGATAATAAATGAAAAAGTTTTTCCTAGGGTCGGTAACCGAAGTGGAGCCTTAACAGGTTTCATCTTGGTTATCCCCGTATAGCTCACTCGAATCGGTCAAGCGTCCGGACCGGGACGAGGGAATTACACTTGTTGGTATCAGGGCCTAAGGTTTCTGAGACCTTGGGCAGGTAAGTGAAGTAAATTGTGTTTTATGTTGAAAATGCACGGTGTTTGCTTGCCATGAAAGCATGTTTGCTTGTTTATCAAGAATTCTTGTTTTTTTGTTTGAAGCATGATGTTTAGAGTCTCATTGCTACTATTACATCGGAAAAAGGATTTTTAAAGTGAGGGAACATACTTGAGCCTTGCTAACCCTATCTTTTGTGTTTTCTTGTAGTTGTTGTTTGTGAGCACGTATGTCGAGGTCGAGGGGTAGACCGAAAGTGGTTCGTCAGGAACCACGAGTTGCGACTCATGTTAATGAGCCGGTGGCTGGAGTTGAGGCTCATGTAGTAGAGCCTGTTGCTGGAGTTGGAGCTCCTCCACCACCACCACCTCCTCATCCTGGAGTTGGAGGCGAGGATGGAGCTGAAGGAGATGGACCTCAGGTTGGCCAGGGTGGCCAAGGTCCTGCCGGAATAGATATGGCTCCGCTTGTGCAAGCTATAGCGGGAGCATTTCAGGCTGCAGTTGCCGAAGCTCAAGCTGCAACTGAGCCTAGGGGCGATGATGCTAGTTTACCGTTGGAGAGGCTCTGTAGCATGGGGGCTGAAGAGTTTAGAGGGTCTACACCTGAGAGATCCGAGTTGTGGTTAGAGAAGACCGTTCGCATCTTAGCTCAGATGGGTTTTGTGGGTGCTCGCAGATTGGGTTGTGTGATTTCTTTGCTTCAGTGTGATGCCTACACCTGGTGGGTCATTATTACTAACGGAGTTCCAGAGGCTGAGATTGGATGAGATTTCTTTGAGTCTGCTTTCCGGAAGAGGTACTTGGGTTCGAGGTATCTAGATGAGAAGAAGCGAGGGTTTATGGCTCTAGTTCAGGGAGATGCTTCTGTGACTGATTATGAGATTCGTTTTGTCCATTTGAGTTAGTATGCTCCAGAGTTAGTTCCTACTAAGAGAAACCATTGTAACCGATTCAGATATGAGCTTCATGAGGAAGTTAAGAGGTACACCTTAGCTTCATATTACTCAGATTTTGATGTCTTGGTTGCTAGTGCCAAGGACATTGAGCATAGCTTGGGGCTGACCAAGCGTTCTGGAGGATCTAGTTCTGGTAAGAGACATAATAACTTTGACCGTGGGGATGCCAAGAGGCATAGAGGCGGTGGACAGTAGTTTGACCATAGACGTGGCGATGGCCACCATGGTAGAGGCCACCAGGGCCATAGAGGTGGAGGGCGTTTGCCCGAGTGTACACGTTGTAGGAGACATCATTCTGGTGAGTGTTGGGGTAACATCCATGCTTGATGGAACTGTGGTTCAAGGGACCACTTTAGGAGAGAGTATCCGCATCAGGCGGCACAAGCACCGAACATAGCTCAGGATCCTGCGAGGACCAATGATTATCAGAGGGGATGTGGGCGCGGTCATGGCTACTTCCAGCCTAGGGCTGGTGCACCTAGGGTAGATGCTTAGAGGAACCTTGCTCATATTGTGGCAGTGCAGCCAGAGGCAGGAGGACCATCGAGAGTCTATGCTGAGAGAGAGGCCGGGAACGACACTGATGTGATAGCATGTAATTTTGAGTTACAGTCTATATCTTTGCTTTCTTTGGTTGATTCGGGTTCTACGCATCCCTACATTTTGAGTGAGCATGCACGGAAGTTAGATATACCTATTGAGATCTTAGATGTAGGTATGCATGTGACTAGTTCTTTTGGTGAGACAGTTGTGGTTAGACGAATGTATAGGAGGTGTTCGCTGAAGATTCAGGGTCATGTGTTTTCCGTTGATATGATGGAGCTTCCATTTTATGGTTTTGATATTATTTTGGGTATGGACTAGTTAGTTGAGCACCGAGCTAGTGTGGATTTTGAGGCGAAGAGGATTTCTTTGAAACTTTCTGATGACTACGAGGTAGTAGTAGTAGGCGAGAACATTAAGTTCTTGTCTAATGTTGTGTCAGCTTTAGAGGCACATAGGTTGATGGATTCCGGATGTGGGGCTTTCTTAGCTTATGTTATGAATCTGAATATGAGTGAGGTTAGATCGAAAGATATTAGAACAGTTTGTGATTTTCCGGATGTGTTTCCTGAAGAGTTACTAGGTTTGCCTCCTGACAGAGATGTCGAGTTTGTGATTGAGACTGTTTCAGGGTCTACTCCAGTTTCTATAGCACTATATCGTATGGCTCCGAAAAAGTTGAAAGAATTGAAAAGTCAGCTGCAAGAGTTATTAGATCGTGGTTTCATTAGGCCTAGTAGTTCTCCTTGGGGGTGCTCTTGTATTGTTTGTAAAGAAGAAATATGGCAGTATGTGTATGTACATTGACTACAGACAGTTGAATCAGTTGACTGTGAAGAACAAGTATATGTTGCCTCGTATAGATGATTTGTTTGATCAGTTGAGAGGTGCTTCAGTGTTCTCGAAGATAGACTTGAGATCAAGGTACTATCAGTTGAAAGTAAGAGAGTGCGATGTTCCGAAGACAACTTTTAGAACTAGATATGGTCACTATGAGTTCCTTGTGATTCTGTTTGGGCTCATGAATGCACCTGCAACATTCATGGATATGATGAACAGAATTTTCAGAGATTATCTAGACCGGTTTGTAGTTGTCTTCATAGATGATATCCTTGTGTACTCGAGAACAAAAAAAGAGCATGATGAGCACTTGAGATTTGTCTTATAGAGATTGTTAAGCTATCAGTTGTATGTGAAGCTTAGTAAATGTGAGTTCTGGATTCGAGAGGTTGTATTTTGTTGAGTGTGTAAAAGTTCTATTATTTACACCCTTTTTAACCCATATTTCTGCTCCATTCAAGCATCATTGCATTGCATTTAGGTTAGTTTTCAGTAAGACATCACAAATGGATTAAAAGCACGGATTCTACTAAAAGATGGCTTATTTTGCAGATAGCTGCCATAGTTGACAAAGAAGGTAGTCGCAGGGCAGAGAAGCAGAAGAGCTGAACTGGACAAGCAGACGACAAGGACGAAGCTGCCGTGGACCTGTCGTGACAGAAAGGTGACAGCAGCTTTATGAAGAGGAAAAGTAAAATGGACCTCGATAGATAGAGAAAAATCTGCTCGTCTGTCGTGTGAAAACCAAATATTTTTCCAAGCCCCGGATCAAAAGATATGTCAAGCCAAAGCTCAAGGAGAGGAATTCCCATAAAGCAAGGAGGCGGCTGAAAAGTAGGAATCCCTAGAGATTAAGCATTAATTAGAATCTTACTTTTCATTAAAGTTGTAATCCTTGTTAAATTAGAATACTTGAGCCCAAAGCTTATATAAGGGCATAGGTTTTAACCTAGGGAGAGATCCCTCATTCTACACCATAACCGATAACCTAAACCCCCTACCGTTTACCCGTCACCGACATGTTCTAAATTCCCCCTAGGGCCACGGGTTGTTTTGTAAAGTAGTTGCAAGGGTTGTTTTGTTTTAGGATTTTCCAAGTTCAATAAAATAGACTTCAAGTTCTCTTATTTTGGTTTTAATATCTTGCAAGAGCATTAGGAGAGCATTGTGAGGTTATCTATTTACTTAGCATCGGGAGAGTTAAGTATACGAAAGAAATAAGAGCGACTTCTCTAGTTTATAGTTGAACTATCTTGTGCCTAGGGATAGGGCAAGGTTAAGTGGCTAAAGAAGAATTCATACACATCGGTGTTCATCCTTCGATTCACGCCGGGAGGTATCATCAAAGACGTGATCATCGACAGACTTGGACCTAGGGATAGGCCAAGGCAGATCTGGGATTCTTGCCAAACTTGAAGTACGGAGTTGGTGTGTCTGCTGCAACGACAGCCAACGGACAGCCGCCGCGACAGGTGCTGCCGCGACGGGCACGACGACAGAACTGGAGTTCCTAAGCAATCCAATACCTACACTACTGAGCAGTTCAATACCAGCCCGTTTTCTCTATCTTGATATCTCAATTCCTTTATTTGCGTTTTTACTTTATTATTCTCGTGACAACTCTCAAATATTTCTTTTACTTTTGTGCAGTAAACTAAGGTGAAGCTATTAGCCCAATCCATGTGGAGACGATATCCGATACTTCGTATCACTTACTACTTGCGTCGTGTGCACTTGCACTATAATTGCGATAGACTCTTTTACACGCAACAAGTTTTTGGCGCCGTTGCCGGGGATTGGCAACATAACTACATCTTTCTTTTATTTCACTTTTCGTTTTTATTATTATTTTTATTTTTATTTTCGTTTTTATTTTTATTATTCTTTAATTTTCTTTCTTTTGTGCTTTCAACTCTTGCTTTTCACGAGGTTTTCTTGTTTATGCGCAGATCTAAAAGAGGTGAAGATCCTGAGTATCCATTAGATCCGGAAATCGAACGTTCCTTCAGTCTCAAGAAACAACTTCGCCGACTTTTAGACAGAAACGAATACCTCGAGGAACAGTTAGAGAAGATGGGCCATAACCAACCTGCCGGCGGTCACATACCACCCCTCGGCGATAACCACCCGCCTGTCGGTGACCCGCCCGCAGCAGATGGACGACGGTCATGTCGTGACTACATGCTGAACGATCATGTAGAGCTGGAGACCACGCTGCCGGATATTGATGTTGACAACTTCGAACTTAAACCTGTCATGTTTAGTATGATCAACAACGCCGGGCAGTTTAGTGGTTCTGCGACAGAAGATGCTAGGGAGCATCTCAAAACGTTCCAGGAGATCTGTGGTTCGTTTAGACTACCAGGAGTTAGTCCGGAGATACTGAGGCTTCGGTTATTTCCCCATTCATTGAGGGACAGAGCTAAAACTTGGAAGACGACGAGCCGATGCACGAGGCCTGGGACAGATTTACTACTCTTCTTCGGAACTGCCCAATGCTTGGATTTCCCGTCTGGAATCAGGTAACTAAGTTCTATAATGCTGCTAACTTACAAACTCGCATTCGGATTGACTCTACAGCAAATGGACTATTATTGGATAAAGATCCAGACGAGGCATTGCAAGTTTTGAAAAATCTGGCCAAGAATGAGGAGCAGTTTCCGACTGCAAGAAGAGGGGGTAAACGGGTACTTGCTGTCAAGGACTATGAGGCCGACAGCACTATGAAATCACAGGTAGCATTCCTTACTAAGGCAATGAAACACTTATTAAATAAAGATGAATTACGAGGATTTGCTGTCGAGGAAGTTTGTACTGTCTGTGAGGGAAATCATAGTCGGGATGAATGCCCAATACAAATAGAAGAGGGAAAATATGTTGGAAATTACAAGCCGAATTATAATTCCAACAATTATAACCCCAATTGGAGGAAGGATCCCAAATTTTCCTAGAGTAACCCTAACAATGCCCTGAATCCGCAAGCATATAATCAGAATCAGGGAGGACCGAGATTGCTGACGCGACAGCAACTGCCGCCGCACCTGCCACCGCAGCAGCAACAACAGCCACCACCTTCCACGAGTAGTATATTGGAGCAGACTCTGGCCACCTTTATGTCTCAGACTGGTACGTATATGGAGAATATGAATCAGTTTGTCAAGAAGACGGAGACTTTTATGGATAAAACCGAGATGAGAATGACAAATCATGAGGCTACCTTGAAATCTCTAGAGACACAAATGGGTCAGGTGTCGCAACATATTAAGCCAAGGCAGAATGGAGGTTTCCCTAGCAATACTGAAAATGCTAGACCGCCCCCACATGAGCAATGTAAGGCAATTACTACTAGGAGTGGGAAGAAATTACCAGGGCCGGAAAAAGAAGCTGAAACAGAAAAGGAACCTGCCTTGGATAAACCTGCCGAGGAAGCTGCCCCGACAGGTGATAAACAGACTGCTGCCGATGAGCCTATCACGACAGTAGAAGCGACGGAGGAGAAAAAAGATGATTACCGTCCTCAGATTCGCATGCAGTGGGAAGGACGTATTGCTGATTACCATCCTCCACCACCTTTTCCTCAACGAATACAGCAAGCTAAGCATGAATCTCAACTTAAAAAGATTTATGATATTTTTAAACAGGTTCATATTAATATTCCGTTGTTAGATGCTGTCAGGGAGATGCCCGGTTATGCTAAATTTCTCAAGGATGTTATGTCGAAAAAATCTAAACTTGGGGAATTTGAAATGGTAAAGATGACAGAAGGTTGCATGAGTATTCTTCATAGGTAGCCGCCCCAGAAAAAGAAGGATCCGGGGAGCTTCATCATACCTTGTGTAATCGGCGACAAATTTGTGGGTAAGGCACTTTGTGATCTTGGTGCCAGTGTTAATCTAATGCCCAAATATGTTTTTCAGAAACTAGGTATTGGCAAGGCGCGGCCCACGACAGTAACTCTGCAGCTGGCCGACCGCTCTTACGTTCATCCCGAGAGAAAAATTGAAGACATTCTGGTAAGAGTGGATAAGCTTATTTTTCCTGCTGACTTTCTTATCTTAGATTGTGAGGCAGATGAAAACGCACCAGTCATCCTTAGGCGACCCTTCTTAGCCACGGGAAGATCATTGATTGATGTGGAGAAAAGAGAACTCACCATGCGCGTGAATGATCAAGAGATTAAGTTGAATGTTCTCCAAGCAATGAAACATGCTGATGTGGACGAGGAATGCAAGGCCATCATTGAGGTGACCTTTGATCAACCCTGCATCAGGTCGGGCTGCCGTGATATAAAATTTGGTCACTGTCGCGACAGCCACCTACAGGCCTGTCACGACAGCAACGACGACAGCACCGACGACAGCGACTCCTCTGAATCCGATGCATCTGATACTGAAGATCAGGAGGAGGTAAACTGGTTAGGCAATCGTCCAGGTAAGTTATTCCTTCGGATAACCATGTAATCCAAAAGCCATCTATTGTTGAACCACCTGTCTTAGAACTTAAGCCCCTTCCAGGGCAGTTAAAATATGCTTATCTTGGTTCCAATGACACACTGCCCGTAATCATCTCTGCTAAGCTGCCGCAGGAACAGGAACGGCAGCTAATCGACATGCTAAGGCAGCACAAAAAGGCGATTGGATGGACGATAGCAGACATACAAGGCATTAGTCCGGCGTTATGCATGCACAAAATCCTCCTCGAGGAATACCATAAGCCGACTATAGATGCCCAAAGGCGGTTAAACCATGCGATGAAGGAGGTAGTGCGTAAAGAGATAATTAAATGGTTAGATGCTGGTATTATTTACGCCATCTCCGACAGCAAATGGGTGAGCCCAGCGCAATGTGTTCCCAAGAAAGGAGGAATGACCGTGATAACTAATGAAAACAATGAGTTAATCCCAACCAGGACTGTGACCGGTTGGAGGGTTTGTATGGACTATCGGAAGCTTAACAAAGCTACCCGAAAGGACCATTTTCCTTTACCCTTTATTGATCAAATGCTTGATAGATTAGCGGGTAAACCTTACTATTGTTTTCTTGATGGTTATTCAGGGTACAATCAAATTGCTATTGCACCGGAGGATCAAGAAAAGACGACTTTTACATGCCCCTACGGAACATACGCGTTTAGGAGGATGTCGTTTGGACTCTGTAATGCACCTGCCACCTTCCAAAGGTGCATGATGGCTATATTCTCCGACATGGTAGAGGACTTCCTTGAGATTTTCATGGATGATTTTTCCATCTTTGGAGACGATTTTGAGGGCTGCCTCGGCAATCTTCAAAAGGTACTTGAAAGATGTGAAAAAGCTAATCTTGTTCTAAATTGGGAAAAATGCCACTTTATGGTGGACAAAGGGATAGTCCTTGGCCATAAGATTAGCTGCCGTGGGATAGAAGTCGACAGGGCTAAGATTGAAGTCATAGAGAAGCTGCCGCCACCAACAACAGTCAAGGGCATTAGAAGTTTTTTAGGGCATGCTGGTTTTTATCGGAGATTCATTGCAAATTTCTCAAAAATCACCAAGCCCCTATGCCATCTCTTAGAACAGAACTGACCCTTTGACTTTAATGAAGAATGTACTGAAGCATTCAAGGTTCTGAAGGAAAAACTAGTGACAGCCCCCATAGTACAGCCACCAGACTGGACACAGCCATTTGAGATCATGTGTGATGCTAGTGACTATGCTGTCGGGGCAGCACTTGGGCAATGCAGAGATAAGCTGTTTCACGTCATCTACTATGCCAGTAAGACGTTAAATGACGCCCAAGTGAACTACACCACCACAGAAAAGGAGCTGTTAGCTGTGGTGTTCTCTATCGACAAGTTTCGTTCCTACATACTTGGGACGAAAGTAATAATACACACCGACCACTCTGCCCTAAAGTATTTGTTCGCAAAGAAGGATGCAAAACCTAGATTGATACGGTGGATCTTGCTATTACAAGAGTTCGACCTTGAGATCAAGGACAAAAAAGGGACAGAAAATCAGGTGGCAGATCACTTGTCAAGATTGGAGAAGGGACAGAGTCTACCAATAGATGAGACACACATACTGGAGACCTTCCCTGATGAGCAGCTCTTTGCTGCCGCAATCGCTGTCGCGACAGCCATGGCGGCAGGTAAGTCTTCTGACCTTCCCTGGTATGCTGATTTCGTTAATTTTATAGTTAGCGGAATACTTCCTTCTGATCTTAATTATCAAGCCAGGAAGAGGTTCCAAAATGATGTTAAGCATTATTATTGGGACGAACCTCTTCTTTTCAAAATGTGCGCAGATCAGGTTATAAGGAGGTGTATACCACAAGAAGAACAAGAAGACATTCTCCATCACTGTCATGCTTCACAATATGGAGGTCACTTAGGAGGCAATAAAACTGCTGCCAAGGTGCTGCAGTCAGGGTTCTGCTGGTCGACACTGTATAAAGATGCACAAGACTTTTACAAGAACTATGACAGGTGCCAGCGGACAGGTAACATCTCGAGGAGAAACGAGATGCCACTACAGAACATTCTAGAAGTCGAGATCTTCGACGTTTGGGGGATTGATTTTATGGGACCTTTTCCATCTTCATGTGGAAATCTTTACATCCTCCTAGCAGTGGATTATGTCTCCAAGTGGGTAGAAGCAATCGCAACTCAAAAGAATGATGCCAAGACGGTCCAAAAGTTTTTGCACAAAAATATTTTTTCTAGATTTGGCATCCCTAGGGCGATCATCAGTGATGAGGGGAGACATTTTGATAATAGGGTAATTGCTGCCGCCTTGAAGAAATATGGTGTCAAGCACAGGATCGCGACATCATACCACCCACAGACCAATGGACAGGCCGAGATATCCAATAGGGAAGTGAAGAACATTCTTGAAAAGATGGTTAAACCCACTAGGAAAGATTGGTCTCTACTTCTAAACGATGCATTATGGGCATATCGGACAGCTTTTAAAACTCCATTGGGCATGTCTCCATACCGACTGATTTATGGGAAAACCTGTCATCTGCCTGTCGAGATTGAGCACAAAGCATATTGGGCAATCAAGGCAGTGAACATGGACTTGGACAAGGCAGGCCAGAAAAGGCTATTAGATCTGAACGAGATTGAGGAATTACGGACAATGGCCTACGACAATGCAAAGATTTACAAGGAAAAGACTAAGAAGTGGCATGACAAGAAACTGCTGCCACGACAGTTCTGCCCAGGGCAGTTTGTGTTGCTGTTTAATTCTAGACTTAAACTCTTCCCAGGAAAGCTAAAGTCTAGATTGTCTGGCCCCTTCCAAGTGGTACAAGCTTTTCCCCATGGTGCCATCACTATCCGATCATTAAAAGACGGGCACCAATTCAAAGTCAATGGACAGCGCCTCAAGCACTATCAGGGGACTAAAGCCCCAGGAATACAGGAAGTGGTTACTTTAGGAGATGCCCCACAAGGCATCCCTAATTTAACTTAATTTTTATTTATTTATTAGTATTATTTATTAGGAAATTAGGTTATTTTATTCGAATAATGTTTTTATATTTTCTGTTTTTAGGAAATAAAGGAGTCAAGAAGAAAAGGAGAAGTGATCCAAGCCCACCATCCATCCATCAAGCCCAACAGAGCCCATTTATGGAAGGCTGTCGTTTCGGTTGCCGCCGCAGACGGATAAGACAGGCTGTCAACAGACTGACACGGCAGACGCAGAAGCGTGTGACAGACGCGTAACAGACGCATAAATGCGTGTCAGACGCGCTAAATCTCATCTGTCGCCCCGTTATTCACGCCTGCTGTTACAGCATTCAACGGGCAGACCCTCGACAGCTATAAAACCCCGTTTTCATTTTCATTTTTTCTCACTTCTGCTTATTCTTCCTTGTTTTCTCCTCTAGTTTATTTTCTTTCTTCATTTTTCACAACCCTTGCAACTAACATGTCGTCTAGACAGACCCGCCGTAGTGCTGCCTCAGCCTCTTCTTCAGCAGCAGCAACGCCTTTCGCCACAAAAGAGTTATGGGAGGAAAGGGGTTTCGTGTACATCCGAAAGGCATCCAACATGGGACTCCGGCCGTTCATCACAAGGGCCATCACGGCTTAACTATGGGAGCACTTCGCTGAACAACCGGCAGAGCTAAACGACACATTAGTCCAGGAGTTTTATGCTGCCATAGACAGCAGAACGGCAACATCTGTCATCGTTCGAGGAGTGAAAGTGCCCTTCACTGCCGACAACATCAACCACATGTTTGGCCTCTACTTTGGCCCCGATGATGATGCCCACCAGAAATTTCTCGACACCCTCGATGCTGCCGCCTATGGTGCTGTCATAGCGGAGGTGACAGAGGAAGGAACCACATGGACAACCAGCAAAAAGAACCCCCACTCTGTCAAAAGGGGGCAGCTCCTTCCGGAAGCCAAACTCTGGAACGCTTTCATCAAAAAGCGTATCATGCCTTCTTCCCACCACACGACAGTCAACCAGCAGCGCTCGCCCTTATTCATTCCATCATGCACGACAGGCCAATTAATGTGGGCCGCTATATGAGGGACAACATCTTGGACTGCACCTTCCGCTCCGACTCCCGTCTCTGCCTGCCGTTCACAATAACCTCCTTATGCCGCTGTGTTGCTGTCCCTGAGGAACCCTCCGACAAAATAATCAAGGGCAGAGGCTGGACAGACAACAACATCAACAGCCTCATGAAGCTGGTCGTGGCTACACCTGTCTCATCTTTCAATTCAGCCGGCTCCCCAGCAGAATCATCAGAAGAGCCTGCCCCTGAACCTGCTGCCGCTACCACTCCGACAGACCACTCCGCCCACATCCTTGCTGCGCTACAACGGGTAGAGGAAAGACAAATGGGATTGATGACCTTCATCCGGGATTTCACAAATTCGACGGTAAACTTCATTACCCAAACTTTAAATTTTCCCGATGTTCAATTCCCTACTTTTCCTACCCATTATTTCCATATCCCCTCCCCTGCCCACACCCCTGTCCACACACCCACACCACCTGCCTCCCCACATTCCCACTCTACTGCCTCCACCACATCACCTGCCCCGACGGCAGCAGGCAGTCCACCGGCCGACACCTCTGCCAGAGGAACAAAAAGGCCTGCCTCCGATGACAGCCCGCTGATCAGGAGGAATTTGGAGAGGGAATTTACGCCGGTCAAGCGGATAAAACACGTGGCAGACAAGAAACGGTTGCCCAAGGCTAGCACCACCACCAGCAGCACTTGGGACAGTGGTAGCAGTTCCGACGTCCAGCTCGTGGAGCAGTCTGCCCCTGAACCTGCCTCTCAGCCTGCCCAGCCTCCTCCTCAGCCCAGACGCCGCCGTCAGATCTGTGTCAGCAGCAGCAGCGAGGACAGCGACTGAAAATTTAAGTTTTTTACTTTCCTCTTATTGCTGCCTGCTTTTATCATTTATGATGTACTTTTCTTCATATTTTTGTTTTATCGGTCATTTTGCATTGAGGGCAATGCAACCCTCGAGTTTGGGGGTGGCAACCCTCCATCATTAATGGAGTCTTAAGTACATCTTTTTATTAATTGTTGTTTTTTTCTTCTATTTACTTAAGTTCTCTTAAAAAAAATCAGAAAATTTAAACTGTTGGCTTAAAACTATGAAGTTAACTTACCTGTCATGACAGCTCTGTCGTGGCAGCATCTTTAGGACAGTTTAAGGAGAAGTTTAGAGCCTTTCTATAGTTCTGAAAATTTAAACACCTTTGTGACTGTTATATTGCTTAGATTTCTTTTAGCCAAACTAGAATAGGATGCTTAGTACTTGAATAGCCCCTAGAGGTGCCTAACACTGGCTCTAGGAAAGAATTTTAGCAAAAGAAACTCAAAATCCTAGAGGAGCCCGAAACCGGCTCTAGGAAGCTAACTAGAGGTGCCCGAAACTGGCTCTAGAAAAATTTAGCTCGAAAATAGAAAAGAAAAAGAAGCATGAAAATGTGTCTTCAAGAAAATAAACTTTGGCATAAAAATTCGAGTTAAAAAAGTTGAATATTCTACTGAAACTAAGAGAGTCTTAGCAAATAACTGTTCACAAGCATGCACACACTGCACGAGAGCTATAGGGAGATTCCGGACAGATCCTAACCTTTCCGACAGGCTGCTGCCGCCATAGAGAATGAGCGACGGGTAAGGGACAGTTCACTATTTGATGGCCAACACAAAAATTTTCATTTTTCTTTTAGGTTTAATTGCTTGAGGGCAAGTGTTGAGTGGATCGAAAGATCGATATTTACCAAGAGGGGGGGTGAATTGGAAATTTAAAGGATTGTAGTGGAAATTGGCAAATTAAAAATTGATGAACAAGGGATTTAGAGTGGTTCAAGTTCCAAATGAACTCTACATCCACTACCTTAGTCTCACTAAGGATTTGCAACAATTTCACTAAATTGATCTTCCCCTTTTCTAGGACAAGGAGGCAACCCTTTACAATTTTGGTTGATTTTTCTACCCAAAAATCAACCCAACCCTCACACAAGAGAACAAAGAAATTTGTAGGCTAATTATGTATCTCTCAATACAAATGATAGCCCCAATACAAGCACTCAACCCAATTTTACAAAGTATGAATGAAGAACACAAATTGGGATTTTACACAAAGTGGGATTTTTGCTCAAATGCTTGAATTTGATGTTTGGATGTTTGCTTTAGGATCAATAGTTGTTGCTGATGCTTTTGGATGTCTCTTTTATACCTTCTCATTGATTTCTAGCCGTTTGGGTGGTTGGGAACATAAATGGAGCCGTTGGAACCCTCTCTTGCCACCATAAATGCAGTCTGCACCAACCCGTTTCGGAACATGGGGTACCTGTTTCGGAACAGACTAAAATAGAAAGAGTTGTTGGGGTGCATTTAAGAGCCCGTTTCGAAACGCCTTAGGGCCGTTTCGGAACGATTTTGCCACTGTCAAGGGTCGTTTCGGAACGGTCTTAGCCCGTTTCGAAACGCCTTAACGACTTTCAGAAAATCAGTTAAAAACACATAACGGTCATATTTTTGAATTTATCTTAAGCCTGTTTCGAAACGTCTTGGATCCGTTTCGAAACGAAAATGCAACTGTCAAGGGTCGTTTCGGAACGGCCTTGATCCGTTTCGAAACACCCCTTTTATATTTAAAAATTCAGCTTATGTTTGAACCGTTGAAGCCTTTTTAAATCAAATATGAAGAACAGTTTCGAAACGAGTGCTACCGTTTCGAAACGTTTTAAAGTGTTTCGATACACGTTTCGGAACGATGGTCGACAATGATGAAATCGTTTCGAAACGCCTGATGGCCGTTTCGGAACGGGTGCTTGAAAATCACTGTTTCTGGTTTGAAACACTTAGAAAAAATATGTGAAAGGCTTGTTTTTAACTTGGGCATAATATTAAAACTATATGGGGATATTTTGAGGACTTAAAATTCGTTTTGACTTTTTCAATTTAGTCCTTAGGTTTTTAGTTATATCAAAATTAAAATACTTGTTTCACAATCTCCCCCTTTTTGATATAACAAAACCAAAGTTAGAATTTTTGGGAATTTTGAAAGTTTTGAAAATATTCTAACTCCCCCTTAATTTAAGATAGGTTTTTAAAGTTAAAATAAATTTTTGATTTGAAATCCAAGTTGTAAACCTTTAAAAACCTTTTAAGATTTTAAAACGAATTTTAGTTTAAAGTGTGGCTCTTAAATTTATTCTCCCCCTTTTTGTTAGATCAAAAAGAATAATAAAAGCTCATAGAGAAGATAAAGGATTAGTACCAATAAGCAATAATAAGCAACCATATTATAAATTCATAATCAAAATATCCAAAACATAATTCAAACATTAAGTTCAAACATAAAATCCCAAATAAAAAGCCAAATAGCATAGGTTCCTAAAAAATATAAAGATGCAACCTTAATCCTAAAATGCATAGATAATATGATATGATATGATATAAATATCCTAAGCCTCGTCCTCATCATCCGAAGTATCATCATCGCTCTTGGCTTGAGAACGGTGAAACTTCGTCCATTGCCCATAAAGAGTGGAGAAGGAAAGGTCCAAGTTGGAATGAGAAGTCTCAAGAGAAAGAAGGCGATCCTCGACATTCTTCAACCGATTGCCCATAGTCTTAAACCCCGAAGCAATGCTAGTGTCCAAAGCATTCATCCGAGTGTCCAAGGCATTGAACCGCTCGGTAAGAAAAGCCGTGAGGGCGTCATTGTTTGCAACTGGAACTTGCGGTGGAGGAGCAACGGGAGCAGGATCCGCTTCTCTATCAACTCTTTCCCAAACACCATTCACATATTGGAACCCGGACTTTTGAAGGGATGATTCACCAATCTTGGTCTTGCGAGGGATCGGAGAGTCGTAGGTACAATCAATGTCAAGATGATGAAATAGGGCGCTCAAGACAATGCCATAAGTAAAAGACTTTAACTCATTCGTGTCAATAAGCTTGATATTATTGACTATCTCGGCAAAAATTATCTTAGGCACATTTGGGCGCTCACCCTTACGGAAACACTCTAGCCAAAAATGATCAGTGTGACGGATATGAGAGTATTTACCTCCGGAAGGACGAATAAACCAAGAAACCATCAAGTGAAGAACTCGATCGTGCACATCCAAATAAAGTGCCTTACCGGTGAAAGAGCCAAAGTGACGTTCATCCTCAAGACCCTCATCCTTAAGCTTAAGAGCATACTCTAAAAGTTCAACATTAACAACAAACTTTCTGCCTAATAAGGATGATTCAATTCCTATGATCTCGGTTTTGGTCTCATCATAAAGAAAATGAGCATTTGAGTAAAAGAGGAGTACCATGTTTTTGTAGCAAACATCCGGAATGCTCAAGAAATACATGAGATTCCACTCATCCAAACGATCGAGATAATGGAAAAGGAATCGCTCGGAATTGAGGAACTCAAGATCAATGACACGTTCCTTACGAACCGCAAAATCCTTGACATAAGCAAAGCGAGCACGCGCATCCGGAGTTTTAAGAGATTTCTGAAAAAGCATAGTGATATTCGGACGAATGCTCGAATCACCGGATTGAACGGCCTTGCGCTTTTTGTTAGATTGATCCGCCATCTAAAAACATTAAGCAAGTGGTTTAAAATTAAGTGTATGCATTGATATTTAAAATCAATCCAATAATAAATCCCACTTAGGTTTTTGAAAACAAAATTAAAATAAAAACAGTTTTAAAAAAATACGATTGAAAAATTTTATATTGGAATCAAAAATTTTGAGATTTGAAAAAAAATTTACAAGATTTTGAAAACCCACAACAAAAACATATAATTTATACAAAAATAAAATTTTCTAACCTAAGATTCGAACATAAATTGAAAGAAAAAAGAAAAGTAGAAAAATTACCTTAGTTTGGGATTTTGGATGATTTGAGAAAAATCCTTCCACAAGATTGATGCAACTTGCTTAGACTTGAGTTGTAGAGTAAAACCCCTCACAATTTTGTAAAAATCAAAGAGTTTGAGAGGGTATTTATAGAGAGGGAGGCGGTTTAGGGTTTTAGAGTTTGATAAAAAGTGAATTTGTATCATTAAAAGCCCTAAATAAAGCAGTCCGCGATGCCGTTTCGGAACGGTCAAGACCGTTTCGGAACGGGGCAGCTAGGGTTTTGACCAATTTAAGACCATAAGCTGACCGTTTCGATACGGTGTTGACTGTATCGAAACTCCTTTGACCCGTATTGGAACACGTTCCGATACACCCCTTGGCAGACTCAAAAACGTTTCGGAACGCCTTGGAGGTGTTTCGAAACGCCCTTCTCTCAAAGCTGGATTTAAGGTATCTGTATCGAAACAAGTTCACCCGTTTCGATACACCTGGGCCTGGAAGTGCAGAAGAGGCTCTAAAAATGAAATTTTAAGAGGTCTATCATGCATAAATGTCATGAATGAGCAGGCAAAACATATTTAGGCATAAACATACTCCCCCTAACTATAAGCATGGATGAAATTAGGAGTTTAAATACATTAACATGGCATTTCACAAAATCAAGCATATTTAAGCACAAAAGAGGTCCAAAAAGGTCAAGATAGGCTAGCTATACCTAACTCTCTCCTAAGGGACCAAAAACGCTCTTTGTCTAAGGGTTTTGTAAAAATGTCCGCTAATTGATTCAAGGTGTCTACATACTCTATAACCACATCTTTCTTAAGGACATGATCTCTAATGAAATGATGCCTTATTTCTATGTGTTTGGTTCTAGAGTGTTGGATGGGATTTTTAGTTAAGCATATTGCACTAGTGTTGTCACATTTTAGGGGTATGGTTCCAACTTTAATTCCATAATCTAAGAGTTGTTGCTTCATCCAAAGGACTTGAGCACAACAACTCCCTAAGGATATGTACTCGGCTTCGGTGGTAGATAAGGCTACACTATTTTGTTTCTTGGAGAACCAAGATATGAGCATACTACCTAAGAATTGGCAAGTTCCCGAAGTACTTTTCCTATCAATTTTGCAACCCCCATAATCCGCATCCGAGTAAGCATGTAGGTTGAAGGTAGAGTCTCTAGGATACCAAAGGCCTAAACAAGGAGTGTCTCTAAGGTATCTAAAGATTCTCTTAACGGCTATAAGGTGAGACTCTCTAGGACTAGCTTGAAACCTAGCACACAAGCAAACACTAAACAAGATATCCGGTCTACTTGCGGTAAGGTAAAGCAAAGATCCAATCATAGAACGATAAAGCTTAGAGTCAACACACTTACCTCCTTCATCTTTGTCAAGCTTTGTAGATGAGCTCATAGGAGTGGCTTGAGGCTTTGCATTCTCCAAGCCAAACTTCTTGAGCATATCCTTTATGTATTTTTCTTGGTTGATGAAGGTGCCATCCTTCTTTTGCTTGATTTGGAGTCCCAAAAAGAATGAGAGCTCCCCCATCATGCTCATCTCAAATTCACCTTGCATTAGCTTAGCAAACTCTTGACAATGACATTCATTAGTAGAACCAAAAATAATATCATTAACATAAATTTGAACTACTAAGATGTCATTTTTATACATTTTTATGAAAAGTGTAGTGTCCACCTTACCTTTTTCAAATCCTTTTTCAATCAAAAAATTTGAAAGCCTTTCATACCAAGCTCTAGGAGCTTGTTTTAAACCATAAAGAGCTTTGGTAAGTTTGAAAACATGATTTGGAAATTTTGAATCTTCAAAACCCGGTGGTTGTTCCACATACACTTCTTCATTTATAAAACCATTTAAAAATGCACTTTTAACATCCATTTGAAAAAGCTTGAAATTATGATAACATGCATATGCAAGCAACATCCTAATGGCTTCCATTCTAGCTACGGGTGCATAGGTTTCATCAAAATCTATTCCCTCTTCTTGAGTGTAACCTTGTGCTACAAGTCTAGCTTTATTTCTCACAATGTTACCACTCTCATCTAGTTTGTTCCTAAAGACCCATTTAGTTCCTATTGTAGATTGATTACTAGGCCTATCAACTAATGTCCATACATTACTTCTCTCAAATTGATTTAACTCTTCTTGCATAGCCATAATCCAAAAATCATCTTTCAAAGCTTCTTTTATATTTTTAGGCTCTATGCATGAGATAAATGCAACATGGTTCATTAATTTAAGAGAAGAACGAGTGGTTACCCCCTTGGATGGATCACCCAAGATTTCACCATCTTTGACATAGTTTAACTCCCTTGGGTAGCTCACTTCCTTTTCCTCAATAGCCACGTCCTTCAAGGCTTCAAGAGGTGGTTCTTGTGTGTCTTCTTCTTTTGTTGGAATCTCATTCTCCTTTGAAGTTTGACCTCCATCAAAGGCATTTATGATTCCTACATCATCATCATCACAAGAATCCTTCCTAGGAAGGAGGTTATCATCGAATACAACATGAATAGATTCTTCTACTACTAAAGTTCTTTTGTTAAATACTCGATAGGCTTTAGAGGTTAAAGAGTAACCTATAAAAATGGCTTCATCACTTTTTGCATCAAATTTACCTAAGTTATCTTTTCCATTATTTAAAACAAAACACTTACACCCAAAAGGGTGAAAATAGCTAATGTTAGGATTTTTAGATTTTAAAATCTCATAAGGTGTTTTCTTTAAAATTGGCCTAATCATTACTCGATTTACAATATAACAAGCGGTGTTTGTGGCTTCCGCCCAAAAATATTTAGGTAAATTATTTTCACAAAGCATAGTTCTAGCCATTTCTTGTAAAGTTCTATTTTTCCTCTCAACTACCCCATTTTGTTGAGGAGTTCGAGGAGCCGAAAAATTATGGCTAATACCATTTTCATTCAAAAATTCTTCAAACCCTAAATTTTGAAACTCGGTTCCATGATCACTTCTAATGTGTGAAATTCTAAGTTCAAGATCATTTTGGGTTAATTTTGAAAATGTGATGAATTTTTCCAAAGCCTCATCTTTAGTACTTAAAAAGAGAACCCAAGTAAATCTAGAAAAATCATCAACTAACACAAATGCATAAGATTTACCACCCAAGCTCATAGTCCTAATTGGCCCAAACAAATCCATATGAATTAATTGTAAGCATCTACTAGTAGAAACATCATTAATGGATTTAAAGGAAGACCTATGTTGTTTACCCTTTGAGCATGCATCACAAATTTTATCATTCGAAAATTTTATTTTGGGCAAACCTCTAACTAGATTTAGAGAGACTAGTTTTTCCAAAACACTAATGCTAGCATGTCCTAGCTTCCTATGCCACAACATGCATCATTTTCATTTTGAGCAACTAAGCATGCATGAGATGTATGTATGTCATCTAAGTGCACCATGTATATGTTTCCTATGTGATGACCTATGAACATAATATTATTAGATTTAATGTCAACAATTTTGCATCCATTTTTATCAAATAAAACATTAAATCCTTTATCACACAATTGACTTATGCTCAATAAATTATGTTTAAGACCATCGACATATAAGACATTTTCAATAAGAATGGTAGAGTGATTACCTATGGAGCCAATACCTTTAATGTGGCCTTTGGAGTTGTCACCAAATGTTACTACTCCTCCACTTTTTGGCTTTAAATCTATGAATCGACTCTTGTCTCCGGTCATGTGTCTCGAGCATCCACTATCAAGGTACCATGAGTTTTGACTTTGTGCCTTGGCCTTGTAGCAATGCTCCCCCTACAAACAAAGATATTAAACCTTGGTTTTTGGTACCCAAATCATTTTGGGTCCATGAGTGTTAGCTCCTAAAACCTTGGTTCCCTTAGGAATCCAAGATGACATAGCAATAATATTATTAGATTTTACAAGTTCCTTAGGAACCCATACACTTCTAATTCTCTTAGCTCTACTATGTCTAGGGTAGCTACCTTGTTTGTAGTAATTAGTCTTTTTCTTAGGTTGGTATGTTCTAGAGGATTCTCCTACTTCATGCTTGACACTACCAACATTTTTTAAAGACTTTTTGAGCTCATTTAGCTCACCCAACACCTTTTGGTGTTCACTATTACATTGAGATAAAAGATTGTTAAGATCAACATTTTCATCTTGAAAGAATTTAAGTTCATCTTTTAATCCTAAAATCTTTTTCTCAAATTTAGAATTAGCTTGAGTGAGTGAGTCATTTTTCTCATTTAGTTCTAAAATGATTTTCTTGTTTTTAATGACCGACTCTTTAAACTTCTCAACTAATTCATCATATACCTCTTGTAACTCATCATATGCATCATTTAACTCTTCATATGAAAAATCTAAAGTAGATGAGTTAGGGGTTACCAAGGAGGAATCTTCCTCAAGTGCCATGAGACAAAGATTAGCCACTTCTTGTTCGTCATCCTCCGATGACTCCTCATCACTCCAAGTAGCAAGCTTGGCTTTGAGTCTTTTCTTCTTCTCAAAGCCCTTCTTCTTGAGTTGAGGGCACTCCGAACGGATGTGGCCGGATTGTTTGCACTCATAGCAAATGATGGGATCCTTTCCTTCTTCTTTTTTCTTTCCTTTGAAGTCCATCTTTCTTTGGATTTTTCTTCCCCGGTTGGACCTCATGAAGCGTGAGAATCGTTTGGCTATCATAGCCAATTCTTCAAGTTCATCCTCCTCACAAGATGAGCTCTCATCAAGTTGTGAAGCTTTAGCCTTGAGAGCTATACCCATCTTTTTCTTCTTCTCAACCTCAAGCTTCTCTACTCTTTTCTCTTCTTTCTTTTTCTCATCTTCCCTTCCTTGCTTCATGATCTCATGAGTAAGGAGAGAACCCACAAGCTCATCAAGCTTCAATGTCTTCAAGTTCTTTGCTTCGATGATAGCGGTTCTCTTCCCATCCCAAGATTCGGGAAGTGAATAGAGTAGCTTCCGGACAAGCTTGTCTTCCGGTATGATCTCTCCATATCCCTTTAGACCGTTGACAATTGTGGAGAATCGGTCAAACATCTTTGACACCGTCTCATCGGGCTCCATCTTGAAGTTTTCATAACTAAGATTGAGGAGTCCAATCTTAGTTTCTTTGACATCATTGGTGCCTTCATAAGTGGTTTCAAGAGTGTCCCACACTTCTTTGGCACTCTCAATGGATGAGACCTTTGAGTAGATGTCCAGACCGAAAGCACAAAATAACATGTGGAGAGCTTTATCATTGACTTGAATCTTTTTTCTCTCCTCTTCACTAATTTCGGCTTTCTTCTTCAACACCATCTTGCCTTCACCATCTTGCTTCCATGGAATGTATGGCCCGTCTTCAATGACATCCCATACAAGATAGTCACTAGACTTGATGAATAGCCTCATTTTATTCTTCCAAAAAGAATAGTTGTCACCATTGAAGAACGGAGGCTTTGTGGTCGATTGTGACTCGTACATGCCGGAACCGGAGGTTAAAGCCATCTCTTGATATTTTGATGATCGCACTCTTCCAAGGATCTCCTCTTGTGGTTGTTAATCCTCAAAGAGTTAAGCTCTGATACCAATTGTTGAGTGGATCGAAAGATCGATATTTACCAAGAGGGGGGGTGAATTGGAAATTTAAAGGATTGTAGTGGAAATTGGCAAATTAAAAATTGATGAACAAGGGATTTAAAGTGGTTCAAGTTCCAAATGAACTCTACATCCACTACCTTAGTCTCACTAAGGATTTGCAACAATTTCACTAAATTGATCTTCCCCTTTTCTAGGACAAGGAGGCAACCCTTTACAATTTCGGTTGATTTTTCTACCCAAAAATCAACCCAACCCTCACACAAGAGAACAAAGAAATTTGTAGGCTAATTAGGTATCTCTCAATACAAATGATAGCCCCAATACAAGCACTCAACCCAATTTTACAAAGTATGAATGAAGAACACAAATTGGGATTTTACACAAAGTGGGATTTTTGCTCAAATGCTTGAATTTGATGTTTGGATGTTTGCTTTAGGATCAATAGTTGTTGCTGATGCTTTTGGATATCTCTTTTATACCTTCTCATTGATTTCTAGTCGTTTGGGTGGTTGGGAACATAAATGGAGCCGTTGGAACCCTCTCTTGCCACCATAAATGCAGTCTGCACCAACCCGTTTCGGAACACGGGGTACCTGTTTCGGAACGGAGTAAAATAGAAAGAGTCGTTGGGGTGCATTTAAGAGCCCGTTTCGAAACGCCTTAGGGCCGTTTCAGAACGATTTTGCCACTGTCAAGGGTCGTTTCGGAACGGTCTTAGCCCGTTTCGAAACGCCTTAACGACTTTCAGAAAATCAGTTAAAAACACATAACGGTCATATTTTTGAATTTATCTTAAGCCTATTTCGAAACGTCTTGGATCCGTTTCAAAACGAAAATGCAACTGTCAAGGGTCGTTTCGGAACGGCCTTGATCCGTTTCGAAACACCCCTTTTATATTTAAAAATTCAGCTTATGTTTGAACCGTTGAAGCCTTTTTAAATCAAATATGAAGAACAGTTTCGAAACGAGTGCTACCGTTTCGAAACGTTTTAAAGTGTTTCGATACACGTTTCGGAACGATGGTCGACAGTGATGAAATCGTTTCGAAACGCCTGATGGCCGTTTCGGAACGGGTGCTTGAAAATCACTGTTTCTGGTTTGAAACACTTAGAAAAAATATGTGAAAGGCTTGTTTTTAACTTGGGCATAATATTAAAACTATATGGGGATATTTTGAGGACTTAAAATTCGTTTTGACTTTTTCAATTTAGTCCTTAGGTTTTTAGTTATATCAAAATTAAAATACTTGTTTCACAGCAAGCAAAAACTTGAGTTTGGGGTGTGTTGAGTGTGTAAAAGTTCTATTATTTACACCCTTTTTAACCCATATTTCTGCTCCATTCAAGCATCATTGCATTGCATTTAGGTTAGTATTCAGTAAGACATCACAAATGGATTAAAAGCACGGATTCTACTAAAAGATGGGTTATTTTGTAGATAGCTGCCATAGTTGACAAAGAAGGCAGGCGCAGGGCAGAGAAGCAGAAGAGCTGAACTGGACAAGCAGACGACAAGGACGAAGCTGACATGGACCTGTCGTGACAGAAAGGTGACAGCAGCTTTATGAAGAGGAAAAGTAAAATGGACCTCGATAGATAGAGAAAAATCTGCTCGTCTGTCGTGTGAAAACCAAATATTTTTCCAAGCCCCGGATCAAAAGATATGTCAAGCCAAAGCTCAAGGAGAGGAATTCCCATAAAGCAAGGAGGCGGCTGAAAAGTAGGAATCCTTAGAGATTAAGCATTAATTAGAATCTTACTTTTCATTAAAGTTGTAATCCTTGTTAAATTAGAATACTTGAGCCCAAAGCTTATATAAGGGCATAGGTTTTAACCTAGGGAGAGATCCCTCATTCTACACCATAACCGATAACTTAAACCCCCTGCCGTTTACCCGTCACCGACATGTTCTAAATTCCCCCTAGGGCCACGGGTTGTTTTGTAAAGTAGTTGCAAGGGTTGTTTTGTTTTAGGATTTTCCAAGTTCAATAAAATAGACTTCAAGTTCTCTTATTTTGGTTTTAATATCTTGCAAGAGCATCGGGAGAGCATTGTGAGGTTATCTATTTACTTAGCATCGGGAGAGTTAAGTATACGAAAGAAATAAGAGCGAGTTCTCTAGTTTATAGTTGAACTATCTTGTGCCTAGGGATAGGGCAAGGTTAAGTGGCTAAAGAAGAATTCATACACATCGGTGTTCATCCTTTGATTCACGCCGGGAGGTATCATCAAAGACGTGATCATCGACAGACTTGGACCTAGGGATAGGCCAAGGCAGATATGGGATTCTTGCCAAACTTGAAGTACGGAGTTGGTGTGTCTGCTGCCGCGACAGCCAACGGACAACCGCCGCGACAGGTGCTGCCGCGACGGGCACGACGACAGAACTGGAGTTCCTAAGCAATCCAATACCTACACTACTGAGCAATTCAATACCAGCCCGTTTTCTCTATCTTGATATCTCAATTCCTTTATTTGCGTTTTTACTTTATTATTATCGTGACAACTCTCAAATATTTCTTTTACTTTTGTGCAGTAAACTAAGGTGAAGCTATTAGCCCAATCCCTGTAGAGACGATATCCGATACTTCGTATCACTTACTACTTGCGTCGTGTACACTTGCACTAAAATTGCGATAGACTCTTTTACACGCAACATATTTATTGGCCATGTTGTTTCAGCCGAGGGTATTCGTGTTGATCCATCGAAGATTGAGGCTATTGTTGAGTGGAAACAACCTAAGTCAATGACTGAGATTAGGAGTTTCCTAGGATTAGTCGGTTACTATAGGAGATTTGTTGATGGTTTCTCTAGAGTAGCTGCTCCTTTGACTAAATTGTTGCAAAAATGAGTTAAGTTTGAGTGGTCAGATGCAAGACAGAAGGCCTTCGAGAAATTGAAAGAATCTTTGACAAATGCTCCAGTGTTAATGCAACCAGTTTCAGGTAAAGAATTTGTGATCTATAGTGATGTTTCCTACATAGGTTTAGGTTGTGTTTTGATGCAAGAAATAAGAGTTGTTGCTTATGCTTTGAGACAGTTGAAGGTACATGAGAAGAACTATCCTACTCATGATATAGAGTTAGCCGCAGTTGTGTTTGCGTTGAAGATTTAGCGTTATTACTTGTATGGTGAGAAGTGTCACTACAAGAATATAGGCTTTTAGTGACAAATTGGCAGTGACTAGCAGTAATTTTGTCACAAATATTAAACTTTTGTGACATAATTTTTGCGCGACACTATTAGCATAAGTAATTGTGATGTATTTTTATTTGGTCACTATTATAGTAGTAATTGTGACGATAACATTTTTCACAATTAAATGCTCACTATAAGTCTATAATTGTGACACAAATTTTATTGCCACTAAAACTTTGACACATGATAGTGACGATATATAAAGTGGTCACTATAATTTGGTATTTGTTGTGACAATGCAATTGTTTGTCACTTAAAATTTTACTTTTGTTTTGATAAATTTTGTCACCAATAAAAAATAAACTGAATGACAAGTTATATATTGTCACAATAATAAATTTATTTTTATAATTATAGTAATAATAACAATTATAAAAAATTGAAGTTACCATAAAGGCATAAACTAGTTTATCAAAAGGTAAAATAATTCTATTAGTCTCTACACTATGTGTAAATTGTTGTTTTAGTCATTCTATTTTGATCAATTTTAGTCTCTATATTTTTGAAATTTTAAAATTTCAATCCTAATCCAAACGGGACAACGACAATGTGATTAAATTACAATGACTAAAAATGATTGAACAAAAGAATAAAAACCAAAAGTTTTACATAACATATTTAAAGAATATCATTCATGTCAAGATCGAAATTTCAAAATTTAAAAAGTACATTTTTTTGAATAGAAAGTACATAAACTTAAAGTGAACAAATTAAAGTAAAAAAACTAATATGTAATATTGGCATAATATGTGATAGCAAAATTTTACCTTGTGAAAAATTTTACACTTGATATTTGTTTTAACTTTTCTCGTGGAGGTAAAATTTGCATTGTCAGTATAGTAAATAATTATCACATAAAGGATAATTCTATGAATAATTTAGGTGTAAATCTTAATATTCATATGTTTATATTTTAAAACCAACTCAATTATTTTTGTATATTTTCTTCAACAAGCATATTTCGTATAGGAAACCATATAAAAATTAATTTAATTATTATTATATCAATTAATGTTATAATTAATACATACTTTTAAAATAAATAAAATTAATTTCAATTGCATTTAACCTAAATAATATTTTACTTTCAAAATAATATTAAATTTCTTGCCTAGCCTAGTGGATAGACATTGCACTCTCCCCCTAAAGGTTCCAGGTTCGATCCCCCGCAAAATCATGCATTGTATTTATTTATTAAAAATTGATTTATGAATATGCCACATCATCTACAATTAACCCCCTCGCCACGGGCTAGCAACCGAGCTATCTTGGTGTAAATGACCTTCTCCTAGGCTCGTGTAGGCCCTAGGTGTACAGGCCATTAAGACCAAGTGGATGACCTTCTAGGGACCAGTTTGGGGGCAGAGGGTCGCATATCGCGCTCGTCGTAGAAGTCAAGGGTTGGTATCTCTAGCACATTTGCTACGCCCCCGCGCGAGAGATATTCAATGTGCGTGTTGCCTGAATAAGATGGTTGCAACTAAAAAATATAATTATTTTATTATTATTATTAAAAGTGACAATGTATTTTAGACACTATTTCAATATGTATTTGTGATAAAAATGTTTGTCAATAATAAGAATAACATTAGTGTGTAAATTTTAGTCACTGTTATTAATCTTTTGTGTCAAAAAATATAGTCATAAAAAATATAACTTATTGTGACAAAATGCATAAAAGTTGTCACTAATATAATAGTGACGGAGTTATTAGTGACGACAGGTGACGACTCAGAAAAATAGTCACTGTAAATTTCAGTGAATGAATTTAATACTTTTAGTGACTATTTTTGATGTCACTAAAAATCTATTTTCTTGTAGTGTGTATAGTTTACACTGATCATAAGAGCTTGAAGTATTTGATGTCACAGAGAGAGTTGAACTTGAGACAGAGAAGATGGCTTGAGTTGTCGAAAGATTATGATTTGACTATAGAGTACCATCCAGGTAAGGCAAATGTAGTAGTCGATGCTTTGAGCAGAAAAGTTGCAATTGAGTTGCGAGCTATGTTTGCTAGATTGAGTGTATCCGACGATGGTGGTTTGATCACAGAGTTGCAAGTGAAGCCTTCTTTGATTCAGTTGATCAGAGAGAAACAATTGCAAGATGTGTCTTTAGTTCCTCATGTTCAGAACATAGCCGAAGGTAGACCGACCGAGTATAGTTTTAGTTGTGAGAATGTTGTGTGCTTTAGAGATAGAGTTGTAGTACCGGAAGATGTTGAATTGAGACATCTGATTCTGAGTGAAGCACATTCGAGTCCTTTTTCTATGCATCCGGGTAGTACCAAGATGTATCGTGACTTGAAGAATGATTATTACTGGGTTGGTTTAAAGAAAGATGTAGCCGAGTATGTGAGCCGTTGTATGGTTTGTCAGAGAGTGAAGGCAAAACATCAGGTTTCTTCAGGTTTGTTATAGCCTTTGAAGGTTCCAGAATGGAAATGGGAGAGAATCACCATGGATTTTGTGTCGGGGTTACCATTGTCTCCTTTGAAGAAGAATTTTGTTTGGGTGATTGTTGATAGATTTACTAAGTGTGCTCACTTCTTAGCAGTGACACTACAGATTCTTTAGACAAGTTGGCGAACTTGTACATCTGTGAGATTGTGAGACTTCATGGAGTTCCAAAGTCTATTGTTTCAGACAGAGATCCGAGATTTACTTCGATGTTCTAGGGTTGTTTGTATAGTGCTCTAGGTAGTTGTTTGCATTTCAGTACTTCTTATCATCCGCAGTCCGATGGACAGTCAGAGCGAGTGATACAGATTTTAGAGGATATGCTTCATTGTTGTGTGATTGACTTTCAGGGTTCTTGGGATAAACACTTACCTTTAGTTGAGTTTGCTTACAACAACGGTTATCATGCTAGTATACAGACTGCTCCCTATGAGGCTTTGTATGGTAGACGATGTAGGGTTCCGATTTGTTGGGCTGAAATGGGTCAGAGGTTGTTACCTATGCCGGATTTGCTCAAGGGGACTACCGATAAAGTGAAGTTGATTTGCGACCTTTTGAAAGCAGCTTCAGATCGTCAGAAGTCTTATGCAGATTTGAAGAGAAAGGAGATTGAGTTCTCCGTGGGTGAGAAAGTGTTTCTGAAAGTATCTCCGTGGAAGAAGGTGATTAGATTTGGCCAGAAAGGCAAGTTGAGTCCGAGGTTCATCGGTCCGTATGAGATAGTTGAGCGGATTGGGCCTCTAGCTTACCGTTTGAGATTGCCTTCTGAGTTAGAGAAGATCCATGATGTCTTTCATGTGTCGATGCTTAGAAGATATAGATCGGATCCTTCTCATGTTATGCCTGTTGAAGAAATAGAGTTGAATCCGGATTTGTCTTATAATGAAGAGCCTGTTGAGATACTTGCCTCTGATAGCAAAGTATTGCGTGGCAAGACCATAGAGTTGGTCAAGGTGTTGTGGAGACATACAGGTGTGGAAGAGGCCACGTGGGAGAGGAAAGTTGATATGCTTGAGAAGTTTTCGTACTTGTTTCCTTCAGGTAATTTCGAGGACGAAATTCCTTAAGTGGGGGAGAGTTATAACACCCGGGTTTAGGGGTCGAGTGAAAATAATATTAAAATATTGTTTCGGGTTTCGATTTTATAATTTAAATAATAAAATATTATTTGGACTTTGTGATTCAAAGCAAACAATTTATGTTGGACCAAATTGATTTGAGACTCATTTTCTCATGGATTTTGAAATAAATGAAATTTGCCATCTCATTAATGGCAAAAGGGTAAATAAATGATCTTCCAAATTAAAAACCCTTTTTTGTTTAAAACACAAATTGTCATCTTATTCCCTCTCCATTTCTTCATTTCTCACGACAAGGGGGAGAGTTTTTCTCTAAATCACTATTCCATCACATAGCATCTTCATTTTGGCTCGGTTTTGAAAGGTAACCACATTCCCATCTTGCTCTCATCTTCCTCTCTTTGAAAGTACTACTAGTTTTCATTTTCACTCATGTTTTAGGAATTTAGTTTTTCATGGAAAAAGATTAAATGTTGTGACTTTATGAGTTTTTATCAAAGCTATTGATTTAATAATGTTAGATATGTTGTTTATGAACCTTGAGATCCAACATATATGAATTTCAAAGTGTTTTAACATGATTTTCGTTTTTGGGTCTTCATTAGGTTTTTGAAGGGTTTTGGAATGGGTTTTGGGTGTGTTTTATGTTGGAAATGGATAGCCTTTGGTTGTATGTTGGTTGAGGATTGTTTTGGAAGCATTTGAGTGTGTTAAATGTGTTGAAATCATAAGTTTTGGATTGGGTATAAGGGCTGCTCGAGTTTGATTATTTTGGGGTTGTCCATGGCTTGAATTCATGTGTTTATTGCTTGAATAGTGTTCCAGGTTGCTACATTGTTGTGTGGACTGATTTGAGATTATTTTGATTGTGTTGGATGATTAGAGGCAAGGTTTTGTGTTGGTGAAGCATCGGGAGTGAATCCGGAAGCTTGAAGGTTTTGGTTGCTTGGTAGTTGAGCTTGGAAGTGAATATGAGTGGTTTAATGTTTTTAAAATGGTTTTGAGTATTTGGTTCAAGCATGTGAACTAGGTTGGGCTTGGTAGACCCACCTAGAGTTGGGATTAGAGTGGTAGCCTAATCCCAAGCTTTAGTTAGAGACATTGGTTGAACTCTTTGATTATTGTTTATGCCTCATGATGATTTGTGTTTATGATGATTATGTATAAATGTGTTATACATGTATGTTGAGGCTTGGTTGTGATGCATTGTTATATGCATGAGGTATGGGCATGATGTTAATCATGGTGAGTACGTGCTAAGCACGAAAATGGTTGTAAATTTATATTGTGGATTGTGTTTAGTATTGGCACTAGTATGATTGGGTACAAATGATCGATCATTAGGATGTTAGTGTGCACATGTGAGTTAAATGCGCGCGTGGTCTTGATGATGGTAGTCATCAAGATGGAGTACGGGTTCGCCCGAAAAACCTTCTTATATATATGTTAGTCGGTGATGAGTGTAATCCCATCGACGGGGCGTGAGGATGAGTGGAATCTCCTCCGCGTGAACGGTGATGAGTGTAATCCCACTGTAAGGTAATGGTTGTGTTGGATGTGAGTTGCAACGTGTTTATCCACGTATTCGAGTCATAGCTAGGTGCCAATATGAGTTTATATTTGTACCAATGTTATATGAAATGTGATTCCTATTTGGATTATTATATGTGTTTACATATGATGTGGATTTTAGCTTGTTGGGCATGGCATAATATTGAATAAATGTTCATGCATCATGTGTATTTTGGCTCATGTGGATTGAAGGTAAGATCATGCATTTCTACCTTGGTTGTGCTCGTGCTTGGACCCTGCATTGTCGAGGTTTGTTTTTAATAAGCTTGCCCTCACTAAGCTTTATGCTTACGCTCTCTTTGTTCGACAATGCAGATCCGTAGTTCGTGGGTTGCTAGTGCAAGAAGAGGCCTCCAAGTGTGTGCTAGTTGGGCTTTTGAAATCTATCAAGTATGGTTTTTATGTTAATGATGTAATGATCAAGCAATGGGGACTTGTGTGTTGAAGTTGGTTTTGTTTAAGAGCATGTTAGACTCTTCTTTATCATGTTATGTTGGTTGGCTTGTGGTTGCCTTACATTGCTTGTAAACCATGTCTATTTTGCCATCTTAAAGGCTTAGTTTTGACCTTGTGTAAACATGTTATCTTGAATGCTTATATGTAAGCCTTGTATGTTCTTCTGAGGCATGAACCTTGAATGCTATGTATGGTCTTTTGAATGGATGCCCTATCTAATATCCTTATGATTCTTGAGTATGTTTGCAATAGGGTGTATGCCTCTAGAGTGTGTTTGTATGTTGTGTATGCTTCTTGGGGTCGTTAAGGACGTTTGGGATCATTTGGAGGTGTTTAAAACTGATTTTAGGAATTTGCAGACAACAGGTGTTTCGAAATTGGTTGACCTGTTTTGAAACGGGTGTGGTTCCAGGGCCCTCGTATCGGAACTCGTTTCGGTATGGTTTGGCTACTGTGAGCCCATGTTTCGAAACAAGTTTCGAAACACTTTGGCTACTGGAAGTGCCTGTTCCGAAACGGGTATCGAAACGCTTAGGCAAAATGGGACCCTGTTTCGAAACGGGGTGGATGCGTTTCGAAACGGGTGTCTGGCTTTTAAAACTGGAGGCCGCGTTTCGAAACGGGCATTGACTGTTTCGAAACACATGCCTATAAATGGGCTTTTTGACATCTCTAAAGGGTCTCAAGGTTTGGGCTTAGGCCCTGTTTGTTGTTGGGCTTCTCGTGAGCCTTGTTTCCGCTGTCGTTTCACGCTTAGGTTTAATTATCGCATCTAGATAAGATAATAAATGAAAAAGTTTTTCCTTGGGTCGGTAACCGAAGTGAAGTCTTAACAGGTTTCATCTCGGTTATCCCCGTGTAGCTCACTCGGGTCGGTCAAGCGTCCAGACCGGGACGAGGGGTTTACAATGACAGCAGCAGAGAATTAGAGAATTAGGGTTATTTGATAACAATTTTTAATTTAATTCTTAAATTTGAATTACGTTACTCGTCTTAGTTCTTATTAATGGTATGTCAGTTTATTTGATAGGAAAATTCCTCTGCAAGCGAAACAACTATTCTCTTATTGTCAGTCGTGGAGTGGTCACAGTGGTAAAAGATATGTATTTCATCCAGGTGAATCGAGTTCGAGCACCATATGTGCATAGTGTGTGTGCATAATTAAAGGCTAAGAAAATAAATACTCGTCAATGTTCTGATTCCTTTAGGCTTTAGGTTTGGCTGGTTAATTGCATTAATGTGCTAGCATTCCTCACACCTCTGAGTATTATGTGATCTTCTTCTCTGTCCGGACCTAAGAACTGTCACTATTTGTTTGGATGCTGTTGAATCATTCTGAAGGTTGGTGAGGCTAGAAAAAAAATGAAGAAGTTAATATCTATGCCCAATTAGTTGATGATGATGGGGGATTGGAAAAGATTGAAATCCTCCATGCTCATGATGAACACAATGAGAAGGCGGTGAAACTTCTTCAAACATATTTAGCGAAAGATGAGTATCAGCTGTTACCCCATGATGATGCTTGGCAATCTGTTTTCCAGTTTGGAGTCTAACAATTTTTGCTATCTCCTATGAATTCAATTTCTACTAAATTATTCTTGTTTTTCTGTTTTGGTGACCAAACTATTGTTTTTGCCAAAATGTTCAGTAATGTTATGTTTATTTTTTTATTTTGGTCAGATGCTATTAAAAAACTCGCGAAAAAATTGATTGTTTGATGACCAAAACAAGAAAATAAAGTAACATTAGTAATCAAAATTGAAAGAAAAAATATATCGATAGTGATAGTTTTGTCAAAAATAATAGTTTGATGACCAAAACATGAAAGCAGAAATAATTTAGTGTGATGTTTACCTAATTTGCTACTAGAGGTCCAATTTGCCCAGATTTTTTCAACACTTTATTTGAGTTCATTTTTCTAATATTTTTTTATTAGGAGTTTACTCATAAAATTTATTTTTTTAATATTTATTATTAGGGGTCTAATTTTTTCAATACTTGTTATTAAGCTTAAATTTTCTAATACTTGTTATTAATGGTGCAATTCTTTTTCAAAATTATTTATTGGCCCATTCCTAAAATTCTTTTTTTCTTACAATATTTGTTATTGTGAATCCAATTATTTTCCTAATACTTGTTGTTAAAGGTCTAATTTTTTTTCCGATATTTGTTATTAGACACATACTCTTCAAAAAAAATCTAAACACTTGTTATTATAGACCTAATTATTTTCTCTAATACTTATTAAGGGCCCCAATTTTTCTATACCTATAATAAGATTTCAATTTTTTCCCGATATTGGTTATCAGGGGCCTAAGTTTAAAATTTAATTTTTTCTAATACATGTTATCAGGGGTCAAATTTTTTCTTAATACTTGTTATTAGGGGCTTATATTTTCTCCAAAATTTATTATTAATGACATACTCTTATATATTTGATTTTTTCAGTACTTGTTATTAGAGACCTAATTTCCATTTAATACTTGTTATTGATAACATACTTTTAAAATTTATTTTTTTCAATACTTATTATTAGGGACCTAATTTTTAGCTTCTCATTAGGCCACTAAAGTCTCAGGAACAGGCTGATATAGCCACATGTAGACATTTTGTTTTGGCATCCAAGTTCAGACTTGCTCCCCTTTAACATGCACAGTAGCGAAGTCAGGATTATTATATAGTAGGGTTAGAGTAGACTTTGAGATACGATGATTCTCATAATACTACAATATAAATATTGTTGACCCTATACCCAAACAAATTAAGTATAGTCAATTCTAACATTTCTTTGAAAAATAATACACTAGCACCTTGAAAAACTTATACTACAACAAATCAAGTGAGGTCAAATGATCCTCTAATCTACATGTGGCTCCGCCACTGAGCATGCAAGAGGATTTTTACTCCAAAGTAGTCAATCTTTCCCGAATCTTTCCTAAAGTCGTCTTGAATAAGAGTGAGCAAAACTTGTCTCGACTAAAAAAAAGTTAAAATTTTTTATTAGACTCGAGGTAAAAAAAACTAGACTTGTCTTGACTCGACTAAAAAAAGTTCAAATAAAGTTTGAGTTGTAAAATAGAAATTTAAATAACTCGAAATTTTTAGTAATTCGTGGATTTATTTTTAAATTTACATTCAGTCTCTCAATTTTTCCTGATATATAGCGATATAAAAAATATATGAAGAAATATATGCCACATATAAAAAATATATGATGAAATATATATGGATATCTTATATTACTAGAAAAATTCGTTTAAATTGGAATCAAATCGTACTATAACATGATAAATAATTACAATTAAATTTGTATAGGAACTCGAAAACTCAACTCGACTCGAATTTCATAAACTCTACTCGAATAAAGAAATTCAAATAAAATTTGAGTTGTAAAATATAACACGTCGACTCAATAATTTAGTAAACTTTTACTCGACTCGATCGGACGCTCACTTATACTTCCTAAGTTTGAAGACGATGAGGTGGAATCTGCAACAAACTGGTGCTAATGAGTTATGAGTATTAGTTTCAATATAAAACATTGTATTTTTTTAAGAAACTACCGAATTAGGGAGACGATATTGGTACTTTATAGGGGTGTGCAACAAATATTACATCTTATCGATTCGATATAATTATTCGTTGATTTAATTTAAAATTTTGGATATACAATTTGAATTTGAATTTTAGATTGGATATTTAATCTATTTTTTAATTTTACAGATCGGATACAAATCACAATATTTCAAGTTTTAGATTTGTTGGAAAAATTTGATAATTTTGGAGCTTTGAATAAGAAATTGATTCAAATGTTGTTGAGTAAAATGTGGAACCAATTGTTGGTTCGTAAATGTGCAGACGTGCACGACGTGGGTAACGCAAATGTCTGAACCAGTCTGGTCCTTCGTGGGCTTGCAGATATTTTGACCTAAATTTGAAATGAATTTTCCTCAAATAAAAAGCATAAATTTGCCAAATTTTATCTTGGAATTAAAAGGGTAAATATTAGAAGTTACCTTTAATTCAGATAATAATTTTGGAAATTGCTTTATAGGAGAATCAATTGATTCTCAATATTAAATGCTCCATTAGGTCAAAATTTCCACTTATACCCTCATGACAATCTTATAAATAGGGAGTAAAGCTTCTAAGTTTACAACCAACTAAAAACCACAGAAAATTTTTATTGTTTTACTATGTGGATTTTATAAGTGTTTTCGGTGATAGGCAGAGGCAAGGGTCGGTTCGTGATCTCCATAGTAGTGCAACTGTGGCTGATCTTATGTTGTTGTATCCTGGGAGACAGACGACCAATGAACTCGAACACCATAGGAGTGGCCGAAAATCTGTCTTAAGGAAACTGCGTTCGTGCAGGCCTCAACACGTTTTCTTTCACAACTTGTTCGCAATCGGTTTGGTTTTAGATATGTTGTATCTAAATTATTAATTTTTATTTCTTATTCTGTTCGATTTATAATAATATTAATATTTGATTTTATTGTTTATTATTTTATTCTTGGATTAACGCCAATTTTCTAACATTCTTAAGACACAGTTTTTGAGTTTTAATCCAAGACGAACAGATTTCATATTTATGGTCATGATCCGTATATATCGCACGTGTTGGTAAAATATTACATTATGTTTGACATGAAATATTTAATTGTTTTATTTTATGTAAGAATATTATTTCTTTTTATGTGAGTTGTTTCCTAACATGTTTGTTTTCTTGTGAAAGTTGCTATAATATTTTATATAAGGAAAATACTCTCTTTATAAGGAGATGACAAGTCAAGGATTTGCCAAGTTTCAAACTTGGAATATATTTAAGGTAGATTCTTAAATTATATTATGTTGGAAATATTGTTATGACATTATTACCTAATATTTGCAGCCATAAATTTGGAATATCTTTATATGTGCTTTAAAAGTTTACCTTTTTGGGTAATAAGAATCAATATGATTCTTTTTAAGTTATGGTATTTCCAATACCTTAAATCATGATATTAAGGGAATTTTAGTATTCCTTAATGATTTTTGGTTTTTAATATGATTTATCATGTGCCATTATTTTGGCATTAAATGTGTTCTCTTGTATTTTTTTTAGAATCTATGTGGATTTATTCCGTATTAACAATTTCTTTTGAGAAATTTTGTAGAGAGAAACAAGATATCCAGGCGAAGTCGTGATTTGTTTTGGAAATAAAGATCTCGTAAATAATTCGTTTCGGAAATTAATTCCTGTCGTTTTAACGGGTTTACTTGATCTTCTTATAATCTAAGGATTAATTCCTTTTGGTTTCTGCTGGTTAAACAGAATCAAGTTGGATTGATATTTTTGTTGTTTAATAGAAGATATGATGGAAATAAATTACTAAATTTATTTCTTTATTAGAATATTGTGTTGATTCTAATTTTTGAAAAGAAGATAAATCATAGGATTTATTTTCAATAGAATCTCGTGTGATTCTAATATTGTGGGAGAAATAAATCGTTGAATTTATTTCTTGGGAATCAAATATGATTCTATTTTGTAAAAGAAAATAAATTGTTAGATTTAATTTCGTGGGAATCTAGAATGATTCAATCTTGAAATAAATTGGTGAATTTATTTTGAAAAAAAAAACTCAAATTTATTGTCAAGTATGATTTTACTTTGGAAATAAATTGGTGAATTATTTCGGAAAGTAACATTGGTTACCAAATTAAGAGCGTTGATTCTGACTGAGGTCTCGAATCAAAGCATAGAAGAACTTGGTTCTCTATGTCAAAATTAAATTTTTAAAGCCTATTATGATGCATGTTATGAAGTGCACAATGTTTAAAAATGGCTAAAGAATCGAGAGGGTCGTTGGACCATAAATGGAAGATTTCAAATTGTTGTGAATCAAAGGTAGTGATTCCGATTTATCATCCATGCTTGGAATGATTTCAAGAATAGAATCCATAAACGGTGATTGAAAGAAAATTTAAAAATGCATGTCTAGGATTGGTTCTTTGAGAGACTTGATATTTAAACGTGCCTAGTGCACCACCTCTCTTTCATAAGTTACCTACCTGGTGCATTGTTTATTATTGTTCTTTCTATTAATACCGTGTGAACTTTTGTTTGTGTTTAGTTTACTAAATCTTTGTCGTCAAACAAAAGTTAGAAATTATATTTCTGTTTCTGGTTTTAGTCTTTGACTAAATTTCTGGCGCTTAACAGATTCGTAGTGCTTTGTTTTGGATTGTGTCTACGTGACACAATGGAAAAATCAGTAAAATTTATTGGAAAGAATTTCATACATGACAACAAAAATGTTGCATAATTGACCGTGATAAACCTGGTTAAATATCTGAAGTGCGATCCTCCTATTATTAGAGAGGATAAGGTAAATATTGTTACTACATTCAAATGTTACTAAGGTAAATATTGCTAAGACAAATATTATCACGGCAAACGTAGTGGAAGTTAAAAACGACTTCAAACCATAAATTAGACGGTGTGTTTAAAAAGCAAAATTTCATGAGAAAAAAATGCTTTAATTTCCATGAGATGGGAACAAGTATTCGGACTATAGACTTCCAAACGAAGACAATATTATTGTCATAACAATTGATATGGCAACATATTGGTTGAAGGAATATGTTTATTACCTTCATTGATGATAGCACAAAAATAATGTAAAGATAAAGTTATAGTGGAAATTTTTCTCTATGAGCATGATATTAAATCCCAAACTTAATTAAAAGGTTTAAGATGGGGAGAAGCTCTATATGAGTAACGTTGGTACTATAATGTGCCTAACATGTGGGGGAAGCTGTTCTATAAGCTAATTACCTTTTAAACAAGATTCCCCATAATTAAAGAGACTAGACACCATATAAGTTATGGAATGTAATTAAACTTTCCTACAACTACTTAAAAATGTGGGGGTGTCTTACAAAGGTAATGACCTCATTACTAAAGCAATTGAGAATAGATCCCTAAATATGGTCGATTTTATTTTCATTGGCTATATAAAATATAGCAATATATATCGATTTCTTGTTTATGAATCGAAGAACCCTAAGATTCACAAGCATACGATAATGGAAGCAAAGGATGTCTTTTCTTTGAAAATGTATTCCCTTGTAAAGCTAGGGAAGTTGGTCAAAGTTCAATGGAACGAACTTCAGAGATTATCGATAAAGATGACTCAAATGATCAACAAGGGTTTGAGCTTGAAATAGAGCCACAAAGAAGTAAACGAGCAAGGGTAGAAAAAAAATTTTGGATCATTTTTCTAAACTTTATGCTAGAGGTTGAATCTCAAACGTATAATGATGTTATACATTCATCTGAAGGCACCTTATGGAATGATGTCATTAAGGGTGAAATTGATTCCATCATGCAAAACTATACGTGGGGAATTAGTGGATCTTCCTCCGTGAATTAAACCACTAAGTTTTGAATAAATTTTCAAACGGAAAATGAAAGTAAATGGAACAATTGATAAGTATAAGGCCAGATTGGTAATAAAAGGTTACCAAATGCCTTGACTATTTCGATACATAATCTCATGTATCAAGGATAACCTCCATAAGTATGATACTTACAATTGTCGCTTTGCGAAATCTAGACGTACATCGAATAGATGTTAAAAGAGCTTTTCTAAATGAAGATCTTGATGAAGAAATATACATGGAACAACCAGAGGGTTATGTAGTTTCAAGTCAAGAGAAAAAAGTATGTAGATTGGTGAAGTCCTTTTATAGACTTAAACAAACATCAAAGTAAAGACATGAGAAGCTCGATAATGTCATGATAACAAACGACTTCAAGATAAATGAGTGTGACAAATGTGTATATATCAAAATTACTAACATTGGATACATTATTCTATGTTTGTATGTTAATAACATATTCATTGTTGGAAGCAACAATAAAATGGTAAACATACCAAAGACTTGTCAAATTCAAGATTGACATGAAAAATATGAGATTAACATATTTAATTTTGGGCATCCAAATCAAACGATCACTTGAAGGTCTCATATTGACGTAGTCACACTACGCGAGCAAAAGAAGTTTGGCAAGGATGTTTTCGGCATAGCCAGAACTCCAATAAATACATGCCAACTTTCGTTCAAGAACAAAGACCAAAGTGTTGACCAAGTAGATTCAATAGACCAGATATTGTTTCTACTGTGAACAGTTCAAGTAGATTCACAAGCAATTCAAGTGAAAATCACTGGAAAGCAATTGTGAGGGTATTGAGATATCTTAGATATACTCGAGATTATGAATTGCATTATTCTAGAGATCCTACTATTTAGAAGGATACTCCGATGCAATTGGATATCTGATATTCAAGATATCAAAGGCACAAGTGGATATGTCTTCACTTTGGGAGGAGGAACCGTGTCATGAAAATCCTTAAGAAAATGATTATAATCAAATTCATAATAGAATTTGAGTTGTAGTTCTAGACAAGTCCAGAAAAGAAGTCGAATGGCTTTAGAAATTTCTTGAAGGATATTCATGAACGACCAAAGCCAATGCCCACAATTGGTAGATCTCAGAGCTTTGTGTATAATAGATAAGTCGAGACATATGCGCCGTCGACTTAATACCGTTAGACAACTGATCTCAAATGAAGTTATCTTTATTGATTTTTTGAAATCAAAGGATAACATTGCGGATCCACTAACCAAAGGGTTAAGTCGAGATCAAGTTAAAAAATAAAAGGAATGAGACTAAAGCCCATGTAAATTTAAGGTGCTATGTGAAGGAAAACCCTACCTAGTTGACTGGAGATCCCAAGATCTAGGTTCAAAAGGACAACCTAATTGCATAGATCTGTGTGGTCATTGTAGGGGCTCTTATCCCCAAGTCCATTCATATGATGTAAACAGTGATCAAAGTGGTTTAGGCTAAGCAATGCTTTTAATGACCATTGTGTGCTTTTGTGAGTCAAGCAATATAAGTCACCTATGTGAGAGTGAAGTGGGGTCGCTTCAATGAGACTATTGGGCATAGTTCTTTCAAACTCTTGCAGAACCAGGCGATGTCCACGGGCATATGGACATACCCATGAGAACTAATACTCTTGTCAGAGAGGTAGTTGTGTGAAGTATATCATCGTTTACACAAACGACAGAACAGTTCAAGGACATTACGTCTACTGGTCAGCTAGTAAAGTAAATATACTTTTACAAGGGAAGGTTCAAGGGTGGACACCTACCTATCCTATGCAGCTATCGATCGTAGAATCTATCACCACATCGAGTCAAAATATTTTTGATTAAATCAATTTCATTCATGTGGGGGATTGTTGGAAAAATTTGATAATTTTGGAGCTTTGAATAAGAAATTGATTCAAATGTTGTTGAGGAAAATGTGGAACCAAGTGTTGGTTCGTAAATGTGCAGACGTGCACGACGTGCGTAACGCAAATGTCTGAACCGGTCTGGTCCTTCGTGGGCTTGCAGATATTTTGACCTAAATTTGAAATGAATTTTCCTCAAATAAAAAGCATAAATTTGCCAAATTTTATCTTGGAATTAAAAGGGTAAATATTAGAAGTTACCTTTAATTCAGATAATAATTTTGGAAATTGCTTTATAGGAGAATCAATTGATTCTCAATATTAAATGCTCTATTAGGTCAAAATTTTCACTTATACCCTCGTGACAATCCTATAAATAGCGAGTAAAACTTCTAGGTTTACAACCAACTAAAAACCACAGAAAATTTTTATTGTTTTACTCTGTGGATTTTATAAGTGTTTTCGGTGATAGGCAGAGGCAAGGGCCGGTTCGTGATCTCCATAGTAGTGCAACTGTGGCTGATCTTATGTTGTTGTATCCTGAGAGACAGACGACCAATGAACTCGAGCACCATAGGAATGGCCGAAAATTCGTCTTAAGGAAACTGCGTTCGTGAAGGCCTCAACATGTTTTCTTTCACAACTTGTTCCCAATCGGTTTGGTTTTAGATATGTTATATCTAAATTATTAATTTTTATTTCTTATTCTGTTCGATTTATAATAATACCAATATTTGATTTTATTGTTTATTATTTTATTCTTGGATTAACGCCAATTTTCTAACAATATTATCTGAAAATCCTAATATCCAAAAATTTCAAAATCCATGAATTTGAATCTTGTTATATTTAGCAATTCAATGCTTGTTATTTCTAAAAAATCAAAAGGCCAAAAGTTCTATAAATGTGGATCTTGTTATATTTAGCAATTTGTTACTTGTTATATTCGAAATTCTGAAATTTTTATAAATACGATCGTGAAATTAAAAAACACTTAAATAAAATTACATATTCGAATAATCAAATATCTGATCTAAATATTTAACCTTTTCAGATTAAATACGAATCGCTATTTTGCTGCGAAATTACAAATATCTGAATTTTCGAATCAGTTTCGTTATCTGAAAAACCCCTAATACTATCTATCTCTCATCAATTCTAAATGGTAGGAGAAAATTTCAAAAGAGATAGGTGCTCTAACTAATACAAAGTTTGTTTTAAACATGTTCGAATAACTACAATACACTCGGACCGACAAATAACAATATTGAAGACATGTCCGGTAAAGAATTTCATTTTTTATTTAATTTTAGTTTTACAATTTATATAAAAAATCATAGGATTCTTAGAAATGAACAAACAGAAGGGGTGTAAAAATAAAATAACAAAGGTGAGGTCCCCAACCCATGAAAAGAACATGTCAAGAAACAATTCCATTGTATTGAAAATTTGAAATATGTGTCATGCTAATGTTGCAGAAGCTGCAGATTCCCTCTCCATAAATTCCAAAACTTAATGCCAACCCCCATATCTCCTACTTTCATATATATATATATATGAACGAATATATAATTTTATATTAGGGACATATAAAATTTTAGGAAAAAAATAGATTTTTAATAAAAAATATATTAAAAAAATTTAAATCACATATAAATTTTAAATTTTCAGGGCGACCGACCCTTCCAACTCCTTCGGTCATCCCTGTATATATGAGACAGGAGATGGAGAAATGGACAAAAACAAAGGCAGCTCCAATTCCATTCCTCCATTGTGTCAATGTCAATGCTACTCATTTTTTGGAAGCATGTTGTCCAAAGTAGCTACTGTTGTCAGCAATGGACTCACACTAGCAGTGTTGTTGGAGGTTATACTAAATGAAAAAATAGAATTTAATTTGATTCGAGTACTGTATTTTTTTACATTATAAGCTAAAAATCATTTAAAAATTACGATTTGAATCGATTGTTGAAATCTAAAAATAATATTAGATTGAAGAGAAGTTGTATATTTATGTTGTGTATTGTTTATGATATTATGAATCTGGTTTGGGCGTTGAGAATTAAATAAAGGCAGAAGATGAGTCCCTCTCAAAACAGGGCAGCCTGCAGCAGCTCGCAGTTCTCACTTTAATTCCACAACCACACTTAACTCTGCTTTTATTGTCCATTGCTTTCTCTTTTCTTCTTCTTTTTCTTTTTCCTCATTTGTCATGCTGCCCTCTTCTTTTCTATCAATTTACCTCAAATGCCATTATTATTATTATTATTATTATTATTATTATTATTATTATTATTATTATTATTAGAGAATATGCATTCCAAGGTAAATGTTGATATTTGAACTCGTACAAAATAAATAATATGAGCATTTTTCGTAACTAGACCAATTAGTAAGTTTACTATTATTAATTATTATTATTATTAGGGTAATTTTTGATACGTGTGTGTTTGGTTTTACGGTGGTAGAATTGATTTTGGATCATCGTTATTTTATAGAATTGATTTTGTGTATAATTGATTTTAAAGTAACGTGATTTATGTTTGGGAGTTTTTTCTTAAAAATCACGATTGAGTAAAATTATAGTGTAAAAATTATGACGAAACGTGAAAGCTACTTCTACCTTGCTTTTCCCAAAATCACGTTTGGGGTCTAAAATCACGTTTGAATTTTTAGATCTAAACATGTTGACACGATGACCGAAGCATATTTTCCCATTCAATCGAGATTTTTGGACCCCAGACGCAAAACCACACATTTAAGCATACATATTTATACTATAAAATTCAAATCCTAAATTTCTAACCCTAATCCTAAAAAACTAAATATTGAACCTTAAACATTATACCATATATTCTAAACATCGACCTTAAATTATAAATCCTAAAATTTAAACTCATGTACCCTAAACTCTAAATCACATCCCTAACTTCTAAAACTAAAAGATTCGTATAAAGTAAAGTTTACATAAGACTATATATTGAAAATTTTCTCATATATAAAAGTGGATTTGTATTGCTTTTGGTTGCAAAAACATTTTTAAAAAAATCATTTTGATTAAATTGATCTTTTACTGTTAAATTGATATAAGTAGAGAAACTACAAACTTTAAAACAGAGTTCATCCTCTTGTGTATTGGTGGTAAATATAGATGTTCATCATCTTTTGGGACTCGGGTTCGAGCACTAATAATGCTTGTTGCGTGTACCGTCTTTTAAAAAACTAAAAAAATTGAATAAATGATATCCTTACATCACACTAGCATATTCAAAACTTTAAAACAGAATTTTAACTAGAGTTTATATATATATATAGTATATAAACTAATAACATAAATTTTACCATTTATAGGCATTTCTAAGCATTTCGATTTCATATCTAGTATTTTCGATTGAGGAGTCTATCTTTCCATATGCTGGCAAGAAAGAAAAAAAGGTTTTTGGGAGTCATTATTATGTTTCAGCAAAAGTTTGTTACTTTAGTATTTATGAATCATGGTGTTTGCCTAAAAAAGAATATTGTTTTATTGTTAGTGAAATTATTAGTTAAAATTTATAAACAAAATAATAACTCAACATATATATTTATATAATTATTATTATTCGAGCTATTGCTCTTTTAATTTGGATTGTGTACCGTAAAAGTTAATTTAAACTCATAACCTTGCTTAAACGATCTAGCGTTTTATTCTATTAAATCAATTGATAATTGATGACATGTATCATTTAAATACGATAAAAATTGAGCCGTGTAACAACATTCTAATTTATTTGTGAAATTAAAATTCAAATGTACTTACTAATAAATAGAATAAAATATTTTGGGTTATATATGGTACTAATTTTATGTAGGGATGACAATGGATTCGGGTGGATTTTTGGAGTGAAAATCTGCCTTGACCTAAATAAAATAATTCCACATTTTTCTCATTGGATTTTCTCACGGTCCAAACAAATTCTGCAAAACCACCATAACCCATAAAAACTAACAGATTGGATGATGATAAAAACATCAAAAAGTAGTATTATATTCAAATAAAATAAAAAATCCTTTACAAGTTCAGAAATAGAATATAATATATTTGCACAAAATCTAAAGGAAAAAATAGTGTATTATATTCAAACAAAAAAAACATATTCAAAACGTGCAAATTTGAAATGGGAAATGAAACATACAAAGGGATTAGATAAAATATGCAAAAAAATAATAAATGATTTTTTAAGAAATACAATTTTGGAATTCTATAGATAATCTCATTTCTTACAGTATAAAAAATAGAAATTTTGACGAAATCTCTAAGAAATGGATACAAATGGGAAGAGCTGAAGAAAAAAAATAGAAACCAAATTACGAGGAGAAGAAAAAAACCCTAAATAATTATATATATAGTTAGTGACACTTTTGTAAATATGCTAAATTTTAACTTAAATATACTGAGTAAGGTCGAGAAATTTTCATTTTAAATTCGGGCTCGTCCCGATTATATCTTTCTTAAAAAACTCATTTTCATCTTGTTCAATTTCCTCTTTTTTTTTAAAAAAAAGTACTCTTATCAAGTCACGTCGACTCAAAACCCGTCGAGTTTAAATTAAATTGACATCCCATTTTCATGTATAAAAAATAGTGAGATATGGATATCATTCCTTCTCTTTAGTTCAAGAGTGCAATTGGAAACTGTAAAACTAATATTTTGATAAAATTGACTGTGGGCAAAATTATTCATCTTATATTTTTTTGGTTTTCGTCAATTTTTTAAGAAGTCAATTCAACATCTCTTTTTGGAGGCTTTCGGTTGATCGATTTGAGCCCAATAGAATTCAAGGTTTATGTAAATTTATCGATTTTAAGGTTTAAAATTCTATATAGAGTTTAAGGCTTACGTTTAAATTTTAAGGTTTAAGATTTTAATTTTTAAGATTTAAACTTAAAATAAACATATTCTGTAAAATAAAATTTACAGTCCTTTAAACGCAAACAAGTATTTGAGGAATAGCTAGTGAAGTACATGAGAGGGCATAAATATTTTCCAATAATAAGTGAATTGGGTAGGATGGGAGATGGGTTCAAATTGAAACAATGGTTTATTGACTTTTAACACCTTAAAATCGCATTCATGTGCTAGACTAGAGCCTAGAGGTTTGGTTTTTCTTGGAAAATTATATATAAATTTTGATTAAAATACATAATGTGATACAAAAATTTTGAATTGTTGTGATTATACCATTGGAATTTTGATTTTCGGTTCAATTGTTTACATTTACAAAGATTCAACATTTTATTTTAGGTTAAATAGTATGTCGACCCTAGAGTTGTATCTTATTATCAATTTGAATTTGGAGAATTTTTTTTGTTCAATTTAACTCCTGGACTATATTTTCAGGGAGCACATTACCTCACTTTGTTTTATTTGTTACAAAAGTCGCTTGACACATAATATATATTAGATTCAAAAAACTTAAAAAAAAAATCATAAGGAGTGAGATTACTTTTAAAATTCAATTTTTTTCTTCTAATTTCACATTTTTATTTTTATAAAAGTTTTATAATTTTTTTTAAAAAATTAGTTCAATATATTACGTGCCATGTGACACATTCTTAGAATGTTCTATAGTGTCACATGATTTATTTGCAATAAAAGAACGCAGTAGGTAACATGCTTCACGGATAAAATGTTGACGGGATAAATTGAACTAAAAGCGTATTCAGATATCAAAGTAGTAATAAGTACAACTTAAAGTATTAAAATACTATTTAACCCCAGTAATTATTCAAAATATATAATATTTAGTTATTTCTTAATTTAAATTCTAAATCACACTAAGTTCGAGTTTAATATGTAACAACTGCTTCTCGCGCATGCGCGCACACACATATATTGGTAAGATTTTTTACACAATGTAAAATTCGTATAGTTTTATATTTTTTGGACCGTTAGATGAGAATAAATAGACGACTAGAATTATTTATTTATTTTTCTAATTAAAAATCTACCATTTACTATTATTAATCGCAATTATCCATTTATTCTCATTGAACATTTTTAAAAATATTCACTTACCTAAAACTTAATTACTTTTGTATTTTTTTGACCTTTATATAACGATTTTTCTATTATACATATATAGGGATAGGATCCAGTTACACAGTGTAAAACTCTCTAAGTTTTACACGTTTTTTAGACCGTTGGATGAGTGAAACGGATGTATGAGATTAACAGTAGAATATGTGAAGATTATCGCTTGGGAAAGAAAGTAAGAAGTTAATCTCAACCATCCATTTTTCTATCCAACGATCCAAAAAACGTGTAAAACTTAAAAAATTTTATAGTGTGTAATTTAATCTAACCCATATATATATCTTTATATAATCCAAAAACAATCTAGAAAGAATAATAAATAGCAATTACAATAATTAAACAGAAAACTCTAAAAACACAGATATTATTAAAAAACAAAACCAGAAATCTAAAAATTCTTTGGAAACCGCAGGGTCAATTCTAGAAACTCACAAAACCCATTACATGCACCACCTCAAAAGCAAAGCATTTCACTAGGGTGGGAGAAAATACCCGACCCGATTGATCCGACCCGAAAACCTGATGACCCGAAACAAAAATACCGGGTAATTTCTGAAAAAAAAATATCCGACCGGGCCGAGTACTCGACCCGGCAAATTTCCCGGGACACGGGCCGAGAGTTTTCCCTTATCGGGTACCCGACCCGACCCGATAAAATTTAATATATATTTTTTATATTTAAAATTATATTTTTATTTTATGTTTATTAATATTTTCACTCTAAAATTAAGTTTAAATCCCTAATTTTTTCTATGTTTTTATTATATTCTTTTAAGTTTTAAGTTTAATTTTTTTAAAATATTTTTGTGTTTAACATATGATTTTTTTTTAATTTTAAAATAAAAAAAAAATAAAAAAATATGAACCGGGTACCCGGTACCCGATTACCCGGGTACCCGAATTTTATGGGTACTCGAATCCCGGGTACCCGGATATAATGGCCGGGACACGGGCCGTTTAATGAGGTACCCGGATGAACCGGGTACCCGACAATACCCACCCCTACATTTCACTGACGAATGGCAACGACCACGTGTCACCACGTAGGATTTCCATCCTCTTTCTCAAATTTTCACGTGTACTCATCCTCATTAAATTGCCCCCACCAACCCATCGGGCCCTACCACCTTCTCTTTCCCGTTATTTTACATTAATTACAACCCAAGCCATTCCTTTCCCCCTTCTTCTCCTCTTCTCTCTTGAAGCAAAACAGAGAACAAAGTCCGAACCTTTCCCCTGTTCCCTTCGTTTCCCGTCGACTCTCTACCGCCGGTGGGCATCTCAGACGTGGGTTTTCCTTGAAATGTTGAATTTTTTAACCTTCCGAGTTTCTACTCTTTGTTTGCCACCAGTTTGCTTTGCCTAAAGAAGCAACATTTTGGATTCTCCTTTTCTGTTTTCTTTCTCTGCAACTCTGCTAAGTAAGTGTGGAGTTTTTGAACCATTGAAAAAGGACGAGATGGAAATGATAAATCTATCGACTTTACTATCATTTTGGCTGGTTCTTTTACTTGTTGCTTTTCTCCCGGTAAGATCTTTAAGCCCTTCCTTGAACGACGATGTTTTGGGACTAATAGTTTTCAAAGCAGACATTCAAGACCCAAGCCAAAAGCTTTCGTCTTGGAACGAAGACGATGACACTCCCTGCAACTGGATTGGTGTCAAATGTAACCCAAGGTCGAACCGTGTAACCGAGCTCAACCTCCAAGGGTTCTCTCTTTCGGGTCGGATCGGCCGTGGCCTTCTGCAACTCAAGTTCTTGAGGAAGCTTTCTTTGGCGAGGAACAATCTCAGTGGAAGTATAAGCCCCAACTTGGCAAAGCTTGAAAGTCTGATAATCATTGACTTGAGTGAGAATTCTCTTTCGGGTTTCATCCCTGATGATTTTTTCAAGCAATGTGGGTCTTTAAGGTCCATTTCGTTGGCTAGAAATCAGTTTTCGGGTAAGATTCCTGGGAGTTTAGGCTCTTGTGCTACCCTTGCTGCTGTTAACTTGTCCTGGAATCAGTTTTCAGGGACATTGCCTGGTGGGGTTTGGGGTTTGAGTGGTTTAAGATCATTGGATTTGTCTGCCAACTTGTTGGAAGGGGAGATTCCAGCAGGGATTGAAGGTTTGAATAATTTGAGATCCATTGATTTGAGTAAAAATAGGTTCACTGGACATGTTCCTGATGGGATTGGGAGTTGTTTGTTGTTGAGATCAATTGATCTTAGCATGAATTTACTTTCGGGCTCAGTTCCACACACGATACGAAACCTTAGCCTGTGTAGTTATCTGAATTTGAGTATGAATTCGTTTCTTGGTGAGGTTCCTGGATGGATAGGAGAATTGAGAAGTCTTGAGGCTTTGGATTTCTCTGTGAATAATTTTTCCGGTCAGGTTCCGGAGTCTATTGCAAACCTTAAGTTGTTGAAGGTGTTAAATTTCTCTGCTAATGGTATAACTGGAAGCTTGCCTGCATCTATGGGACGAAATGTGAATCTTCTGGTGTTGGATTTTAGCCAGAATTCGATGACCGGTGATCTTCCTGGATGGATTTTCAAGTCCGGTTTGAGTCAGGTGTCGCTTTCGGAGTATAAGCTTGGTGCAAAGTTGAGTAATACCATTTCAGCTTTGCCAGGAGCATCCCTTCAGAAGATTCAAGTCTTGGATTTATCTCACAATTCGTTTTCGGGAGAGATAACAAATGGTATCGGGGCTTTAAGCAGCTTGCAGTTCTTGAATCTGTCGAGGAACTCCCTCATTGGGCCTGTTCCGGGAACTGTTGGAGAATTGAAAGCTTTGGAGGTTCTTGATTTAAGTCATAATCTGCTTAATGGAAGTATTCCTGTGGAAGTTGGAGGAGCTTCCTCCTTGAAGGAACTGCGGCTCAATGCGAATTTCCTAGGTGGAAAAATTCCTACATCAATCGGAACTGCACTTTCGCTAACAACTTTGTAAGTTTCTCCAGTTCTTGAGTATGATTTGTGCCTTTCAATTTCTCTTTTAATTCTAGGCTGGTTATCTTCGTTGATTTACATTTAGTTGTCTCGGTTTGTGCTATAATGACATATAAACATCAAATTTACCTTAAAGGCTAATATTAGTTTTTGGCAGGTGAACTTTGTTGTATCTGCTCAAAGGTTGTATGAGTTCTGGATTTTGTTTCATTGGCCTTAATTTGCCTATACCTTTCTTGATTACGAGCTTCTTTTCGTCATTCTAGGCTGTTCATATATGAGATCGTTGATTAAAGGAGAATGTCCGAATTTCTCGTCCTTGCTATAATGAAAGCTGATGCTGTATGTTGTTCTAACATCCTTTTCATTTCTATCCGTTGTTGTTGGTGTAGGATCATTTCACAAAACAACCTGAGTGGCCCGATACCGGCTGAAATTGGAAAACTGAACAACCTAGAAAATGTGGACCTGTCTTTCAACAAACTTGCTGGAACCTTACCCAAGCAGTTGGCCAATCTGCCCCACCTGTTGTCCTTTAATATTTCCCACAACAATTTACAGGGAGAACTGCCTGCTGGTGGATTTTTCAACACTATATCGCCCACGTCCGTCTCGGGGAATCCATCACTTTGCGGCGCTGCAGTTAACAAATCTTGCCCTGCAGTTCTTCCTAAACCCATTGTGCTAAACCCCAACTCCTCATCTGATTCCATTTCCGGGGAGTTGCCTACGACTGTAGGTCATAAGAGGATAATTCTCAGTATCTCTGCCCTCATTGCTATTGGTGCAGCTGCTGTCATCGTTGTTGGAGTCATTTCCATCACTGTTCTTAATCTCCGTGTCAGGTCTTCAACGTCCCGGTCTGCAGTAGCCCTTCCTTTGTCTGGTGGGGATGAGTATAGCTGTTCCCCTACTACAGATGCCAATTCCGGCAAACTAGTCATGTTTTCCGGGGAGCCTGACTTCAGTACAGGAGCACATGCACTTTTCACCAAGGACTGTGAGCTTGGGCGCGGTGGGTTTGGAGCAGTGTATAGAACAGTTTTGCAAGGCGGGCGCTCGGTGGCAATCAAGAAACTCACGGTATCAAGTCTCGTCAAGTCTCAAGATGAATTTGAAAGGGAAGTTAAAAAACTTGGGAAAATAAGGCACCCTAATCTTGTTGCTCTTGAAGGCTATTACTGGACACCATCACTGCAGCTTCTTATTTACGAATTCGTGTCTGGTGGAAGTCTTTACAAACATCTTCATGAAGGATCAGGTGGAAATCATCTTTCATGGAATGACAGGTTCAATATCGTTTTAGGGACGGCGAAAAGCTTGGCTCACTTGCACCAAACAAACATTATCCATTACAATATAAAGTCGAGCAATGTCCTTATTGATGGTTCGGGTGAACCTAAACTGGGAGATTTCGGCTTGGCAAGATTGTTGCCTATGCTAGACCGCTATGTTTTAAGCAGTAAGATTCAGAGTGCACTTGGCTACATGGCCCCAGAGTTTGCCTGCCGAACAGTGAAAATGAACGAGAAATGCGACGTGTATGGATTTGGTGTTTTGGTTTTGGAAGTGGTTACCGGGAAGAGGCCTGTCGAGTACATGGAAGATGATGTGGTGGTGCTTTGTGACATGGTCCGAGGAGCATTGGAAGAAGGCAGGGTGGAAGAATGTGTCGACCAAAGGTTGCAAGGAAAATTCCCAGTCGAAGAGGCGATTCCGATGGTGAAACTAGGTTTAATCTGCACGTCACAAGTACCATCAAATCGGCCGGAAATGGGAGAAGTAGTTAACATATTGGAGTTGATCAGATGCCCCTCGGAAGGCCAAGAGGATATGGGATGACTTTTAACTTAAAAGGCTTAATGCATGAAATAGTCCTTAAAGTATAATGATTTTCCCACTCAAGTCCTTTTAACTTTTTTTGTCCAGACCAGGACATAACTTTATTGTTTTTCTCATTTGAGAGTCCCTCCCCTTACAAAAAAGGACACATGATACCTATTAGAACATGCCAGGTGGCATCTCCAATCAAAAGTAAAAGAATCGAAGTGGGAAAATAAGTATAGTTTAGGGACCAAATTATGCATTAAGCCTTAAACATATAAAAAAAATTCAAAAATCCTTAATTTCTCCTTGTATTGTTTCTTTACCTTTCATTTTTTACCAGCTTTCCTTTTTTGATTTCATCTCCATGTTGTAGTTAGGTTTGTTGGATCCCCTTTCACCGGGTTCCATTTCCGGGACCTCGTTCGATATTATTACCCAGTTTGCTAATCTGCAGTCTGCTGCATTTTTTTTGTGCATTGCCATTGTTTCCTCTTCTTGTATCCTACTGATCAATGTGTTCTATAACATCTTTTGCACTCTTAGGTAAACTTCCTATACTCGTATGTTATGTCCGCAATTGCGATAATGTATCTGTAAAAATGTGAGTTTTCATTTATATGATAAAATAATGATCGTTTCCATATTCCAAAGTCATGTGTTTTCAATGATGGCAAAAATTTCACAAGTCAAAAGTGAGTTAAAGAGCCTGAAGACTAGCAAAAGATTCTTAAAGCCATTGGCACCCACTTTGAGGTATGGGAATAGGAATGGAAGATTACAGTTGATTCTGTCGGAATATTATAATTTATAAGCTCCCCTTTTCTTACAAGAAACAGAACACACTGTTTTTCTTGTTTTCCATGTCTCAAATGGATTAATGCATTTCATTTTCCCCCCATGCTCCTCATTGCTAATGAGTTGTTAATTTCACTTTATCCAAACTCGATTCGAATCAATGAGGCCAACCGGCCAAACAACTAGTTCGGCATTTAGACAAGACTAACTACGACCAACCGGCTCGGTTCGAACCATGAACAAGTCTTCTGTGGGGGTTCAAAGGAATTTATAAAGTACAGAGAGCCATGTGCATGTGCATGGATTACAAAGCAAATGAGTTGTGGTGGTGGTGGCATAGGGAAGAAGGCCTAGGGCAGTCAGCCGAAAGTTCATTGCTTTAATAAAAAAAAAAGAAATATTTGTTGGGCCCAAGAAATAGCAAAACAGATTGGAAATTGTCATAATCAACTAAGCACATGGGGCTCTAATCTTAATTTATGTATATAAAAATCTCCATTTTTCTGTCACAGATGGAATAATTATATGTATATAGTAAACAAGTTTATCTTCTTCAATGGAATCTGTAAATGACAGACACAAAAGACACCTACTTTTCCTTTTTCTTTTTGCAGTAGTTATGGCTTATGATTGATGGAGAAAACTTAGACTTTGATTAGAGGTGATAACTATATAAACTGAATAGTTTTCCCCCTTCAAATGGAGCTTTCTCTGTGAATGCAAGCAAACATGGAGTTTTTATTAGGCTTAAATGTGAAATAGGTGACTAGACTATACATTTTTTCAGTTAAGTGCTTAAATTATTTTTCGGGCCAACTAGGTGCCTAACATTTCATTCCGTAATCCATTTAAGTTTTGCCGTTAATTTTTTCCAATAAAAGACACGTTTCACCTCTAGAAAATCTAAAATTATATAAAAATAAATAAATTAATAAAATAAAATAAAAATAAAAATGTATCATGAAAGTTTCAAACATTCCTAAAATAGTCCCCAAATCCCCAAACCCCCAAATTCGACCACTCTCGCCGTCGTCGGCTGCATTGCCGGCGACAAAATGAAGCGCCCTCCCCTTGTCAAACAACCCACACACCGTTCGTCGCCCCTTTTGCCGTCGTTCGTCACGAATCATTCGAAAAAATCATTCGACAATTCATCGATTCACACGGTGTCAGTTGATTTCTGGCGACGGGATGGTGGGGGAAATGGTCGTGATGGCCCGACGACCGATTTGATGGGCGGCGACGTGGCAATCGGCGGTAGAATCGGTCCAAATCGGGAATTTGGAATTTGGGGTTGTTTTGTAAAATTTAGAAAATTTAAAGATTTTTTTAAAATTAATTAATTTTATTTATTTTTGATTTTTTCTGGAGGTGACACGTGTCTTTTAACGGAAAAAATTAACGGCGAATCTTAAATGAGTTACGGAATGAAATGTTAGGCACCTAGTTGGCCCGAAAAATAATTTAAACACCTAACTAAAAAAAGAGTATAGTCTGGACACTTATTTTACGATTAAACCTTTTTATTATCATGAATTTAATAATACGAGGTGAAGATTTTATGGTGGGAGGAACTCGTAAAAGTTTAGGGATAAAAATTGATTTTTAACAGAAATTTTTTAATTTTTTTAATTATATACGAATTTAATGTTTCAGTGTAGCGATTGTTACCTCAGCACCACTCTTTCATCCCTGCGCAAGACATGGTTCAATTAGATAGACTTAATATTAGGGGCGCAAAGTTAAACTCGACTCAAAAAAATTAAAATGTTTAACTCGGTTTGAATTAAATCATAATTTTATAACAAATAAAATTTGAGTTATAAAACGAGACTTCGACTAAATCGAATAACTCAGAATTTTTAATAATTAGTGAATAGATTTTTAAGTTTGAGTTGAGTCTCCCAACTTTACCTAATATATGTATATCACATGTGAAAAATATGAAAAAATGTATTTAAAAAAATGTATATGGTTATAGGACGCCGTTCAAATTGGAACCAATTAACATTATAACATTATAAATATTTACAATTAAATTTGAACAGAATTTGAAAAACTCGACTTAACCTGACTCGACTTCAATCTCATAAACTTGACTCTAATTGAAAAATGTTAAATAAAGTTTGAGTTATAAAATAAGTCTCGTCAACTTGATTAATTAAAAATTATTGGGCTCGACTCAATTAAATGTGATCTCTATTTTTTTTGAATAATCTTAAAGTGATTACAAGATAATATATATTCATACATATTCTTAATCATTTGATAATATACATACATTTTATAAATAAAATAACTTAAACCTTCATCTCTAAAAATAAACCTAATATATTTTTACACCGAAAAATGTGATCTCGACTCAATTACAAGATAATATATATTCATACATATTCTTAATCATTTGACAATATACATACATTTTATAAATAAAATAACTTAAACCCTCATCTCTAAAAGTAAACCTAATCTATTTTTACACCGAAAAATGTGATCTCTACTTAACATATCGAAACTACCGTCGTTTTCAGGTTTACGATGTATGTATGGGTTTCGTCATTGGAATGCGGACAGACATTCAATGTCGCTTCAACCCCAATGTCTCGGACATGTTAGTCTATTCACATTAGTTGATGCACAAATTCCCTCTAACGTTAACCTATTTTCTCATGTATTTAATTTTTGGTAAAATGTTAATTTTTTCCTAACCTTTAATTGAATCACCATTTTAGTTATTATATTTTGAAGTATTTTAAGGGTTAACATTTTATTTTGGGTCGAAATGATCATTTGATAAAAAATGTTAGTCAACTAACAATAATCATCTTAAAACAACTTAACAGAATGATACGTCAACAAAAAAATTTATAAAATAGATTTTTAAATGACGTGTCTTTCTATCAAGTCAACTCATTGGTTTGTATGACACTGTTATGTATGTTTGTCACGTCATTTCAAATTGTTAATCGTTAGTTTACTAACAAGTTTCATCTACATATAGACAATTTTGACTCAAAATGAAACGTTAATGATTAGAGTACTTAAAAAAGAGTAGAAACCGAAATGACTATCAAGTCAAGTGTTACCATTTTTTGGCATTATGTCTTAATTTTTTCATTAATACTATTAAATTTACAAATGTTATATATTTCACCTCAAAATCAGAACAAAAACCATCTTTCCTTTTTTATGTCCTAACACTAAAAAATTAAATTCTAAGCCATAATTTTAAATTTAAATTTTAAACCCTAAAAAATACACCACGCCCCAAATTCCCTAACTCATAATCCTAAACACTAACCCTAAACCTTAGACTTAATTTTTTAGTGTGAGAACATAAATAAAGGCATAAAAAAGACAAATAATTTCTATTCTCGAAATTATTAACTCAATTAAAAATATAGAACTTTAATAGCATGTCACTTGTAACTTCTAACTAAAAAAATATAACTACTTTAATAAACATGATAAATTTAAATATTGAACTAAGTTATAAATTATGGGTAAACTACATAAATGACCACCATACTATTGTAAAAGTCACGTTTTGACCACCTTATTTTTTCCGAAGCAATTAAATCATTATACTATTAAATTGGGTGCAATTTGACCACTAGCCGTTAGAGGTTAACTGCAGGGTGACGTGGCAGTTAAAAAAGTAAGGGTATAATTACACATTTGGTCCTTACTATTTACACATTCTTTTAATTTAGTCATAATTTTAATTTAATAAATTAAATATTGTATTGTGATCTAATTCTTGCAATATATTTATATACTTATAATATATTGAAAAGAGCTGAAACATTAGAATCTCTGCTGGAGCTATGTGCTAGGCTTCTTAAGCAAGACAAAATTCATGAGCTTTCTGGTGTACTACGACAATTCGGGGAAGAAGTTTCCTCGTCTAGAGAAACATCAATTTGGTTAACAAAGAGCCTAATGTCTACCCAGAAATTCAACGAAGGAACCTGATTCAAATGATGCCATTGGCATTAATTTATTCATTATTGTGAGAAAATGTGTTTTCTTTTCTATTTTTTCTTTACAAAATGTGTTGATATGAAGTGTTTTTGAGTGGTTTTCTTGCTTGAACAGAAGAAACCCAAGAAACAAACATATTTTGCGGATTGTTGACTAACGGTTTTGATGGAAATGATTTCCAGTGTTCCATGTCAAAAAAAAAATATTGAAAAAAAATCTTAGATAACCAAGAAGAAGTAATTGAATAAGGCAAATTCCCAACATACAACTTTTCTTCTTCACCACCAGACTCTGAAACCTTTTCTTCAACTTTCTCTTGTTGCTGTTGTTCTTCAAGGTCTCCACTTTCGGTTTCTGGGTATTGTTCTTCAGTGCTAATTTGGTCATCAAGGGTAGCTTGAATGCTGTTGAAAGAAGTTGAAAAGCAAAGGAAACGTTGTAAAGATAGGTGAAGATGTAAAGGAAGGGGATAAAATATGCATTAAAAACAATTGAACTAAATTCAAAGATCACAAAACATCATTTGGTGTTGTGGTAAGCCAATGCTCCTTGTTTCTGGGAGACGCAAGTTTAAATCCACTAATTGCATTTGTGATTTTTTCCCATTTTCTTCCTTTAATGTCACCACCTCATTGAAGGATGAAAATAAATTTATTTAATCATATATATATAATTAACTCCCTCCAATAAGGTAGTAACACGTGTCACTACCTAATTAAATAATTAATTAATTTTATTAAATTAAAAATAGAACTAAATTAAAAGAATGTGTAAATAGTAAGGACCAAATGTGTAATTATACTCTTATTTTTTAACTGCCACGTCATCATGCCGTTAACCTCTAACGGCTGGTGGTTAAATTGCACCCAGTTTAATAATATGATGGTTTAATTGCTTCGAAAAATAAAATGGTCAAATCGCAACTTTTACAATAATATGGTGATCATTTATGTAGTTTACCCATAAATTTTAGAAATAACAGAGTTCAATTTTGAATTAAATATTTTTTAAAGTAAAAAATAAATAAAACAAAATCTGAGAGACTTATCACGCCATTCATATTTTCTCATAAAAATTAACCAAATCTTTTTGGTTAGAAGTGACACGTAGTGCACTTTGATTGATAAATTTTTTAATAATGTAAATAATTTGAGGGTAAAATGGACAATGTTAGTAAATAATATCACTCTCATGCTTCCGGTGAAGACTTGCACGTTTGAGATGTGTGTCAAAATCATGTAGACCGGACAAACATAACTCGAGATCCGAATCGATTTACTGGATCTGAAACTTGATTTGAAACTAAACATAATGGTTTAAATTTCATCCGAACTCAAACCGATAGAAACGAATCAAACTCGACCCGAGATCTGAACCGATTTACTGGATCCGGAACTTGATTTGAAACCAAACATAATGGTTCAAATTTCATCCGAACTCAAACCGATAGAAACGAACCAAACTCGGCCCAATTTTTAGTTGAATAGAAAATTAACCCGAACCGAAAGTAGCTGAAACCGAAAATAACCTGAATCGAATACAACCCGAACCGAAAAGCCAACTCGAACTGAAAGCAACCTAATCCGAAAGCTAACCCAAACCGAAAATTAACTTGAGCCGAAAGCAACACGAACCAAAAATCAACCGAAACAAAAAAAACTCAAATTTAATTTTTCAAAATCTGATCTGAACAAAATATCAACTCGATTTTGACCCTGTTAAACATGATATCCTTCAACCGAATTTTTTGCCATGTGGTGGAGAAGTTAAATTTTGGGTGAAGGTGGTGGAAGCAAAAAAAATAAATGAATGTGAGAATTTATAGTGGTTCGAGCTTTTCAACCAAGCTCTATATCTACTGCCTTAGCTTCCCCACTAAGAATTTCAATCAAATTCACTGTGAATTTTTTCCTATTTTCTAAGCTTAGAAGGAAACCCTTTACAACACTCAAAGCTTTCTACCCAAAGCTTGAGCAAACCCTTTTATACAAAGAGAAAGACAAAATAAACTAAAATCCCTCACAAAGATATGTATTTGCACAATTCAAACACTCACTCAATCTTAAAACACTTGAGAAAATATTACACTGAAAGCTCACAAGTGTTATCTATGAAAAATGTGGAAATTTAAGCACTAAAACATTTTACAATCAATGGAATGTTGGCTTGTTGATCATTAGTTGATTCTGGTGCTTGAAGGTCCCTTCTATACTCACAAATGAGATTCTAGTCGTTGGTTACCGTTGAGGATGAATTGGAGCCGTTAGGGATGTTTTTCATACTGAATTTTTCATTCTGGTGCTGCCAATATCGATACACGAGTGTCTGTATTGATACAGGCCTGTTTTGGGAAAGAGCCATTAGAAATTGAAAACCCAGGTAGGTTTCGAAACCTTCATGCTTGTACTAGTACGACATATGCTGTATCGACATGAATTTTAGTTTCTAAAAAATTGTTTGCATATTCGTACTAGTACAGACCAAATGTGTACCGGTACGAGCCTTTGAAAAATGACATTTTGGCCATTTAAAACCTTGTTAAATCTTTTTAAAACCTTATAAAATAATTTCAAACATATTTTTAAGTTGTTTGGACTTAAAATCATTTTTGAAATCTTTTCAAATTTGTCCAAAATTATTTTTTAATTATTATATCAAAACAAAAATCTTAACAATTTCTCCCTTTTTGATATAATAAAATCAACTTAAAAAATTATTTAGGTGATTCTCCCCTTTGTAAAATAATTTTTGAATAAGAGAACGTAGATTCAAAAGAGTTAAAAAGCTCCCCTTATTAATTTAAAAATTTAAAATTTCAAAATATTCTCCCTTTTTTATTATATCAAAAATAATTCAAACTAAGTTTGAAGAACTTTTAAAGCGCCATAACAATGGAGGTAAAAAAATTTGACAATTAACTACTTTTGTTTAAAAATGGCTCCCCCACTTGAACTAAAGGTAGACTGTTAAGCCTCTTTCTTCAAGTAATTTTCTTTATGTGCATAGAGCTTCCATGGTTCGTCACTTTGTTGATCAATGCTCCATCACACTTATAAAAAGATAATTAAATAATATTTAGTATCTAAATTGCTTTGGATCCAATGACATTAATAGCATAAATTTTAGTCCCCTTTGAAATTCATCTTACAATTTCATCCTTTTTATTTGAATTAATTAGTTCTTTTGAGACCCAAATACTTCTAAAATATTTACCATTCAAAAATTTAAGGGCACTGGATTGTCTTTGATAAAAATTTGTTTTAACAAAATTTGATTTGGAGCGACCTCCAACTTTACATGATTTAAAATGATGTGTTCATTTTCTCTTTGATGACCCTCTTAAACCTTTTGAAGCAAGTTTTGTAAATCAAGGTTCTTTTGTTCAAAAACTTTATACCTTGTTTCAAGTTGGAGATTTGTTTTGGACATCAATTCATTTTTGATTTTCAATTTTATAAAACTTATGTTTGATTTTGATATAACAAATTATTCAAGGACCAATTTACAAAAGTAAATAAATTTTTAAGTACTAAAAGTCTCACTCAAAGTCAAAACTTAAACGCTGAAATTTTCTAAGTGTTTCAAGACAAATTTAACCAAATCCCCCAGGTGTATCGGTATGCCCTATAGCGTTTCGATATTGAATTTGGCTATTGAAATTTTAATTGAACACATCGTTTCGATACGGCTCACCCCGTTCCGATACGGTGTTACGATACGGCTCACCCCGTTTCGATATGGTGTTCTGATACGGGCTTGCCCATTTCGATACGACCTTCAACCTGTGTTTATACTTATGAGTTTCGGTACAGGGCTTAGGCGTACCGATCCTCAGTTTCGATACGACACATCAGCGTGCCGATACAGGGTCTTAAGATTTTTAAAATCTTTGCATTAATTTTTTGACCATTTAATGTCAGTTAAAGCTTTAAAAGTCTGTTATACCGTATCGATACGAGTGACATTCGTTTCGATACGCCTTTGTAAAAAAAGCATTTCGTTTCGATATGCCCTGGAAGCGTACCGATGCCTTTTTCCAAAGACTTTTACCTCAAATTTCTGTGAGCAAAAATCATATCGATACGACCTAGCTATTTCGATATGACCCCAATTTTACACTAAGACCGTTTCGATACGCCTTCCTGCGTATCGATACGCCTCACAATTTACTCTTGCAATGGCTAGTTTCTGTCTTATAAGTACCGAAACGGGGCTCCTGTGTACCAATACGCCCTGCCTAAGAAGTGCATTTATTGCGGAAAAATGGTCTCCAACGACTCTATTTATGATCTCAGCTACCCAAACAGTTAAAAATCAATGAGGGTATAAAAGCAAGACTCGAAAGGTACAACAACTATTCATAAAGTGAGAAGAATTCAAGCAAAAATCCAATCTCTTTGAGCCTTTTAGAGTCAAATCCTTGTACCCAACTTGTGATTTTTCATTGTAATCCTTTATTTCAAGTTTGGGAAGAGTTCACTTGTAATTGGGCAACATATAAGCCTATTTGAGAGGTTAATTTCAGTTTGCCACATTTCCTTGTATAAGAGTGATCTTGTTCAAGCTTTGGGTAGAAAGCTTGATCGATTTGTAACGGTTTCCTCCTAAGCCTAAAAAAGGGGACAAATTCAGTAGCGAATTGTTTGAAATCCTTAATGGGGGAGCTAAGGTAGTGGATGTAGAGCTTGTTAGAAGCTTGAACCACTCTAAATCTCTTGTCAATGAATTTTATCTTTCCAACTTGACCCCTTTAATATTTTAATTGCCAATCATCCCATCTTGGCCATTTGCATTTGATTGATCATCTCAAAAAATTTAGAAAGAAACTTTTTATTTTTCAAAAATGAAGCCTTGAATTCCAAGAGTAAATCATCATAGGCTTATTGCAACTCATCAAAAGTATATGAATTAGAAATAGATGAGTTAGAAGTTACCTCACCCTCTTGGAGGGTCATTAGGCATAAGTGGGATACCTCATTGTCGGTGGAGTCTTCTTCATCACTCCATGTTGCCACATATGATTTCTTTGAAGATGATCCCTTTTTGTTGAAGCAAGGACAATCATATATGGTGTGACCTTGCTTCTTGCATTCATAGTTCTTTGGGGAATCTTTCATCTTCTTTTTTGATTCATGTCTTGAAGATTTTTCTATTTCTTTCCTTATGAATTGAGTGAACTTCTTGAAGAGATAGGTCATCTCTTCATCTTCACTTTCCTCCCCACTTGAATATTCTAGAAGACTTGTGGAGGATTTAAGAGCAATAATGTTTAGATTTTCAATTTCTTGCTCTTTGATCTTCTTCTCCTTCCCCCTTCTCAAGGGTTTAGACATAAACTCATGGGTAAGAAGAGACCCATTTAGCTCATCAAGCTTGAGCTACTTTAAGTTCTTAGCTTCAATGATAGCCGTCTTCATGCTCTCCCATGATTTGGGAAGTGAATAAATCAACTTCCGAATGAGTTTATCTTCCTAAATCTCCTCTCCAAGACTTTTGAGTTGGTTGATGATTGTGGAGAAACGATCGAACATACTCTTGATGTCTTCATCCGGGTCCATCTTGAAGTTTTCATATCCGAGGTTGAGTAGACCAATTCTTTATCTCCTTTACATCGTTCGTTCCTTCGTATGTGGCTTCAAGCTTGTCTCATACTTCCTTGGCAATCTCACAAGAAGACAACTTTGCATATTCTTCCGAGCCCAAAGCACAAAAAAATGTGCAAGGCCTTGCAATTTAGCTCCATCTTCTTACGATCATTCGCACTCCATTCCACCTTGCTTCGTTGTGGCACGAACGGTTATCGAGAACTATATCCCAAAGATGATAGTCCTTTGCTCTCATGAAGAACATCATCCTATTCTTCCAATAGGCATAATATTGACCATTGAATAAGGGTGGCTTGTCAATGGATTGCGCCACGGAAATCAGTTTATAAAGTGGTTGATCAAGCTTGCCGGGATCGCCTCAATAGGATGTTAATCCACTCAATTGAGCCTCGCTTTGATACCAATTGTTAAACCTGATATCTTTCAACTGAATTGTTTTCCAAGTGGCGAAGAAGTTAAATTTTGGGTGAAGGTGGTGGAAGCAAAAGAAATAAATGAACATGAGAATTTATAGTGGTTTGAGCTTTTCAACCAAGCTCTACATCCACTACCTTAGCTTCCCGATACCTTAGCTCTTCCCCTTTTCTAGGCTTAGGAGACAACCCTTTACAACACTCAAAGCTTTCTATCCAAAGCTTGAGCAAACCCTCTTATACAAAGAGAAAGACAAAGCTAACTGAAATTCCTTACAAAGGTATGTGTTTGCACAATTTAAGCACTCACCCAATCCTAAAACACTTGAGCAAATATTACAATGAAAGCTTACAAGTGTTGTCTATGAAAATTGTGGAAATTTGAGCACTAAGACATTTCACAATCAATGGAATGTTGGCTTGTTGATCATTAGTTGATTCTGGTGCTTGAAGATTCCTTCTATACTCACAAATGAGATTCTAGCCGTTGGTGACCGTTGGCGATGATTTGGAGCCGTTGAGGATGTTTTCCATGCTAAATTTCCCATTTTGGTGCTGTCGGTATCGATACACGGGTGTCCATATCGATACAAGCCTGTTTTGGGAAAGAGTTGTTGGAAACTGAAAATCCAGGTAGGTTTCAAAACCATCAAGAAGGTTTCGAAACCGGTACGACAAATGTTGTATCTGTACATAATTTGGTTTCTGGATTTTTTTGTATATTCGTATCGGTACGAATCAAAGGTGTACTGATACAGGCCTTCGAAAAAGGACATTTGGCTATTTAAAACCTAGTTAAATCATGTTAAAACCTTATGAAACCATTTCAAACATATTATTAAGTTGTTTGGACTTAAAACCATTTTTGAAATCTTTTCAAATTTGTCCAAAACTATTTTTCAATTATTATATCAAAACAAAAATCCTAATAGACCCGATAATTGAGTCGAAGTGAAACAATAATTTTAGTAATATGATAAATTGTAAATATGTATGTTTTATTCTTCTTTATATCACATTTTCTCCTTTAAAAGTTCATCTCCATATCGAATTTGATAATATTTAATATGAAGGATTATAGAATAAAGTTGCTCACTAGTTACAACCCAAAAAGTGTATTAATGTGGTTAACTTTAATTTACACCTCTTAGACGGTAGAGTATAGTTTACTTTAAAAGAAAAGAAATTTTATTTTTTACGAACACAAATTAACATGAAACACAAGTCTCAAATAAATAATTCTCTTTCAAAAGTGATGTTACACTATTATGTTAATTTTTAACAAAAATAACGTTAAAATTTATTATTAAAAAATAAATCAAAAAACATTATTTTTATCTCATCAACAACGATTGCGTGTATTGGCAAGATACATTGTACTTTCAAAGAGAGAATCTAAATTCGAACCTTGGAGACGACATTATTGATAAGGAAAACCATGAATCCCATACATAGACCATAAAATAGATGTAAACTATACAAAAAACTAAACTCTCTTTTATTCCAATTGCCCGTCTAAAATCCAACAATAACCGTAACTTAAAATATGTTAGCTAATATAAATTAATTACAAACTATGGCAAATAATCCAAATAAGATTAAAACCACTTTTGTGGATAGACATTGGAAAACCCAACTTGAACTATAATGGAATCCAAATAAGATAGATTATAACCAAACAACAATCTCGTGAACATAAGGTATTTTTTTCTTTGGCTAAAAACTTGTACTCTATAAGGTGTTAAACGTGATGATTAACAAACTAAATAATAATATTATTTGCTACAAACCGAGTTAAAATCAATAAAGACTACCTTTACATATCAAACTCAATTATATCAAGTTTTTTTTTAAATAAAACTTAAAAAATCAATAAAGTGATCTAAAAATAAACATAAATAATGTATGCATCAATTGTTTGATTTTCTTGCAGTCCAATCCACATTAGAGCCAAAAAACTTGTCATCTTTTGTAGCTACATAAACAATAACAAAAAATTATTATTTTGTTTACTAGTGAAATAAGAAATTAAGCAAATATATTATAAAAAATTAAGGACATGTGTTTTTTAAGTTAAATAAAGAAAATGCAATAGACTATGTAACCCCATCGTTCCGGTCTAGTCGACAGACCAGTTCGAATATGTTACATGGGGAAAACTGAAGCGAAACTCGTTAAGGCTTCACTCCGATTAGCAACCCTAGGAAATTCTTTTAACATTATCTTGTCTAGATGTTTAATTATATCCTATGTGATAGAATACGCAGCGGAAACACACACGAATACAAAACACCCAAGACATGCAATCAAACAAACCCGTTTTTAGCCTTTACAACAGGCCGTATCGATACGCTATAGGACCACATCGATACGCCTAGACTTGGTCAACAACCTAAAGTCAACCTAGGGAGACCGTATCGATACACTAGAAAACAGTATCGATACGCCCCCAACGGTCAACTTCTCACGGTCAAACTACAAAGACCGTACCGATACGCCAAAATCTCGTCAATTTCTTAGATTTCCAAAGAGCTTTTGGCGTATCGATACACCCCCGTGTACCGATACACATAGCCTAAGAATAAGGTTCAAGCATATGACCGTATCGATACAACCCTTGGGCGTATCGATATGCCCTGCACTGCAAACATGTTTTTAGCTGTCAAAACACAAGAGACTTAACATGAAGACACTTAACGAGTAATTAAGCAACATATATATAAGCATACATGTGATTCAAGGCAAGCAAGAAACATCCATTTAGGCCATTCCAACACATGCCAAAGCACCAAGCCATCAAACATGATATATATGAGGTAATAAAGTATACTTAACATCCATCAAAGGTATCAAGGCCATAACAAGACATACTTCAACATCAAAACATGTTAACAACTTTCACAATAACAGACTTAAGAGTTTAAGCGCCAACTTCATACAAAGCCTAATATTCCCATTGTCTAAGCATTATTACAAAACATAAACCATACTTGAGCTACCCGAGAACTCCAAGAGACTCCTCCTTTGCCCACTTGCCTCCCAAGCCACTAACGATTTGCATTGTTGGAAAAGAAGAGAGCGTAAGCTTAATGCTTAGTGAGCGGAGCTCTAAAACACAGCAACAATGCAGTTTTTAAAACATAAGTCTTAGATCTAAAGCAAAACCATTTAAGGAAAGACGTAATGAAACACAATCATCACAAATACATGGTATGCACATGCATAACCAAAATCCGGTGGGACTACACATCACCGTTCAACTAGTAGTTTTCTGATAAGACTACACATCACCGTACTCTTCTACTAGTCACTACCGGTGGGACTACACGTCACCGCAGTAACGATGCCCATCACGTGAGGCTCGACACCAACAACGACTACACGACAACATTAAACAAAGAGTAATAACAATCTAGAAACATTATCACATCACACATATCACGAAAACCGAAATCATCCACCGAACGAGATTAGATGAACTTACTCTTGGGTCTAGGTTAGTCTCTAAGACTCCACCCAAACCCCAAACCTTCATTGAACTTAAATAAGATTCCAAAACAGTATCCACTCACCGATGAACCCAAACAAAAGCTGAAACATCGATCTCAAGCCTCCGTAGCACCCGATATCGCACCCGAACCCGATTCCTCTGTTTAAAACAATCCAAATCATACTATTAGAACATTAATACAATTGTAAACTAGTAGCAACCCGAAAACTCACTCTTGCAACCAAAACACATCAATTCGAGTCCAAATTTCATCCAAACTCCACCATTTTCGTTCTAAACAAACCTCATACTGAAATCATCCATTCCAACCATCAAAACACATCCAAAACACTCCCCAACATCAAGGGAACCACCAGCCACATTTTCAACCTAAAACCAACCCAAAAACCCAACCTTTTCAACCTAAAAAATCTCATTTTTATACCCATTTCGGGTTTCCCATCAATACCCATCATTTTAACATTTTTATGACTTCCAAATATGATCAAAACACCCTTAAACGCTACATTAGAAACCCACACGAAGAACCCATAGAAATACCCATTTTCTCAAACCCCACACCAAATTAAAATACATTTTAATGGCTTTTAAAGGAGGGTTTTCAAAGAAAACAAACTAGATAATGTAAAAACTGGAATAAGGAAAAGATTACCTTCAAAAAATCTTGCTTGGATGAGTGATTTGAGCAATGGGATAGTGATTTAGAGTTCTAGAGGGGTTTTAGTGGAAAATGGGGATTTTGGAGAAGATGACATCTTTTTCAAATTTCTTTTCTTTGTTCTCCTTTTCTCAAAATTAGCATTCTCAATTTCATTAATGGCATTTTAATAAATAAAAAAAAACTTTTATAAAATCATCACTTTAAATCCCATTTAACTCGAACTAATCCCAGATCAAAATCGATAAACTCATAGGCCTTAAATCGGGGCGTTACAACTCTCCCCCACTTAAGGAATTTCGTCCTCGAAATTATTTGACGAAAAGAGATACGGAAATTGTATTTCCATGTCTTCCTTTCTCTCCCAAGTAGCCTCCTCCACACCTCTATGTCTCCACAAAACCTTGACTAATTTGATATACCTCCCACTCAACACCTTCTTATCCGTAGCAAGAGTCTCAACCGGCTCCTCATCATACGACAAGTCGGGGTTCAACTCAATTTCTTCCACTAGCATTACGTGAGACGGATCCGATCTATACTTGCGGAGCATCGATACATGGAACATATCATGGTTCCTCTCTAACTCGATCGAGAGTCTCAATCTATACACAACGAGACCGATCCTCTCAACCATCTCATAAGGTCCAATGAATCTCAGATCAACTTACCCTTCCTACCAAACCTCATCACCTTCTTCCAAGGTGAGACTTTCAAAAACACCTTCTCGCCCACGACATACTCTATCTCTTTTCTCTTTAAATTGGCATACGACTTCTGTCGGTCTGAAGCTGCCTTCAAGTGATCACATATCAACTTTACCTTCTCGGTAGTGCCCTTAAGCATATCAGGCACCGGTACAAGCTTCTGTCCGGCCTCGGCCCAACAGATAGGTGTTCTACACCTTCTGCCATACAAAGCTTCATACGATGCCATATGAATACTGGCCTGATAACTGTTATTTTACGCAAACTCTACTAACGGTAGATGCTTCTCCCAAGACCCCTGGAAGTCGATGATACAACACCTGAACATGTCCTCCAACACCTGAATCACCCTCTCTAACTGACCATCTGACTGCGGATGATACGAAGTATTGAAGTTCAACCAAGTACCCAAGGCACAATGCAAACAATCCCAAAATCTAGCTGTAAACCTCAAAACCAGGTCTAACACAATCGATTTCGGTACCCCATGAAACCTCACTATCTCTCTGATGTACAGATCGACCAACTTATCTAAGGTGTAAGTAGTATGAACATGTATGAAGTGAGCACACTTAGTAAATCTATCGACTATCACCCACACTGATTTTTCTTCGAAAGAGTCAACGGTAAACCCGACACAAAGTCCATGGTAATACATTCCCACTTCCATTCCGGAATCTTCAACGGCTGTAACAAACCTGAAGGAAACTGATGCTCAGCTTTAACTCTCTGACATACTATGCACTTACTCACAAACTCGACCACATCCTTCTTCAACCCAACCAAGTAGTACTCTTCTTTCAATATGCGGTACATCCTCGTACTACCCGGATGCATAGAAAAAGGACTGTTATGTGCTTCATTTAAGATGATACGCCTTAACTTGGCATTTTCTGAAACTACTATCCTATCCTTGAAACATAGGATCCCATTCTCACCAAAAACAGAAACCTGTGGGTCTACCCTCGACTATATCTTGCACGTGAGGTGCCAACGACTTATCTTGCAACTGTTTCTCTTGGATCAACTGAGCCAACGACGGTTTAGCTTGCAACTCGGCTATCAATCCACCATCCCGTGACACACTCAATCTCGCAAACATAGCTCGTAGCTCAACTGCCACTTTCCTACTCAAAGCATCGGCCACTACGTTTACCTTACACGGATGGTACTCTATCGTGAGGTCATAATCCTTAAGGAGCTCTAACCACCTACGTTGTCTAAGGTGCAACTCCCTATAAGACATCAAGTACTTCAAACTCTTGTGGTCGGTATAAATGGTGCATTTCTCGCAATAAAGATGGCATCTCGAAATCTTCAAAGCAAACACTACCGCGGCCAACTCTATGTCATGAGTGGGGTAGTTCTTCTCATGAACTTTCAACTGTCTCAAAGCATTAGCTACAACATTACTCTCTTGCATAAGCACGCAACCTAAACCTACATACGAAGCATCACTATCACGAACTCTTTTTCCGGTTCAAGCTGAATCAAAATAGGAGCTTCGGTCAAAGCTTTCTTCAACTTCTCAAACGCTTGTTGTCTTGTATCTGACCACTCATACGAAACATTCTTCTGAAGCAACTTAGTCAAAGGAGCCGCTGTCTTTGAAAACCCCTCGACAAATCTTCGATAATACCCCGCCAAGCCTAGAAAACTACAGATTTCTGTCACTGACTTCAGTTGTTTCCAACTCACTATGGCTTCTATCTTCTTGGGCTCCACACTAATCCCATTGGCCAAGATCACATCACCTAGGAAGACTACCTCCCTAATCCAAAACTCACATTTACTTAACTTGGCATATAACTAATTCTCAAGCAAAGTCTGAAGTACTAGCTGCAAATGTTCATCATGCTTTTCCTCGGTCCTAGAGTACACTAAGATTCCATCTATGAATACTACCACAAACCTATCCAAAAACTCATGGAACACTTGATTGATCATATCCATAAATGCAGCTGGAGCATTAGTCAAACCGAAGGGCATTACCAAGAACTCATGGTGCCCATAACGTGTACGGAAAGCTGTCTTCAGTATGTCCACATCTTTCACCTTCAGCTAGTAGTAACCAGATCTCAAATCAATATTCGAAAACACTGAAGCTCCCCTAAACTGATCAAGCAAGTCATCTATCCTAGGAAAAGGGTACTTGTTCTTCACTGTTACCTTGTTCAACTGCCTATAATCTATACACATCCTCTTACTACCGTCCTTCTTCTTCACAAACAAGACCAGAGCACCCCACGGAGAAATACTAGGCCTAATGAAACCTCTATCTGACAACTCCTGAAGCAGTGTCTTCAACTCTCTCAACTCTTTCGGTGCCATCCTATACGGAGCAATAGACACAGGTGCAGAATCGGAATATGTCTCAATAGAAAACTCAACTTCCAAATCTAGAGGCAAACCCGACAACTCTTCCGGAAAAACACTCGGAAAATCACAAATTGTCCTGATGTCTTGCGGCCTTACCTCACTCATATTCGGATTCATCACATAAGTCAAGTAAGCTTGACAACCCGAATCCATAAACCTCTGAGCTTCCAACGTAGAAACAACATTGGACAAGAACCTAACGTTCTCGCCAACTACCACAACCTCAGAGTCATCTGTAAGCTTCAAGGAGACTCTCTTGGTCTTAAAGTGAACCCTAGCTCTATGCTCTACGAGCCAATCCATGCCAAAAATCACATCAAAACCATAGAACGATAATTCCATCATGTCAACTAGAAATACATGACCTTGAATCATCAAGGGACACCTCATATACCTTTTCCTAACTACCACCGTATCACCGAAAGAACTAGTAACATTTACACCTACCTCTAACCACTCGTACGGTAAAGCTAGAGACCTTGCGTGTTCACCCAAAATATATGAATGTGTCGACCCCGAATCTATCAAAGAAAGCAAAGTCAAAGACTGTAACGGGAAATTACCTACAATAACATCCGTGTAATTCCCAGCCTCTCGCTATGCATACACCCTAGCTGGTCCTCCACCCTCGAGCTGAACTGCCACTACATGAGCTAAGTTCCTCTGACCTTCGTTCCTCGGCTGAAAGTTACCACGACTGAGCCCACGACCTCTTTGATGCTCAATACCCCTAGCTGGAGCCGGTCCACCCCTAGCCGGATGTGAACAGTTACGCCTCAAATGGTCTCAGCAAGCACAGTTCCAACACACCCCATAGGTACCCATACACTCGCCCTGATGGCGCCTCCCACATCTAGTGCACTCCGGAGTGTGTACAACAAATCCTTGGCCCTGATTTCCCCGTCCATAGTTATCACCCCTATACCTTAAATCGGGTTGTGAACAGTTACGCCTCAAATGGTCTCGGTAACCACAGTTCCAACACACCCCATAGGTACCCATACACTCGCCCTGATGGCGCCTCCCACATCTAGTGCACTCCGGAGTGTGTACAACAACTCCTTGGCCCTGATTTCCCCGTCCATAGTTATCACCCCTATACCTTAAATCGGGTTGATACCTCTTATCCCTATGCCTCTTGGCATGATCTCTATCCCATTCCGCGTATCTCTTCCCGTAATCGGACCCACTAGCACGAGCACTAGAGCCTAAGCTCTGCTCTATATCCTTGGCCCTAGAGACCAAAACATCAAACTCAGTGTAGTCAGAGGTAAGCACGTATGTCTTCACATCTCTAGTCAACCCATATCGAAAGCGCTCACACCGTTCCCTCTCACTGGGAACCAACTCGGGTGCATACTGGCTCAACCTCACAAACTGAACCTCGTACTCGGATATTGTCTTGCTACCCTAAACCAAAGCCATAAACTCTATTTTCTTCTCATCCAAATACCGAACTCCGAGATACTTCCTCTTAAAGGCATTTCTAAAGAATTTCCACGTGATACCCGCTTCGGCCATACCCGAAGTAACAGTGGTCCACCAAGTATATGCGTCCCCCTAAAGCAAGAAGACAATGCAACCCAACTTACGAGTGTCTGAGCACTCCATCTGACTCAAGATGCGTGTAGTACTCTCGAGCCAGGCCTCTGAACCTCGAGTGCCAAACCACGGAACTCGACCCCGCCCAAACTACGGAGCCTCTCAAGTGGTAAACCATTCCTTGCACCCTGAGATGGTGTTGCAGCTTGCATACCGGCCAAAGCTGTCTGAAAAGCTCCGGCTATGGTCTAAATCAAATGGGTCATGTCCATACCTGCCTGACCCTGACCCGCCTGGGCTCTATTACCCCCAACGTTCGCACCAGCCTGAGGCCCATTACCATCACTCCTGACTTGCGCACCAGCCTGAGGCACATTACCTTTGCCACCCACTCCATTACCATCAGGAGCATGAGGAACATGAGGCTCATTCCCGGGTGTCTGGTCACCCGCTCTAGGTCGTCCCCTCGGTCTCACCATACCGAAAATAAAATCTAAAACAACAAACACACAAGAAAACATTAGGTCAGCAAAAGGGCAAGGACCCAAGTTCTCAGCTCTTTAAACCAAAACCATTTTTCAATAACAACATCTAGCTATGGGAACACTTGACTAGACTTCAACCAATCAACAAGGTCATTAAAGCATGCTTTCATACACCGTGCAATAGCAAACAACCATACAAACCAACTTACATGACTTACCTTTCATGGGAGACCTCGTAACCGAGGCTCTGATACCATCAAATATAACCCCCTCATCCCGGTCTAGTCGACAGACCGGTTCGAACAAGTTACACGGGGAAAACCGAAGCGAAACCCATTAAGGCTTCACTCCGATTAGCAACCCTAGAAAATTCTTTTAACATTATCTTGTCTAGATGTTTAATTATATCCTATGTGATAGAATATGCAATGGAAACACACATGGATACAAAACACCCAAGACATGCAATCAAACAAACCCCTTTTTAGCCTTTACAACAGGCCGTATCGATACAATATAGGACCGTATCGATACGTTTGGACTTGGTCAATAACCCAAAGTCAACCTAGGGAGAACGTATCGATATACTAGAAAACAATATCGATAAGCCCCCAACGGTCAACTTCTCACGGTCAAACTACGAAGACCATACCGATAACCCTAGGACCCGTACCGATACGTTAAAATATCATCAATTTCTCAGATTTTCAGAGAGCTTTTGGCGTATCGATACACACCCGTGTACCAGTATGCATAGCCTAAAAACAAGGTTCAAGCATAGGATTGTATCGATACAGCCCTTGGACGTATCGATACACACTGCACTGCAAACATGTTGTGAAACCAATAAATTGATTTTGATATAAAAAAATTTAAGGACTAAATTGAAAAAGAGAAAATGAATTTTTAAGTTCTCAAAACCTCTCTATGTATTTAAAGAAAAATGTTTAAGTCAAAACCTCAATTTGTTAAATATTTTCTAAGTGTTTATCAAGCCAAAAACAATGATTTTAGAGTCACCGTTTCTAAACGGCCTTTGGGCGTTTCAGAACAGTTTGAAACTGTTAACCTCTGTTTTGGAACGAGTTTCGAAACGGATGAAGAACATTGGAACGGTTTAACCTGTTTCGATACGACAATATCGAAATGACCTCAAACATTTCGAAACAGAATTCAAACTTGGTTTTAAAATATGACCGTTGAAGTTTTATAAGTGAATTTAAAATTATCGTTAAGGCGTATCGAAACGCTTGTAAGCTATTTCGATACAGGCTTTGACAATGGAAAAATGTTTCGAAACGAGTTTCGAAACGGGCTCTTAGCGTATCGAAACGATCGTGCCCGTTTTGGTATGGTCTATTTGTTACACCCCAACGGCTCTTTCTATTTTGTTCTGTTTCGAAACAGGGTCGGGCGTTTCGGAACGAGTAGTTGCAGACTGCATTTATAGAGGGAAGATAACATCCCAACGGCTATATTGATGAATGCAACAACCCCAACGACTATAATTCAATGAGAAGGTATAAAAGAGACCTCTAAAAGCTCCAACAACAACTATTGATCTTTAAAGAATTATCCAAACATTAAATCCAAGCAATTGTGCCAAAATCCCATTATTTCTTGTAAACCCCAATTATGAACTTTGTAATTTCAATTTTTATCTGTTCAATTGGATTGAGTGCTTGTAAAAGGGCTATATTTTGTATCGAGAGATACTAGTTTAACCTTTATCTTCTTTTTATTTCTTGAGCGAGGATTGGGTCAATTTTTGGGTAGAAAATTTGACCGGTATTGTAAAGGTTACCTCCTTAGCCTAGAAAAGGGGAAGAACAATTAGTGGATTGTTGGAAAATTCTTAGTGAACCTAAGGTAGTGGATGTAGAGTTCGATTGGAACTTGAACCACTCTAAATCCTCTTGTCTAGCATTTTTTATTTTCCACTCCACCACCAAAAGTTCTAAAAATCCAATTCACCCCTCTTGGCTTGTATCATTTCATTGATCCACTCAACAATTGGTATCAGAGCCTACCTCTTTGAAGGATTAACAACCGCAAGAGGAGTTCTCAGGAAAAGTATGATCAACCACAAAGCAAGCCATGACATCTACTTTCGGGTCAAGCATGTACGAGTCTCAATCAACCACCAAACCACCTTTCATCAACGGTGATAACTACCCTTTTTGGAAGAACCGAATGTGTTTCTTTATTAAATCCAATGATTATCTAGTTTGGGATGCCATTGAAGATGGCCCCTCTATTCTGATGAAGAGAGACAACGAAAGAAGACTTGTGCCAAGGAAGAAGAATGAGATGAGTGAAGAAGAGAGAAAGAAGATTCAAATCAATGATAAAGCTCTACACATGTTGTTTTGCTCTTTCGGTCCTGACATCTACTCCAAGGTTTCTTCCATCGAAAGTGCTAAGGAAGTGTGGGATACACTTGAGACTACTTATGAAGCAATAAGTGATGTGAAGGAGACAAAGATTGGAATTCTCAATCTTAGCTATGAGAATTTTAAAATGGAGTCCGACGAAACCGTGTCAAAGATGTACGATCGTTTCTCAACAATCATCAATGGGCTAAAGGGTTTTGGAGAGATAATCCCAGAAGAAAAACTAGTTCGGAAGCTACTATACTCACTTCCTGAGTCTTGGGATGAGAAGAGAACCGCCATCATTGAGGCAAAAAATTTGAAGACACTCAAGCTTGATGAGGTAGTGGGTTCTCTCCTAACTCATGAGATAATGAAGCAAGGAAGGGAAGATGAAAGGAAGAAGGAAGAGAAAAGAGTGGAGAAGCTTGAGGTACACAAGAAGAAAAGGCTAGGAGTGGCTCTCAAAGCTTCTCTACATGAGGAGAGCACTTCTAGTGAGGAGGAAGACCTAGAAGAATTGGCTATGATAGCAAAAAGGTTCTCAGGGTTTATGAGGTCCAATCGAGGAAGGAAAATTCAAAGAAAAATGTATTCAAGACCAAAAATAATGAGAAAAAGAAGGATCAAATCATTTGCTTTGAGTGCAAAAACCGGGTCATATTCGTTCCGAGTGCCCCCAACTCGAGAAGAAGGGCTTTGAGAAGAAGAAGAAGCTCAAAGACAAGCTTGCTACTTGGAGTGATGAGGAGTCATCTGAGGATGAGGAACACGAAGTGGCCAACCTTTTCCTCATGGTTCTTGAGGAGGATTCCTCCATGGTAACCTCTAACTCATCATCTTTTGATTTTACATTTGATGAATTCCATGATGCTTATGATGAGTTACAAGATGTATATGATGAGTTAGTTGAGAAGTATAAAGAGTCGGCCATAAGAAATAAAAAGATCATTTCGAAATTAAATGTTAAAAATGACTCACTCTCTCAAGCTAACTTAGAATTTGAGAAAAAGTTCTTAGGTTTACAAGATGAACTTAAATTCTTTCAAGATGAAAATAGTCTATCGCAATGTAGTGCAAGTGTACATGTCGTAAGTAATAAAGTGATATGGAGTATCGGATATCGTCTCCACAGGGATTGGGACAACTTCAGAATTAATTTTCCTGCACAAGGGAAAAGATAAATTTACTAAAGAGTTGTGAAAATTCTTGAATATAAATTAAAATAGGTAAATGAACCAGATTGAGAAAATAGACTGGTATTGATTTGCTCAGTAGTGCACATGTTGCTCTGTTCAAAGGTCTTCTGTTGTGTCTGTCGTCGAGCCTATCGCGGCAGCACCTATCGCGACAGAGGTATGTTGATGTCGCGGCAGCGATCAACAACTCTGTACTTCAAGTTTGTCAAGAATTCCTGGAGTGACTTGTCCTATCCCTAGGTCCAAGTCTGTCGATGAACACGTCTTGGATGATACCTCCCAGCGTGAATCAAAGGATGAACACCGATGTTTGTGAATTCTTTATTAGCCACTGAACCTCGTCTTATCTGTAGGTCCGAGATAGTTCAACCATAAACTGGAGAACCTGTACTCACTCCTTTCTTATACTTAACTCTCCAGATATTAAGTAAATAGAAAATCTTACAATGCTCTCCCGATACTCTTGCAAGATGTTGAGACCAGAATGAATAAACTTGAAGTTTTATTGAATTGAACAGAAAAATGCCTAAGAAATAGTTTAACCCTTACAACTACTTTACAAGATCAACCCTTAGCCTTGGGGAAAGTTTAGAACATGATGGAGAAAGGGGAAGCTAGGGTTTGTGATGGAAAACGGCTACGAACTAGGTTATCTTTCTCTAGGTCGAATTACAAGCATATATATAGGCCTTGGGTACAAGTTTTCTTAATGGCCAAGATTACTAGTTCAAATTAAAGTACAATTCATTAAAGACTAGATCTCTGAATAAACGTCATTTAGTTCGCCCTATCTTCTTGCTTTGACTTTCTCCTCAAACTTTAAGCAAGGCCTTTCTTGTGCTTCCGGGCTCCAAAAATTATGCGAGTGGTCTCTAAAAATTAGGCTTGAAATCCTCTATTAGTCGAACTCCACTTCGCATTTTCCATCTCTTCTTCTTCACTGTCGCCACCTCTGTCACGACATATGTCACGACAACGAGTTATAAGACAGTTTGCTTAAACACTGTCGCCACTTCTGTCACGACAATTGTCACGACAACTATCACGGCATCACTGTCACGACATCACTGTCACGACATCACTTTCACGACATCACTATCACGACAGCACTGTCACAACATCACTGTCACGGCATCACTGTCACGACAGTGATGTATGAGGCAGTTTTCTTAACTCTAGCTTTTCTGTTCCTCTACTGCCCTGGATGCTGCCATGACAATTAGCTTCTGTTCCTCTGCTGCCATGGATTCTGCCACGACAGTTATCTTCTGTTCCTCTGCTGCCCTGGATTCTGCCATGATAGTTAGCTTATGTTCCTCTGCTGCCCTAGATTCTGCCACGACAGTTATCTTCTGTTCCTCTGCTGCCCTGGATTCTGCCATGACAGTTAGCTTTTGTTCCTCTGCTGCCCTGGATTCTGCCACGACAATTATCTTCTGTTCCTCTACTGCCCTAGATTCTTCCATGACAGTTATCTTCAAGAATTGACCGAAATCAGCAGCATCTATGCAAAATTATCCATATGTGATGTTTATGCAGATTCTATCCTAAAATGCAACTAAACATGCTTGAGTGCATCAATAATATGGATAAATGAGGGCTAAAATATTGAACATTTATTCACTCAACACGCCCCCAAACTCGAATTATTGCTTGTCCTCAAGCAAATGCAACCTAACTAAGAATAAAAACTTTTTTTTGCTCGGCTTAATTCAGTGAACTTTCATTACCTACAACACATTCACTATCAAGAGCAGTACCTTGTCGGGTGTTTATGGATTTGTCCGGAACAATGCTATAATTCTTGTGCAAGTGTGTGCAGGTTTTGTGAACAAATATTTTCCTAGACTCCCTTAGTTACCAGAATAGTTATGGTACTCACTTTGTGCCAAATTTCATTTTTTGGAGACAATTCTTAGGCTCCTTTAGTTTTTTCTGAATTAGACTCAGTATTTTTCTTATTTTGATTTGACTAGAGCCTGTTTTTGGGCACCTCTAGCTATCTTCCTAGAGACAATATTAGGCACCTCTATGGGTATTGAGTCTAAGTTTTTCTTTTCTTATATTCTTTTTCTAGAGCCAGTGTTAGGCACCTCTAGGGGCAACTCAAGTGGTTAAGCTTTCCTACTCTAATTCACTAACAGAAGTCTAGACAACATATAAGTCACAAAATTTTAGAACTATAACAAGGCTCTAAATAATTCCTAAAGCATCCTAAAGGCACTGTCACGACAGAGTATGTTGCGACAGGTAAGTTCAGTTCAAAGACTTAAGCCAAAATTTATTTATATATTTATATTATTTATTTATTTTTTGACACAAAAATTGACTAAAATGAGACACAAGACACAAATTAAAGACACAACTAAAAAGTTCATTAATGGAGGGATGCCTACCCCCAAACTCAAGGGTAGCATTGCCCTCAATGCATGACATCAAAAATAAAATGAAAACCGAAAAGAAAAACATCACAAATAGATAATATAAACCGCAGAAAATAGAGAGGAGTAAAAGAGACCTAACTTCCGTTGCTGTCATCACTGCTGTTAGCGGCAGTCACTTTAGAATTCATCCGGGGGAGTGTTGAGTGTGTAAAAGTTCTATTATTTACACCCTTTTTAACCCATATTTTTGCTGCATTCAAGCATCATTGCATTGCATTTAGGTTAGTTTTCAGCAAAACATCACAAATATGTAAAAGACATGGATTCTACTAAAAATAGCTGATTTTGCAGGTTGCTGCCATCGTAGACGGAGAAGGCAGGCGCAGGGCAGAGAAGCAGAAGAGCTGAACTGGACAAGCAGACGACGAGGACGAAGCTGCCATGGAGCTGTCGTGACAGCAAGGTGACAACAACCTTATGAAGAGGAAAAGTAAAGTGGACCTCGATAGATAGAGAAAAATATGCTCGTCTGTCGTGTGAAAACCAAACAATTTTCCAAGCCCCGGATCAAAAGATATGTCAAGCCAAAGCTCAAGGAGAGGAAATCCCATGAAACAAGGAGGTGGCTGAAAAGTAGGATACTTAGAGATTAAGTCTTTATTAGAATCTTACTTTTAATTAAAGTTGTAATCCTTGTTAACTTAGAATACTTGAGCCCAAAGCTTATATAAGGGCATAGATTTTAACCTAGGAGGGATAATACCCCATAACCGATAACCAAACCCCTCCGCCGTCTGTCCGTCGCCGACATGTTCTAAATTCTCCCTAGGGCCACGAGTTGTTTTGTAAAGTAGTTGCAAGGGTTGTTTTGTTTTAGGATTTTCCAAGTTCAATAAAATAAACTTCAAGTTCTCTTATTTTGGTTATTAATATCTTGCAAGAGCATCGGGAGAGCATTGTGAGGTTATCCATTTACTTAGCATCGGGAGAGTTAAGTATAAGAAAGAAATAAGAGCAAGTTCTCTAGTTTATAGTTGAACTATCTTGTGCCTAGGGATAGGGCAAGGTTAAGTGGCTAAGGAAGAATTCATACACATCGGTGTTCATCCTTCGATTCACGCTGGGAGGTATCATCAAAGACGTGTTCATCGACAGACTTGGACCTAGGGATAGGCCAAGGCAGATCTGGGATTCTTGCCAAACTTGAAGTACGAAGTTGGTGTGTTTGCTGCCGCGACGGCCAACGGACAGCTGCCGCGACAGGTGCTGCCGCGACAGGCGCGACGACAGAACTTGAGTTCTTAAGCATCGCAATACCTGCACTACTGAGCAATTCAATACCAGCCCATTCTCTCTATCTTGATAATTTTATTATTTTATTTAAGTTTACTTTATTATTCTCGTGACAACTCTCAAATATTTCTTTTACTTTCGTGCAGTGAAATAAGGTGAAGATATTAGCCCAATCCCTGTGGAGACGATATCCGATACTTCGTATCACTTTACTACTTGCGTCGTGTACACTTGCACTACAATTGCGATAGACTCTTTTACACGTAACAAGTTTTTGGCGCCGTTGCCGGGGATTGGCAACATAACTACACCTTTCTTTTATTGCACTTTTTGTTTCTGTTTTGTTTTTCTTTTAATTTTTCTTTTTCTATTTTTCGTTAGTACTTTCAACTCTTGCTTTTCACAAGGTTTCCCTGTTTATGCGTAGATCTAAAAGAGATGAAGATCCTGAGTTTAAATTAGATCCGGAAATCGAACATTCCTTCAATCTCAAGAAACAACTTCGCCACCTTTTAGACAGGAACGAATACCTTGAGGAACAGCTAGAGAAGATGGCCCGTAATCCGCCCCCTGGTGGAGGTATACCGCCTGTCGGTGACCTGCCTGCGGCAGATGGACGACGGTCCTGTCGTGACTACATGTTGAACGATCATGTAGAGCTGGAGACCACGCTGCCGGATATTGAAGTTGATAACTTCGAGCTTAAACCTGTCATGTTTAGTATGATCAACAATGCCGGGCAGTTTAGTGGTGCTGTGACAGAAGATCCTAGAGAGCATCTCAAATCGTTCCAGGAGATCTGTGGTTCGTTTAGACTACCAGGAGTTAATCCGGAGATACTGAGGTTTCGGTTATTTCCCCATTCATTGAGGGACAGAGCTAAAACTTGGTGGAATAAACTTACGCCGGGTTCAATCGTAACTTGGGCAGATTTATCTCGTGAATTCTTGTCTCGTTTTAATCCTTCGCATTTATCTGAGCGATTACGTAACGAAATTGCTACTTTTCAACAGGAAGATGACGAGCCGATGCACGAGGCCTGGGACAGATTTACTACTCTTCTACGGAACTGCCCAATGCATGGATTTCCCGTCTGGAATCAGGTAACTAAGTTTTATAATGCTGCCAATTTACAAACTCGCATTCGAATTGATTCTGCAGCAAACGGATTATTATTGGATAAAGATCCAGACGAGGCATTACAAGTCTTGAAAAATCTAGCTAAGAATGAGGAGCAGTTTCCGACAGCAAGAAGATGGGGTAAACGGGTACTTGCTGTCAAGGACTATGAGGCCGACAGCACTATGAAATCACAGGTAGCATTCCTTACTAAAGCAATGAAAAGGTTATTGAATGAAGATGAATTACAAGGATTTGCTGTCGAGGAAGTTTGTACCATCTGTGAGGGAAATCATAGTCGGGATGAGTGCCCAATACAAATAGAAGAGGGAAAATATGTTGGAAATTACAAGCCGAATTATAATTCCAACAATTACAATCCTAATTGGAGGAAGGATCCCAAATTTTCCTGGAGTAATCCTAACAACGCCCTGAATCCGCAAGCACACAATCAGAATCAGGGAGGACCGAGATTGCTGACGCGACAGCAACTGCCGCAGCACCTGCCGCCGCACCTGCCGCCGCAGCAGCAACATCAGCCACCACCTGCCACGAGCAGCATACTGGAACAGACACTAGCCACTTTTATGTCTCAGACCGGTACGTATATGAAGAATATGAATTAGTTTGTCAAGAAGACAGAAACCTTTATGGATAAAACAGAGATGAGGATGACAAATCATGAAGCTACCTTGAAATCTCTAGAGACACAAATGGGTCAGGTTTCGCAACATATTAAGCCGAGGCAGAATGGAGGATTTCCTAGCAATACTGAAAATGCTAGACCGCCCACACATGAGCAATGTAAGGCGGTTACTACTAGAAGTGGGAAGAAACTACCAGGGCCGGAAAAAGAAGCTGAAACAGTAAAGGAACCTGCCTTGGATAAACCTGCCGAGGAAGCTGCCCCGACAGGTGATAAACAGACTGCTGCCGATGAGCCTGTCACGACAGCAGAAGCGACAGAGGAGAAAAAAGATGATTATCGTCCTCAGATTCGCATGCAGTGGGAAGGACGTATTACTGATTATCGTCCTCCACCACCTTTTCCTTAACGGATACAGCAAGCCAAGCATGAATCTCAACTTAAAAAGATTTATGATATTTTTGAGCAAGTTCATATTAATATTCCGCTGTTAGATGCCGTTAAGGAAATGCTCGGTTATGCTAAATTTCTCAAGGATGTCATGTCGAAAAAATCTAAACTTGGGGAATTTGAAACGGTAAAGATGACAGAAGGTTGCATGAGTATTCTCCATCGGCAGCCACCCCAGAAAAAGAAGAATCCGGGGAGCTTCATCATACCTTGCGTAATCGGAAACAAATTTGTGAGTAAGGCACTTTGTGATCTTGGTGCTAGTGTTAATTTAATGCCAAAGTCTGTTTTTCAGAAATTAGGTATTGGAAAGGCGCGGCCCACGACAGTAACTCTGCAGCTGGCAGACCGCTCTTACGTTCATCCAGAGGGAAAGATTGAAGATATTCTGGTAAGAGTGGATAAGTTTATTTTTCCTGCTGACTTTCTTGTTTTAGATTGTGAGGCAGACGAAAACGCACCAGTCATCCTTGGGCGACCCTTCTTAGCCACGGGAAGATCACTGATTGATGTGGAGAAAGGAGAACTCACCATGAGAGTAAACGATCAAGAGATTAAGTTGAATGTTCTCCAAGCGATGAAACATGCTGATGTGAACGAGGAATGCAAGGCTATCACTGATGTTACCCTTGATCAAACCTGCATCAGGTCGGGCTGTCACGATATCAAATTTGGTCACTGCCGCGACAGCCACCTACAGAACTGTCACGACAACAACTCCTCTGAATCCGATACATCTGATACTGAAGATCAGGAGGAGGTAAACTGGATAGGCAATCGTCCAGGTAAGTTATTCGAACCTTTGAATTATACTTCGGATAACCATTTAATCCAAAAGCCATCTACTGTTGAATCACCTGCCTTAGAACTAAAGCCCCTGCCAGGGCAGCTTAAATATGCTTTTCTTGGTTCAAATGATACGTTGCCCGTAATCATCTCTTCTAAGCTGCCGCAGGAACAGGAACGACAGCTAATCGACATGCTAAGGCAGCACAAAAAGGCGATTGGATGGACGATTGCTGATATACAAGGCATTAGTCCGGCATTATGCATGCACAAAATCCTCCTCGAGGAAGATCATAAGCCGACTATAGATGCCCAAAGGCGGCTAAACCATGCGATGAAGGAGGTAGTGCGTAAGGAGATAATTAAGTGGTTAGATGCTGGTATTATTTACGCCATCTCCGACAGCAAATGGGTGAGCCCGGTGCAATGCGTTCCAAAGAAAGGAGGAATGACCGTGATAACCAACGAGAACAATGAGTTAATCCCAACCAGGACTGTGACCGGTTGGAGGGTTTGTATGGACTATCGGAAGCTCAACAAAGCTACCCGAAAAGACCACTTTCCTTTACCCTTTATTGATCAAATGCTTGATAGATTAGCGGGTAAACCTTATTATTGTTTTCTTGATGGTTATTCAGGTTACAATCAAATCGCTATCGCACCAGAGGATCAAGAAAAGACGACTTTTACATGCCCCTACGGAACATACGCGTTTAGGAGGATGCCGTTTGGACTCTGTAATGCACCTGCCACCTTCCAAAGGTGCATGATGGCCATATTCTCCGACATGGTAGATGACTTCCTGGAGATTTTCATGGATGATTTTTCCGTCTTTGGAGACGATTTTGAGAGCTGCCTCGGCAATCTACAAAAGGTACTTGAAAGATGTGAAAAAGCTAATCTTGTTTTGAATTGGGAAAAATGCCACTTTATGGTAGATGAAGGGATAGTCCTAGGCCATAAGATTAGCTGCCGTGGGATAGAAGTCGACAGGGCCAAAATAGAAGTAATAGAGAAGCTGCCGCCGCCGACCACAGTCAAGGGCATTAGGAGTTTTTTAGGGCATGTTGGTTTTTATCGAAGATTTATTGCAAATTTCTCAAAAATCACCAAGCCCCTATGCCATCTCTTAGAGCAGAACCGACCCTTTGACTTTAATGAGGAATGTACTGAAGCATTCAAGGTTCTGAAGAAAAAACTAGTGACAACCCCCATAGTACAGCCACCAGACTGGACACAACCATTTGAGATTATGTGTGATGCTAGTGACTATGTTGTCGGGGCAGCACTTGGGCAGCGCAAAGATAAGCTGTTTCATGTCATATACTATGCCAGCAAGACATTGAATGACGCCCAAGTGAACTACACCACCACAGAAAAGGAGCTGTTAGCTGTGGTGTTCTCCATCGACAAGTTTCGTTCTTACATACTTGGGACGAAAGTAATAGTGCACACAGACCATTCTGCCCTTAAGTACTTGTTCGCGAAAAAGGACGCAAAGCCTAGAATGATACGGTGGATCCTACTATTGCAAGAGTTCGACCTCGAGATCAAGGACAAAAAGGGGACAGAAAATCAGGTGGCAGACCACTTGTCAAGGTTGGAGAAGGGACAGAGTCTACCAATCGACGAGACAAATATACTGGAGACCTTCCCTGATGAGCAGCTCTTTGCTGCCGCAATCGCTGCCGCGACAGCCATGGCGGCAGGTAAGTCTTTTGAACTCCCCTGGTATGCTGATTTCGTTAATTTTATAGTTAGCGGAATACTTCCTTTTGATCTTAATTATCAATCCAGGAAGAGGTTTCAAAATGATGTTAAACATTATTATTGGGACGAACCTCTTCTTTTCAAAATGTGCGCAGATCAGGTTATAAGGAGGTGTGTACCACAAGAAGAGCAAGAAGACATTCTACATCACTGCCATGCTTCACAATATGGAGGTCACTTAGGAGGCAACAAAACTGCTGCCAAGGTGCTGCAGTCAGGGTTCTACCGGCCGACACTGTATAAAGATGCACATGACTTTTACAAGAACTGTGACAGGTGCCAGCGGACATGTAGCATCTCGAGGAGAAACGAGATGCCGCTGCAGAACATTCTAGAAGTCGAGATCTTCGATGTTTGGAGGATTGATTTTATGGGACCTTTTCCATCTTCATGTGGAAATCTATACATCCTCCTAGCAGTGGATTATGTCTCCATGTGGGTAGAAGCAATCGCAACTAAAAAGAATGATGCCAAAACGGTCCAAAAGTTTTTGCACAAAAACATTTTTTCTAGATTTGGCATCCCTAAGGCAATTATCAGTGATGAAGGGAGACATTTTGATAATAGGGTAATTGCTGCCGCCTTGAAGAAATATGGTGTCAAGCACAGGATCGCGACAGCATACCACCCACAGACCAATGGACAAGCTGAGATATCTAATAGGTAAGTTAAGAACATTCTTGAGAAGATGGTTAAGCCAACTAGGAAAGATTAGTCTTTACTCCTTAATGATGCATTATGGGCATATAGGACAGCTTTTAAGACTCCATTGGGCATGTCTCCAAACCGACTGATTTATGGAAAAACCTGTCACTTGCCTGTCGAGATCGAGCACAAAGCATATTGGGCAATCAAGGAAGTGAATATGGACTTGGACAAGGCAGGCCGGAAAAGGCTGTTAGATTTAAACGAGATCGAAGAAATACAAACAATGGCCTACGACAATGCAAGAATTTACAAGGAGAAAACTAAGAAGTGGCATGACAGGAAGCTGCTGCCACGACAGTTCTGCCCAGGGCAGCTTGTGTTGTTGTTCAATTCTAGACTGAAACTCTTCCCAGGAAAGCTAAAGTCTAGATGGTCTGGCTCGTTCCAAGTGGTACAAGTTTTTCCCCATGGTGCCATCACAATCCGATCATTAAAAGAAGGGCACCAATTCAAAGTCAATGGACAGCGCCTCAAGCATTATCAGGGGACTGAAGCCCCATGAATACAGGAAATGGTTACTTTAGGAGATGCCCTACAAGGCATCCCTAATTTAACCTAAATTTTATTTTCTTTATTTTTATTATCTATTATTTATTAGGAAATTAGGTTTATTTTATTCAAATAAAGTTTTTATGTTTTTCTGTTTTTAGGAAATAAAGGAGTCAAGAAGAAAAGAAGAAGTGAACCAAGCCCACCACCCATCCATCAGCCCAACAGAGCCCATTTATTGAAGCATGTCGTTTCAGCTGCCGCGCAGACACAGATAAGACAGGCTGTCAACAGACTGTCACGGCAGACGCAGAAGCGTGCGACAGACGCATAACAGACGCGTAAATGCGTGTCAGACGCGTCAGACACGCCAAATCGCAACAGCCGCCCCGTTATTCACGCCTGCCGTTACAGCATTAAATGGGCAGCAACTCGACCGCTATAAAACCCCGTTTTCATTTTCATTTTTCATCACTTCTGCTTATTCTTACTTGTTTTCTCCTCTCGTTTTTCTTTTCTTTCTTTATTTTCACAACCCTTGCAACTAATATGTCGTCTAGACAGACCCGCCGCAGTGCTGCCTCAGCCTCTTCATCAGCCGCACAGTCGCCCTTCGCAACCCCCGTCTCATCCTTTAACCCGACTGCCTCCCCAGCAGAATCATCCGAGGAGCCTGCCCCTGAACCTGCCGCCGCCACTGCCCAGACAGACAAATTTGCCCAGATCCTTGTTGTAATACAACGGGTGGAAGACAGACAAATGGGGCTGATGACATTCATCCGAGATTTCGCCAACTCGACGGTAAACTTCATTACCAACACTTTAAATTATCCCGATGTTAATTTCCCCACTTTCCCCGCCCACTATTTCCACATCCCCTCCCCTGCCCACACACCTACACCACCTGCCTCCCCACATTCCCATTCTACTGCTTCCACCCCATCACCTGCCCCAACGGCAGCCGGCAGTCCTCCGGCTAACACCTCTGCCAAAGGAACGAAGAGACTTGCCTCAGATGACAACCCTCCTATTAGGAGGAATTTGGAGAGAGAATTTACGCCTGTCAAGAGGCAGAAGCACGTGGCAGACAGAAAATTAATGCCCAAGGCTAGCACCACCACCAGCAGCACTTGGGATAGCGGCAGCAGCTCCGACATCCAGCTTGTGGAGCAACCTGTCCAGCCTCCACCACAGCCAGACGCCGCCGCCAGATCCGTGTCAGCAGCAGCAGCGAAGACAGCGACTAAAATTTAAGTCTTTTATTTTTCTTTTCTTGCTGCCTGCTTATATATATTTTGTGATGTATCTGCCTTCATTTTATCTGTCATTTTGCATTGAGGGCAATGCAACCCTCGAGTTTGGGGGTGGCACCCTCCATAGTAATGGAGTCTTAGTACATCTTTTTATTATTATTGTGTCTTTTATTTAATTAAGTTCTCTTAAAAAAAGATTAAACTGTTGGCTTAAAACTGTGAAGTTAACTTACCTGTCATGACAGCTCTGTCGTGGCAGCATCTTTAGGACAGTTTAAGGAGAAGTTTAGAGCTTTTCTATAGTTCTGAAAAACTTAAAACACCATTTTGACTGTTATATTGCTTAGATTTCTTTTAGCCAAACTAGAATAGGATGCTTAGTACTTGAATAGCCCCTAGAGGTGCTTAACACTGGCTCTAGGAAAGAAGTTTAGCAAAAGAAACTCAAAAACCTAGAGGTGCCCTAAACCGGCTCTAGGAAGCTAACTAGAGGTGCCCAAAACTGGCTCTAGTAAAACTTAGCTTGAAAATAGAAAAGAAGCATGAAAATGTGCCTTCCAAAAATAATAACTTGGCATAAAAATTCGAGTTAAAGAGTTGAATATTCTAGTGAAACTAAGAGAGTCTTGTCATATAACTGTTCACAAGCATGCACACACTGCACGAGAGCTATAGGGAGATTCCGGACAGATCCTAACCTTTCCGACAGGTTGCTGCTGCCACAGAGATTGAGCGACGGGTAAGGGACAGTTCACTGTTTGAAGGCCAACACAAAAATATTCATTTTTCTTTTAGGTTTAATTGCTTGAGGGCAAGCAAAAACTTGAGTTTGGGGGTGTGTTGAGTGTGTAAAAGTTCTATTATTTACACCCTTTTTAACCCATATTTCTGCTGCATTCAAGCATCATTGCATTGCATTTAGGTTAGTTTTCAGAAAAACATCACAAATATGTAAAAGACACGGATTCTACTAAAAATAGCTGATTTTGCAGGTTGCTGCCATCGTAGACGGAGAAGGCAGGCGCAGGGCAGAGAAGTAGAAGAGCTGAACTGGACAAGCAGACGACGAGGACGAAGCTGCCATGGAGCTGTCGTGACAGCAAGGTGACAGCAGCCTTATGAAGAGGAAAAGTAAAGTGGACCTCGATAGATAGAGAAAAATCTGCTCGTCTGTCGTGTGAAAACCAAACAATTTTCCAAGCCCCGGATCAAAAGATATGTCAAGCCAAAGCTCAAGGAGAGGAAATCCCATGAAACAAGGAGGCGGCTGAAAAGTAGGATACTTAGAGATTAAGTCTTTATTAGAATCTTACTTTTAATTAAAGTTGTAATCCTTGTTAACTTAGAATACTTGAGCCCAAAGCTTATATAAGGGCATAGATTTTAACCTAGGAGAGATAATACCCCATAACCGATAACCAAACCCCTCCGCCGTCTGTCCGTCGCCGACATGTTCTAAATTCCCCCTAGGGCCACGGGTTGTTTTGTAAAGTAGTTGCAAGGGTTGCTTTGTTTTAGGATTTTCCAAGTTCAATAAAATAAACTTCAAGTTCTCTTATTTTGGTTATTAATATCTTGCAAGAGCATCGGGAGAGCATTGTGAGGTTATCCATTTACTTAGCATCGGGAGAGTTAAGTATACGAAAGAAATAAGAGCAAGTTCTCTAGTTTATAGTTGAACTATCTTGTGCCTAGGGATAGGGCAAGGTTAAGTGGCTAAGGAAGAATTCATACACATCGGTGTTCATCCTTCGATTCACGCCGGGAGGTATCATCAAAGACGTGTTCATCGACAGACTTGGACCTAGGGATAGGCCAAGGCAGATCTGGGATTCTTGCCAAACTTGAAGTACGGAGTTGGTGTGTTTGCTGCCGCGACGGCCAACGGACAGCTGCCGCGACAGGCGCGACGACAGAACTAGAGTTCTTAAGCATCGCAATACCTGCACTACTGAGCAATTCAATACCAGCCCATTCTCTCTATCTTGATAATTTTATTATTTTATTTAAGTTTACTTTATTATTCTCGTGACAACTCTCAAATATTTCTTTTACTTTCGTGCAGTGAAATAAGGTGAAGCTATTAGCCCAATCCCTGTGGAGACGATATCCGATACTTCGTATCACTTTACTACTTGCGTCGTGTACACTTGCACTACAATTGCGATAGACTCTTTTACACGCAACAAGGAGTATGAGTGCTGCCGCGGCAGGGGTCGGGGCAGAGCTTTCTCGGGTTGATCGTACCGTCATTGTGAGGGTTTTCTCTATTTACCTAATAACACGAACAAACTAAAAACTAATATTAAATTTCTAATTCCTAAAACAATAAAGATAAAATAAGATAAAAATAAAATAAAATAAATTAAGTTAAATTAGGAGTGCCTTGAGGGGCATCTCCTAAAGTAACTACTCCCTGTTCTATTGATGCTTGAGGGGCCGTTTCCGGTACTTCTTGAAGTCCATCCGTACCCTCAATCTGGTGATTATTCTCATGGCGAAGGCTCCTTTCTTTCTCTTCCCTTTGTAGTCCATGACGTCCTCCCTTCTTGGTAATGTTTCTAAGGGCATAAATATATGATTAGAAAAAATTAAATTGACATTCGACCACAAACTTACCTTGTTTTCGTTGAATGTTTTTTTGGTTGAATGTAGCCCTTGCTGTCGTGTCTGCTGCTATGGCAGCCAGTTATTTTGACAGTCCTTTGTCAGGTTACTTTGTAGGTCAAAGGGACTTTGGAAAGTACCATAACTCTCCATATCAAATTATGTTGGCCACTCGTAGGTCTCCATCAGTAGAGACTTCGATGATTCTGAGTCCACCATTTTTGGTTCCTCAAATATCTGCTCATATTCCATTGGCGAGGCATTGTCATCGGGTTGCTCTTGCATGTGGTTGTACGAGTGCCATGATGAAGGTGGATGTAGGCAATCTTTGTCGGGCATAGCTGAGGCAGTGGGTTGAGGTTTTGCCTCGGTAGTGGTTGCTGCTTCAGCATCAGTTGCTGCCGAGGCAGCAGTTTCCGCTTCGACTGGGGTTTCTGCCTCAGAAGTGGTTGCCGCCGTGACATTTTTCTCAACTTCACTAGGTTTTGTTGCGACGTTTTTCCGTTTAGGCTCCTCGATCATTACCAAGGCAAGTTGCTGCTCAGGATCATCATGTGTTGGGAAGTCTCTTTCATTGGGATCCTTGTCATCTTGCCTTGGGATTTCAGGTTCATCCATGGCATGAATGAGGACTGGTGTGCTAAAGATTGCATCCAACTTGGCGATTATTTTGTTCATAGAAGCCGAAAATTCTTGAGTGAGTGCTATGAAGGCTTGTAGTGTGTCTTCTAAGGATTTTGACTGCTCTTGAGGATAATGACATTGCCAGGGCATGCCGGGTTCTGCAGCAAAACTGTTATGGTACAAAAAATTTTGCGGGTTTTGATCATAACTTAAAAAATTCTGCTGCTGCGGGAGCAACATATCTTGTTCTTGTTGGTTCAATTGTTGGTTGTCCATTTATTCACCGAAAAAATGGGTACAACTTTCGAATGTATGATTACCTTTACGGTAATTGCAAGAACTTTCCCACTCAGCTCTTGAATGGTTTTTCCTGACATGTTGATGCCCTTTAACCTGTATTGCACCTGAGTTTTTTTTACAAAAGAAAAAAATGAATAAAATAAGGCAAGAAAATAAATATAAGTGCAGAAAAATACGAAGTTGTGCGCCAATCCCCGGCAACGGCGCCAAAAACTAGTTGTGTGTAAAATATTCTATCGCAATGTAGTGCAAGTGTACATGTCGCAAGTAATAAAGTGATACAAAGTATCGAATATCATCTCCATAGGGATTGGGACAACTTCAGAATTAATTTTCCTGCACAAGAGAAAAGATAAATTTAATAAAGAGTTGTGAAAATTCTTGAATATAAATTAAAATAGGTAAAGGAATCAAATTGAGAAAATAGGCTGGTATTGATTTGCTCAATAGTGCAGGTGTTGCACTGTTCAAAGGTCTTCTGTTGTGTCTGTTGTCGAGCCTGTTGCGGCAGAGGTCTGTTGATGTCGCGGCATCGATCAACAACTCTGTACTTCAAGTTTGGCAAGAATCCCTGGAGTGACTTGTCCTATCCCTAGGTCCAAGTCTGTCGATGAACACGTCTTGGATGATACCTCCCGGCGTGAATCAAAGGATGAACACCGATGTTTGTAAATTCTTTATTAGCCACTAAACCTCATCCTATCCATAGGTCCGAGATAGTTCAACCATAAACTGGAGAACCTGTACTCACTTCTTTTGTATATATATACATGGAAAACTTGAAGTTTTATTGAATTGAACAGAAAACTGCCTAAGAAATAGTTTAACCCTTACAACTACTTTACAAGATCAACCCTTAGCCCTGAGGAAAGTTTATAACATGATGGAGAAAGGGGAAGCTAGGGTTTGTGATGGAAAATGGCTGAGAACTAGGTTATCTTTCTCTAGGTCGAATTACATGCATATATATACATAGAAAACGACATCACTGTCACGACATCACTATCACGACATCACTATCACGGCATCACTGTCACGACAGTGATGTATGAGGCAGTTTTCTTCACTCTAGCTTTTCTGTTTCTCTGCTGCCCTAGATGCTGCCATGACAGTTAACTTCTGTTCCTCTATTGCCCTGGATTCTGCCACAACAGTTATCTTATGTTCCTCTGCTGCCCTGGATTCTGCCATGACAGTTAGCTTCTGTTCCTCTGCTGCCATGGATTCTGCCATGACAGTTATCTTCTGTTCCTCTGCTGCCCTGGATTCTACCATGACAGTTATCTGCAAGAATTTACCGAAGTCAGCAGCATCTGTGGAAAATTATCCATATGTGATGTTTGTGCAAATTCTATCCTAAAATGCAACTAAACATGCTTGAGTGCATCAATATTATGGATAAATGAGGGCTAAAATATAGAACATTTATTCACTCAACACAGACTTAAACAATCTTATTTCTCAATGCAATAGTGAACACCAAAAGGTGTTAGATGACCTTAACAAGCTCAAGGAGTCTTTCAAAAATGCTGGTAATGTGAAAAATGAGATAGGTGAATCCTCTAGAACTAACCAACCTAAGAGAAAGACATACAACTACAAACAAAATGGCTTCCATAGGCATAATAGAAATAAGAAAATTAGAACTGTATGGGTTCCTAAGGAACTCGTCAACTCTAATAATGTTGTTGCTATGTCACCTTGGGTTCCTAAGGGAACCAAGCTTTTAGGAGCTAACACTCGTGGACCCAAAATGATTTGGGTACAAAAAATCAAAGTTTAACTCTTTGTTTGTAGGGGGAGCATTGCTACAAGGCCAAAGCACAAAGTCAAAACTCATGGTACCTTGATAGTGGATGCTCGAGGCACATGGCCAGAGACAAGAGTCGATTCATAGACTTAAAGCCAAAAAGTGGAGGAGTAGTGACATTTGGTGACAACTCCAAAAGCCACATTAAAGGTATTGGATCCATAGGTAATCACTGTTGAGTGGATCGCAAGATCGATATTGACCAAGAGGGGGGGTGAATTGGAAATTTAAAGGTTTTGAGGTGGAAATTTGCAACAACGCCTTAGGGCCGTTTCGAAACACTTTTGCCACTGTCAAGGGTCGTTTCGAAACGGTCTTAGTCCGTTTCGAAACACCTTAACGATTTTCAGAAATTCAGTTAAAAACACTATAACGGTCATATTTTTAAATTAAACTTAAGAACTGTTTCGAAACGATTTGGATTCGTTTCGAAACGGATTTTCTACTGTCAAGGGTCGTTTCGGAACGACCTTAATTCGTTTCAAAACACCCCTTTTATCTTTTAAAAAATCAGCAAATATTTCAGCCGTTGTCCTTTTTCAAATCAAATATGAAGAACAGTTTCGAAACGATACATACCGTTTCGGAACGGGGTCAAGTGTTTCAATACACGTTTCAGAATGGTGGTCGACAGTGATGAAAACGTTTTGAAACGCCTGAGGGCCGTTTCGAAACAGGAGCTTGAAAATCACTGTTTTTAGCTTGAAACACTTAGAAAAATATTTGAAAAGCTTTTGTTTTTAACTTGGGCATAATCTTAAAATTATATGGGGATATTTTGAGGACTTAAAATTCATTTTGACATTTTCAATTTAGTCCTTAGGTTTTTAGTTATATCAAAATTAAAATATTTGTTTCACAATCTCACCCTTTTTGATATAACAAAACCAAAGTTAGAATTTTTGAGAATTTTGAAAGTTTTGAAAATATTCTAACTCCCCCTTAATTTAAGATAGGTTTTTAAATTTAAAAGAAATTTTTGATTTGAAATCCAAGTTGTAAAGCTTTAAAAAACCTTTTAAAATTTAAAACGAATTTTTGTGGCTCTTAAATTTCTTCTCCCCATTTTTGTTAGATCAAAAAGAACAATAAAAGCTCATAGAGAAGACAAAGGATTAGTACCAATAAGCATTAATAAGCAACCATAATATTAATTCATAATATCAAAATATCCAAAACATAAACCAACATTAAGTTCAACATAAAATCCCAAATAAAAGCCAAAAGCATAGGTTCCTAAAACATGATAAAACAAAAAGATGCAATCTTAATCCTAAAATGCATAGATAATATGATATGATATGAAGATCCTAGGCCTCGTTATCATCATCCGAAGTATCATCATCGTTCTTGGCTTGAGAACGGTGAAACTTCGTCCATTGCCCATAGAGTGTAGAGAAGGACAAATCCAAGTTTGAATGAGAAGTCTCAAGAGTATGACGACGATCTTCGACATTTTTCAAACGAGTGTCCATGGCAGAAAAACCCGAAGCAATGCTAGTATCCAAAGCATTGAACCGAGTGTCCAAAGCATTGAACCGCTCGGTAATGAGAGCCGTGAGAGCTTCATTGTTTGCAACTTGAACTTGCGGTGGAGGAGCAACGGGAGGAGGAACGACTTCTCTATCAATTCTTTCCCAAACATCATTCACATATGTAAACCCGAACTTGCGAAGGGATGACTCACCAATCTTGGTCTTGCGAGGTTCCGGAGAGTCGTAGGAACAATCGATGCCAAGATCATGAAAGATGTAGCTCAAGAGTATGCCATATGTAAAAGACTTCAACTCATTTGTGTCAATAAGCTTGATATTATTGACTATCTCGGCAAAAATTATCTTAGGCACATTTGGGCGCTCACCCTTACGGAAACACTCTAGCCAAAAATGATCAGTTTGACGGATGTGAGAGTATTTACCTTCGGAAGGTCGAATGAACCAAGAGACCATCAAGTGAAGAACGCGATCGTGCACATCCAAAGTAAGTACCTTACCGGTGAAGGTGCCAAAGTGACGTTCATCCTCAATACCCTCATCGTTAAGTTTAAAAAATCGACTCCAAAAGAGCAACATTGACAACAAACTTTTTGCCCAATAAGGATGATTCAATTCCTATAATCTCGGTTTTAGATTCATTATAGATAAAGCGAGCATTAGAGTAGAAAAGGAGTACCATGTGTTTGTAGAAAATATCCGGAATGCTCAAGAACAAGATAAGATCCCACTCACTCAAACGGCCGAGATAACAGAATAGGAAACGCTCGGAATTGAGGAAATCAAGATCAATGACCCGTTCTTTGCGAATTTCGAAATCCTTGACATAAGAGAAACGAGCACGCATCTCCGAAGTTTTGAGGGTTTTCTGAAAAAGTAGAGGGAGATTCGGACGAATGCTCGAATCACTGGTTTGAATGACCTTGCGCTTTTTGTTAGCTTGATCCGCCATCTAAAAACATTAAGCAAGTATATTTTAAAATTGAGTGTATGCATTGATATTTAAAATCAATCCAATAATAAATCCCACTTAGGTTTTTGAAAACAAAATTAAAATAAAAAAACAGTAAAGAAAAATACGACTGAAAAATTTTATATTCGAATAAAAAATTTTGAGATTTGGAAATTTTTTTACAAGATATGGAAAACCCACAAAGAAAAACATATAATTTATACAAAAATAAAATTTTCTAACCTAAGATTCGAACATAAATTGAAAGAAAAAGAAAAAAAAAGAAAAATTACCTTAGTTTGGGATTTTGGATGATTTGATTAAAATCCTTGCACAAGGTTGATGAAACTTGCTTAGACTTGAGTTTTAGAGTAAAACCCCTCACAATTTTGTGAAAAACAATGAGTTTGAGAGGGTATTTATAGAGAGGGAGGCGGTTTAGGGTTTTAAGAGTTTGATAAAAAGTGAACTTTATCATTAAAAGCCCTAAATAAAGCAGTCCGCGATGCCGTTTCAGAACGTTCAAGACCGTTTCGAAACGGGACGACTAGGGTTTGACCGTCTTGAGACCAGAGACTAACCGTTTCGATACGTTGTTGACTGTATCGAAACCCTTTTGACCCGTATCGGAACACGTTTTGATACACCCCTTGGCAGTAGCAAAAACGTTTCAGAACGCATTGGAAGCGTTTCGAAACGTCCTTCTCTCAGAGCTGGATTTAAGGTATCCGTATCGAAACATGGTCACCCGTTTCGATACACCTGGGCCCTGGAAGTGCAGATGAGGCTCTAAAAGTGCAGAAAAATGAAGTTTTAAGAGGCCTAACATGCATAAATGTCATGAATGAGCAGGCAAAACATATTCAAGCATAAACATACTCCCCCTAACTATAAGCATGGATGAAATTAGGAGTTTAAACACATAAACATAGCATTTCACAAGATCAAGCATATTTAAGCACAAAAGAGGTCCTAAAAGGTCAAGATAGGCTAGCTAGACCTAACTCTCTCCTAAGGGACCAAAACGCTCTTTGTCTAAGGGTTTTGTAAATATGTCCGCTAATTGATTCAAGGTGTCTACGTACTCTATAACCACATCTTCCTTAAGGACATGATCTCTAATGAAATGATGCCTTATTTCTATGTGTTTGGTTCTAGAGTGTTGGATGGGATATTTAGTTAAACATATTGCACTAGTGTTGTCACATTTTAGGGGTATGGTTTCAACTTTAATTCCATAATCTAAGAGTTGTTGCTTCATCCAAAGGACTTGAGCACAAAAACTCCCTAAGGATATGTACTCGGCTTCGGTGGTAGATAAGGCTACACTATTTTGTTTCTTAGAGAACCAAGATATGAGCATACTACCTAAGAATTGACAAGTTCCCGAAGTACTTTTCCTGTCAATTTTGCAACCCCCATAATCCGCATTCGAGTAAGCATGAAGGTTGAAGGTAGAGTCTCTAGGATACCAAAGACCTAAACAAGGAGTGTCTCTAAGGTATCTAAAGATTCTCTTAACGGCTATAAGGTGAGACTCTCTAGGACTAGCTTGAAACCTAGCACACAAGCAAACACTAAACAAGATATCCGGTCTACTTGCGGTAAGGTAAAGCAAAGATCCAATCATAGAATGATAAAGTTTAGAGTCAACACACTTACCTCCTTCATCTTTGTCAAGCTTTGTAGATGAGCTCATGGGAGTGGCTTGAGGCTTTGCATTCTCCAAGCCAAACTTCTTGAGCATATCCTTTATGTATTTTGCTTGGTTTATGAAGGTGCCATCATTCTTTTCCTTGATTTGGAGTCCCAAAAAGAATGAGAGCTGCCCCATCATGCTCATCTCAAATTCACCTTGCATTAACTTAGCAAACTCTTGACAATGACATTCATTAGTAGAACCAAAAATAATATCATCAACATAAATTTGAACTACTAAGATGTCATTTTTATACATTTTTATAAAAAGTGTAGTGTCCCCCTTACCTTTTTCAATCAAAAAAATTTGAAAGTCTTTCATACCAAGCTCTAGGAGCTTGTTTTAAACCATAAAGAGCTTTGGTAAGTTTGAAAACATGATTTGGAAATTTTGAATCTTCAAAACCCGATGGTTGTTCCACATACACTTCTTCATTTATAAAACCATTTAAAAATACGCTTTTAACATCCATTTGAAAAAGCTTGAAATTATGATAACATGCATATGCAAGCAACATCCTAATGGCTTCCATTCTAGCTACGTGTGCATAGGTTTCATCAAAATCTATGCCCTCTTCTTGAGTATAACCTTGTGCTACAAGTCTAGCTTTATTTCTCACAATGTTACCACTCTCATCTAGTTTGTTCCTAAAGACCCATTTAGTTCCTATTGTAGATTGATTACTAGGCCTATCAACTAATGTCCAAACATTACTTCTCTCAAATTGATTTAACTCTTCTTGCATGGCCATAATCCAAAAGTCATCTTTCAATGCTTCTTTTATATTTTTAGGCTCTATGCATGAGATAAATGCAACATGGTTCATTAATCTAAGAGAAGAACGAGTGGTTACCCCCTTGGATGGATCACCCAAGATTTCACCATCTTTGACATAGTTCAACTCCCTTGGGTAGCTCACTTCCTTTTCCTCAATAGCCAAATCCTTCAAGGTTTCAAGAGGTGGATCTTGTGAGTCCTCTTCCTTTGTTGGAATCTCATCCTCCTTTGAAGTTTGACCTCCATCAAAGGCATTTATGATCCCTACATCATCATCATCACAAGAATCCTTCCTAGGAAGGAGGTTATCATCGAATACAACGTGAATAGATTCTTCTACTACTAAAGTTCTTTTGTTAAATACTCGATAGGCTTTAGAGGTTAAAGAGTAACCTATAAAAATGGCTTCATCACTTTTTGCATCAAATTTACCTAAGTTATCACTACAAGAAAAAACATTTTTAGTGACAATGTAAATGGTCACTAAATGCATTAAATTTTGACACTAAAGTGCACAGTGACAAACTTTTCAAGTCGTCACATGTCGTCACTAATAACTCCGTCACTATTGTAGTTGTGACAATTGTTCGTAAAATTGTCACAATTGTTTATTTTTTCTGTGTCTATATGTTTGACACTATTATCAATACTATTTGTGATAAGACAAAATGGTCACAATAACTCTATCTGTTGTGATGAATTTTTTTGACACTAAAAAAACAAATGTTGTGATAGAAAAGACGGTCACAATATATTTTTTTTGTGACGAAATATTGGACACTACAATCAATAAAAATTGTGACATTAAAAATATAAAATTGTTTCAAAAAAATAATTGTGACAAATTTTCAAGTTATCACTGTCATCACAAAGAACTCCATCACTAATTTATTTTGTGACTATATTTACACATTTCGTCACTAGTTCATTTGCGACCATATCTGCAAATAGTCATTGTAAACCAAAATTTTAATTTTAGTGAAAAATTTCACAATACTAGAAAATAATAATTGTGTCGAAAATTAAACCAAAGTGCATAGTGAAAATTTTTACTAATTATTAGTGACAAAAGAATCTTCACAAAAATTATTAAGAAAATGTCCAATTGAACAGATAAAGTGACATATATAATGTGTGTTTTAATTAGCAACAAAATAAAAGAAACTATAAATATTGAATATATAAGAAATATTAAATAACAATACGAATTGAAGAAAAAATAGATAAATAAGATAAAAACAATTCTTACCATTTATATCAAAGTTACAAGTACAAATTTTACAAATTCATTAGAATTAAAAACATATACAAATTTTCAATCCAACGACATGATGACTGAAAAAATGATCATATATAACATCCATTGTTCATCAAAAAAAGGTCAAACTGCATTTTTCCTGCAAAATAAAAATAAAAACAAGATAAAAGAATTAAGACAATAATATATGAAAGTATATTATACTAAGGGGAAACATAATGATGACAATGAAATCTTAAAGCATAAATAAGGTTTTTACTCATATAGAATCTGACATTGATTTTGAACCATGAATCTATCACCAATCAGTAAACAATCACGGCTAAGTGTACTAACAGAAAATATATAATTGAAGAGTACCAAAACAAGCAAATTAAGAAGCTGCTGGCCTGCTTTGATGGCATCTATAGCTATTTTTTCAAGGTGTTGATGTTGGGTACTATAAGGACCTCTACTAAACCACTATCAGAAATAATGTACATATAGGAGACCAACATCAAATGTTATGGATATATAACTATGAACTGATCAAGAAAAACTACGGTGTTTAGTCCTATATATTTTTCTTTAATTAACGACAAGGAAAATGAGATCCTTAAATTTCATTTTCCCCTTATCTCAAAAAATCCAAATGGTCCTTAAGAAATGATAGCAAGAATAAATATTGGCATTAAAAGTACCTAGTTTCTTCTTCAAATTATACAGGCAAAGAAACTAAAAATCAATCCCCTTAGCTCCTAGTGAAGTACAAATTTTGTAGGAAAACAGCTTACTATAAAACATAAAATCTACAATGTTACAAAGGTGAATATCTAATGTGCTAAAATCACAAACTAGACAATTTAATCATTAATTACCTGGTACGATCAATTGATGAAGAAACTAATAAGCTGGCACTTATCCTTTTCTCAATGGGTATTGGTTAAATTTGTGGGGAAAAAATTAAAATCTTTCTCAAAGTGAACTTAGTCAAGAATCAGCAAAAATAAACTCTCTTTGCTAAATCTTTTATGATAAAAGATAATGAATTAAGATAGAAAGCAAGTCCATATGAGAAAGATAAATTCAAGTATTTTGCTAACTTTGTTAGATATCTTCTATATCAGAATCTTCCATCTTGATATTTTCACCGATCCATTCTTCAATTCAAATCCTGAAAACAACACACTAAGACTTTAGCTTATCAACCACATTATAAGACAACTAATAACTAGTATATAAAATCAAATTCACAGCTATAAATTATAAATTTAATCTAATAACTTTGTACCCTTTAGAATATTTAAATTTAAAAAAGTGTAAGGAAAATAACTTTGAGTTAAGAGGAGAGATTGATTTTAAATACTAAAAATTCCAAAGAGCATTCCATTTCCGTACAAATGATCAAGAAAGCCCTACTCTATAAGTGTTGTAATTAATGACCCAAAACTACCATCAAATTGACAAAACAATTCATATATAAAAATTGGTAAATTGAGATTCATAAAAAATAAAAATAAAAGGAAAATAGAAAGAGGTACGTTTAAAATTTGGGTTCTCGAAAAACGTCTAAAGATTTTCATACACCATATTGCAACAATATAAACTAAAAAGAAAGTAATACATAAATAATAGATAGTTAAAAAAATTAAAGGAAATACCTAAGAGATCTAGATCCACCATGAGGAATCAATGCAATGCTTTCTTTCTATTTGACCTGTCCCGACACCAATATGATCTTTTAAAATAAAAAATAAAGTTAATAATTTGAAAATAAATTTTAAATAGAAAAGAAAAAGAAAGTACCTTAAAGCACCAGGGGTCTTGCTGATGGAGACGAGACATGAGAGTAAATAAGTTTTGGGTTAGAATTTTAAAGATAGGGTTTTAAAACGACAAGAGAGACTCGTTCGGCAGTTACTCCACCATGGAATTGATGTGAGACGAATTGAGAAGCATTGTTGTTCAGTGTAAAAAATAGAAAAGGGATTTATATCATCTAGGTTTACACAAAAACCCATCAAACAACGTCGTTTGGTTTAGATATCTATATATCCTAGAAATGTTTTTTTTTTCATTTAAATAATCATAATTTTATTTTCTCTTCCAAAAATTTATAGCTTTATAATTATTTAAATTTTAGAAATTTGATATTGTTATTTTATTGAATTTAGGGAATAAATAAATTAATAGAATTTTTTAAGGACTTAACTTACATCACAGTCTTGTAACTTTTTCTTATTTATTTATTTATTTAATCATATTATATTTATTTTATTTACTCATTTTTAATTCACTTTATTATTTGTATTCATATTTTCTCTATTTATTTTTATTTACAATTGTTTATTTAATTATACATACTATCCATCATTTTTAATTAATTAATTTTTATTATATTCAAAGTATAAATATTTTGTAAATTTATATTGGTATATGGATGTTACTTAAAAAATTTAATATTATAATGAATTTTAATAACATTCATTAGTTCAATTCATTTAATATTGCTGCAAATTTGATGATTTGATTGGTGTAGAAATTATAGTAGTAAGTAGATTTCATCGTCCTTATACAATCACAATGAATATAATTTTGACATAAGTTACAATTATCACATTCATATCATTATAGTAAGGTACATTTAGTAATGACATATTTTTTGAGCAAATATATTTGTCCAGTTGGTCAAGCTTCTTGTCTTTGTCTCCTTACATTCTCTCGCGTCATGGGTTCTAGACCCACTAAGAGTACCCTCATTTTTTCCTTTGAATTCTCCCTTTTCCTCCCCTCTAAATAAGATTAGGATTAAAATTTGTTAAAAAATAATGACATATTTTTATCATCACAATTAGGAATAATTATAGTGAATATTATTACATTTTTTTCCACAAAAAAAGAAATTGGTGTCAACTTGAATATTTAATCAGTGATGAATTTATAATGACAATTTAAATTTGGTCACAATAAGATACTAATAGTAATGCAATTTACATTGTCGTAATCATTTCATAAGGTAAAATTTATGTTAAAATTATGATTAATAATAATGACTATTTGACATGTCACTATTACATCACTCATTGGACAAAAAGAATTAGCGTCAAATCGAAGATTTGATTATTGACGAAATAATAACAATTAGATGTCATCAGAATTATATAGCTATAGTAACTATATATTTTTTACACACGTTATGACCATCAAAATTATATTATTATAGAAAGATAAACATAATAGTGACACACTTTTATTGTCACAATTATAAATAATAATAGTGACTCCTTGATATGTTGCCACTATTATATTTTTTCTCCCAAAAAAGAAGTTGGTGCCCTTTTGAGTATATTATCGTGACGAATTTATAATGACAACTTGTTTTGGTCACAATAAAACATTATCAGTGACAAGTTACTTGTGATGTAATTGAAATTTGTCACAATTATTACCAAAAGAGTGACCAAATAGCTATAGGTCACAATTACTCATTTCAATAGTGACTGAAACAAATTCCGTCACAAATAATTTACTTTTTGTGATGAAATTCTTCATCGTCACAATTAAATGGTCACTAAAAATCTTATTTCTTGTAGTGTATCTTTTCCATTATTTAAAACAAAACACTTGCACCCAAAAGGGTGGAAATAGCTAATGTTAGGCTTTTTGGATTTTAAAATCTCATAAGGTGTTTTCTTTAAAATTGGCCTAATCATTACTCGATTTACAATATAACAAGCGGTGTTTGTGGCTTCCGCCCAAAAATATTTAGGTAAATTGTTTTCACAAAGCATAGTTCTAGCCATTTCTTGTAAAGTTCTATTTTTCCTCTCAACTGCCCCATTTTGTTGAGGAGTTCGAGGAGCCGAAAAATTATGGCTAATACCATTTTCATTTAAAAAATCTTCAAACCCTAAATTTTGAAACTCGGTTCCATGATCACTTCTAATATGTGAAATTCTAAGTTCAAGATCATTTTGGGTTAATTTTGAAAATGTGATGAATTTTTCCAAAGCCTCATCTTTAGTACTTAAAAAGAGAACCCAAGTAAATCTAGAAAAATCATCAACTAGCACAAAAGCATAAGACTTACCACCCAAGCTCATAGTCCTAATTGGCCCAAATAAATCCATGTGAATTAGTCGTAGACATCTACTAGTAGAAACATCATTAATGGATTTAAAGGAAGACCTATGTTGTTTACCCTTTGAGCATGCATCACAAATTTTATCATTTGAAAATTTTATCTTGGGTAAACCTCTAACTAGATTTAGAGAGACTAGTTTTTCTAAAACACTTATGCTAGCATGTCCTAGCTTCATATGCCACAACCATGCATCATTTTCATTTTGAGCAACTAAACATGCATGAGATGTATGTATGTCATCTAAATGCACCATGTATATGTTTCCTATGCGATGACCTATGAGCATAATGTTATTAGATTTAATGTCTACAATTTTGCATCCATTTTATCAAATAAAACATTAAATCCTTTATCACACAATTGACTTATGCTCAATAAATTGTGTTTAAGACCATCGACATATAAGACATTTTCAATGAGAATAGTAGAGTGATTACCTATGGAGCCAATACCTTTAATGTGGCCTTTGGAGTTGTCACCAAATGTTACTACTCCTCCACTTTTTGGCTTTAGATCCATGAATCGACTCTTGTCTCCGGTCATGTGTCTCGAGCATCCACTATCAAGGTACCATGAGTTTTGACTTTGTGCCTTGGCCTTGTAGCAATGCTCCCCCTACAAACAAAGATATTAAACTTTGGTTTTTGGTACCCAAATCATTTTGGGTCCATGAGTGTTAGCTCCCAAAACCTTGGTTCCCTTAGGAATCCAAGATGACATAGCAATAATATTATTAGATTTTACAAGTTCCTTAGGAACCCATACACTTCTAATTCTTTTAGCTCTACTATGTCTAGGGTAGCTACCTTGTTTGTAGTAATTAGTCTTTTTCTTAGGTTGGTGTGTTCTAGAGGATTCTCCTACTTCATGCTTGACACTACCAACATTTTTTAAAGACTTTTTGAGCTCATTTAGCTCACCCAACACCTTTTGGTGTTCACTATTACATTGAGATAAAAGGTTATTAAGATCAACATTTTCATCTTGAAAGAACTTTAGCTCATCTTTTAATCCTAATATCTTTTTCTCAAAATTTGAATTAGCTTGAGCGAGTGAGTCATTTTTCTCATTTAGTTCTAAAATGTTTTTCTTGTTTTTAATGACCGACTCTTTAAACTTCTCAACTAATTCATCATATACCTCTTGTAACTCATCATATGCATCATTTAACTCTTCATATGAAAAATCTAAAGTAGATGAGTTAGAGGTTACCAAGGAGGAATCTTCCTCAAGTGCCATGAGGCAAAGATTAGCCACTTCTTGTTCGTCATCCGCCGATGACTCCTCATCACTCCAAGTATCAAGCTTGGCTTTGAGTCTCTTCTTCTTCTCAAAGCCCTTCTTCTTGAGTTGAGGGCACTCTGAATGGATGTGGCCGGGTTGTTTGCACTCAAAGCAAATGATAGGATCCTTTCCTTCTTCTTTGTTCTTCCCTTTGAAGTCCATCTTTCTTTGGATTTTTCTACCCGGGTTGGACCTCATGAAGCGTGAGAACCGTTTGGCTATCATAGCCAATTCTTCAAGTTCATCCTCCTCACAAGATGAGCTCTCATCATGTTGTGAAGCTTTAGCCTTTAGAGCTATTCCCATCTTCTTCTTCTTCTCAACCTCAAGCTTCTCTACCCTTTTCTCTTCTTTCTTCTTCTCATCTTCTCTTCCTTGCTTCATGATCTCATGAGTAAGGAGAGAACCCACAAGCTCATCAAGCTTCAATGTCTTCAAGTTCTTTGCTTCGATGATAGCGGTTCTCTTCCCATCCCAAGACTCGGGAAGTGAATAGAGTAGCTTCCGGACAAGCTTGTCTTCCGGTATGATCTCTCCAAAGCCCTTTAGGTCATTGACAATCGTGGAGAAACGATCAAACATCTTTGACACCGTCTCATCGGGCTCCATCTTGAAATTTTCATAGCTAAGATTGAGAAGTCCAATCTTAGTTTCTTTAACATCATTGGTGCCTTCATAAGTGGTCTCAAGAGTGTCCCACACTTCTTTGGCACTTTCAATAGATGAGACCTTTGAGTAGATGTCCGGACCGAAAGCACAAAATAACATGTGGAGAGCTTTATCATTGACTTGAATCTTTTTCCTCTCCTCTTCACTCATTTCCACTTTCTTCTTTAGCACCATCTTGCTTCAATGGAATATATGGCCCATCCTCAATGACATCCCACACAAGATAGTCACTTGACTTGATGAATAGACGCATTTTATTCTTCCAAAAAGAATAGTTATCATTGTTGAAGAATAGAGGCTTTGTAGTGGATTGTGACTCGTACATGCCGGAACCGGAGGTTGAAGCCATCTCTTGATATTTTGATGATCACACTCTTCCAAGGATCTCCTCTTATGGTTGTTAATCCTCAAAGAGTTAAGCTCTGATACCAATTGTTGAGTGGATCGCAAGATCGATATTGACCAAGAGGGGGGTGAATTGGAAATTTAAAGGTTTTGAGGTGGAAATTGCAAATTGAAAATAATTGACAAGAGATTTAGAGTGGTTCAAGTTCCAAATGAACTCTACATCCACTACCTTAGCCTCACTAAGGATTTGCAACAATTCCACTAAATTGATCTTCCCCTTTTCTAGGACAAGGAGGCAACCCTTTACAATTTCGGTTGATTTTTCTACCCAAAAATCAACCCAATCCTCACACTAGTGAACAAAGATATTTGATGGCTAAAAGGTATATCTCAATACAAATAATAGCCCTAATACAAGCACTCAACCCAATTGAACAAAATATGAATGAAGATTACAATTGGGATTTTTACACAAAATGGGATTTTTGCACAATTGCTTGAATTTGATGTTTGGATGTTTGCTTTTGGATCAATAGTTGTTGCCGGTGCTTTTGGAGGTTTCTTTTATACCTTCTCATTGTATTCTAGCCGTTTTGGTTGTTGCACTCATCAATAGAGCCGTTGGGGATGTTATCTCACCACCATAAATGCAGTCTGCAACAACCCGTTTCGAAACGCGGGGTACCTATTTCGGAATGGACTAAAATAGAAAGAGCCGTTGGGGAGCATTTAAGAGCCCGTTTCGAAACGCCTTAGAGCCGTTTCGAAACACTTTTTCCACTGTCAAGGGTCGTTTCAAAACGGTCTTAGTCCGTTTCGAAACACCTTAACGATTTTCAGAAATTCAGTTAAAACACTATAACGGTCATATTTTTAAATTAAACTTAAGAACTGTTCGAAACGATTTGGATCCGTTTCGAAACGGATTTGCTACTGTCAAGGGTCGTTTCGGAACGGCCTTAATCCGTTTCGAAACACCCCTTTTCTCTTTTAAAAAATCAGCAAATATTTCAACCGTTGTCCTTTTTCAAATCAAATATGAAGAACAATTTCGAAACAATACATACCATTTCGGAATGGGGTCAAGTGTTTCGATACACGTTTCAGAATGATGGTCGACAGTGATGAAAACGTTTCGAAACGCCCGAGGCCCGTTTCGAAACAGGAGCTTGAAAATCACTGTTTTTAGCTTTAAACACTTAGAAAAATATTTGAAAAGCTTTTGTTTTTAACTTGGGCATAATCTTAAAATTATATGGGGATATTTTGAGGACTTAAAATTCGTTTTGACATTTTCAATTTAGTCCTTAGGTTTTTAGTTATATCAAAATTAAAATATTTGTTTCACAATCACTCTACTATTCTCATTGAAAATGTTTTATATGTCGATGGTCGAAAACACAATTTATTGAGCATTAGTCAATTGTGTGATAAAGGATTTAATGTCTTATTTGATAAAAATGGATGCAAAATTGTTGACATTAAATCGAATAATATAGTGCTCATTGGTCATCGTATAGGTAATATATACATGATGCATTTAGATGACATTCATGCATCACATGCATGTTTTGTTGCACAAAATGAAAATGATGCATGGCTATGGTATAGGAAACTAGGACATGCTAGCATTAGTGTTTTAGAAAAATTAGTTTCCCTAAATCTAGTTAGAGGTTTGCCCAAAATTAAGTTCTCAAATGAAAAAATTTGTGATGCGTGCTCTAAAGGTAAACAACATAGATCATCCTTTAAATCCATTAATGATGTTTCTACAAGTAGATGTTTACAACTAATTCACAGGAATTTATTTGGGCTTATTAGAACTATTAGCTTGGGTGGCAAATCGTATGCATTTGTACTTGTTGATGACTATTCTAGATTTACTTGGGTTCTATTCTTAAGTACTAAAGATGAGGCTTTAGAAAAATTCATCACATTTTCAAAATTAACTCAAAATGATCTTGAACTTAAAATTTCTCATATTAGAAGTGATCATGAAACCAAATTTCAAAATCTAGGTTTTAAGAGTTTTTAAATGAAAATGGTATTAGCCACAATTTTTCGGCTCCTCGAACTCCTCAGCAAAATGAGGTAGTTGAGAGGAAAAATAGGACTTTACAAGAGATGGCTAGAACCATGCTTTGTGAAAATAATTTACCTAAATATTTTTGGGCGGAAGCCACAAACACCGCTTGCTACATTGTAAATCGAGTAATGATTATACCACTTTTAAAGAAAACACCATATGAGATTTTAAAATCTAAAAAGCTTAACATTAGCTATTTTCATCCATTTGGTTGCAAGTGTTTTGTTTTAAATAATGGAAAAAGATAACTTAGGTAAATTTGATGCTAAAAGTAATGAAGCTATTTTACTAGGGTATTCTTTAACCTCTAAAGCTTATCGTGTATTTAATAAGAGAACTTTAGTATTAGAAGAGTCTATTCATGTTGTATTCGATGATAACCTCTTTTCGAGGAAGGAATCTTGTGATGATGATGATGATGTAGAAATTCCAACTAAAGATGAGGATGCACAAGATCCACCTCTTGAAGCCTTGAAGGACTTGGCTCTTGAGGAAAAGGAAGTGAGCTACCCAAGGGAGTATAACTATGTCAAAGGTGGTGAAATCTTGGGTGATCCATCCAAGGGGGTAATTACTAGATCTTCTCTTAAACTCATGAATCATGTTTCTTTTATCTCATGCATAAAGCCTAAGAACATTAAAGAAGCATTAAATGATGATTTTTGGATTATGGCTATGCAAGAAGAGTTAAATCAATTCGAGAGAAGTAATGTATGGACATTAGTTGAAAGGCGTAGTAAGCAATCTACTATAGGAACTAAATGGGTATTTAGGAATAAGCTAGATGAGAGTGGTAACATTATGAGAAATAGAGTTAGATTAGTTGCTCAAGGTTACACTCAAGAAGAGAGAATTGATTTTGATGAAACCTATGCACCCGTAGCTAGAATGGAAGCCATTAGGATGTTGATTGCATATGCATGTTATTATGATTTCAAGCTCTTTCAAATGGATGTTAAAAACACATTTTTAAATGGTTTTATAAATGAGCAAGTGTATGTGGAACAACCATCGGGTTTTGAAGATTCAAAATTTCCAAATCATGTTTTCAAACTAACCAAATCACTTTATGGTTTAAAACAAGCTCCTAGAGCTTGGTATGAAAGACTTTCAAACTTTTTGATTGAAAAAGGTTTTGAAAAAGGTAAGGTGGACACTACACTTTTCATAAAAAGGTATAAAAATGACATCTTAGTAGTACAAATATATGTTGATGATATTATTTTTGGATCTACTAATGAGTGTCATTGCAAGGAGTTTGCTAAGTTAATGCAAGGTGAACTCGAGATGAGCATGATGGGGGAGCTCTCATTCTTTTTGGGACTCCAAATTAAGCAAAGGAAGGATGGCACCTTCATCAATCAAGCAAAGTACATCAAGGATATGCTCAAGAAGTTTGGCTTGGAGAATGCAAAGCCTCAAGCCACACCTATGAGCTCATCTACAAAGCTGGACAAAGATGAAAGAGGTAAGTGTGTTGACTCTAAGCTTTATCGCTCTATGATTGGATCTTTGCTTTACCTTACTGCAAGTAGACTAGATATTTTGTTCAGTGTTTGCTTGTGTGCTATGTTTCAAGCTAGTCCTAGAGAATCTCACCTTATAGCCGTTAAGAGAATCTTTAGGTACCTTAGAGATACCCCTTGTCTAGGTCTTTGGTACTCTAGAGACTCAACCTTCAACCTTCATGCTTATTTGGATGCAGTTTATGGGGGTGTAAAATTGATAGGAAGAGTACTTCGGGAACATGTCAATTCTTAGGTAGTATGCTCATATCTTGGTTCTCTAAGAAACAAAATAGTGTAGCTCTTTCTACCACTGAAGCCGAGTACATATCCTTAGGGAGTTGTTGTGCTCAAGTCCTTTGGATGAAGCAACAACTCTTAGATTATGGTATTAAAGTTGAAACCATACCCCTTAAGTGTGATAACACTAGTGTCATATGCCTAACCAAAAAACCCATCCAACACTCTAGAACCAAACATATAGAAATAAGACATCATTTCATTAGAGATCATGTCCTTAAGGAAGATGTTGCTATAGAGTTCATTGACACCTTAAACCAACTAGCGGACATTTTTATCAAGCCTTTGGATAATGAGCGTTTTTGGTCCCTTAGGAGAGAGTTAGGTTTAACTAGCCTATCTTGACCTTTTAGGACCTTTTTATGCTTAAATTGCTCGATTTCTTGAAAAATGCCATGCTTATGTGTTTTTACTCCTAATTTCATCCATGCTAATAGTTAGGGGGAGTATGTATATGTTTGTGCATGTTATTCCTGCTCATTCATATCATTTATGCATATAGAACTTCATGAAATTCATTTTTCTGCAATATTAGAGCCTCATCTGCATCTCCAGGCCTAGGTGTATCGAAACGGGTCAAACTATTTCAATACAGGTGCCTTAAAAGAGTGATCTATGACTATGGTGTTTCAAAACACCTTGAAAGGGTTTCGAAATGTTTTGCCTCTGCCAAGAAGTGTATCGAAACGAGTTTCGATACGGGTCAACACGTGGGATTTGATATGGTCAAAGCCATATCAGAACGGTCAACTAGACTCGAAACGTCAGTTAAGGTTTCGGTACCCATGTTTTGGAACGACCGTGTCTGTTCCGAAACGGGTATGCATGCAACCTTTTAAAGAGCTTTCAATGCTAAAGTTCACTTTTAATTAAAACTCTTAAAAACCCTAAAAACCCTAACCCGATTTTTCCCTATAAAAACCCTCTAAACCTCATTTTTTCCATCAAATCTTGAGGGCTTTTACTCACAAACTCAAGTCTAAGCAAGCCTCAACAATTTTGTGCAAGATCTTCCATTCATTCATCCAAAATCCCCATTTAAGGTATATTTTCATCTTTTTCTTTTTCCTTTGATTTTATTTGAATTTTAGGTTAGAAAATTTTAATTTTTTATAGATTATATGTTTTGCAACTTGGGTTTTTAAAAATTTGTAAATTTTTTTTTCAAAATCTCAAAAATTTTGTTTCGAATATATTTGGTTTTACTCGTATTTTTTTACTATTTTTCAAACGTATTTTTTAAATTTCTTTTTGTATATGTATATATGTGTTTAAAATTTTTTAAAACATAAATGGGATTTGTCATTGGATTGAATTAAGGATGTTCATGCATACACTTATAGTTTTCAAATTGCTTGCTTTATGTTTTCAGGATTTTTCCATGGAAAACGTTAACAAGAAACGCAAGACGGGTCAATCGAGTGAAGCTTCAAATCAAGCCAATATCCGTCCTAAACCCCAATTATGAACTTTGTAATTTCAATTCTTATCTGTTCAATTGGGTTGAGTGCTTGTAAAAGGGCTATATTTTGTATTAAGAGGTACTAGTTTTAGCCTTAATCTTCTTTGTATTTCTTGAGTGAGGATTGGGTCAAATTTTGGGTAGAAAATTTGACCGGTATTGTAAAGGTTACCTCCTTAACCTAGAAAAGGGGAAGAACAATTAGTGGATTGTTGGAAAATCCTTAGTGAAGCTAAGGTAGTGGATGTAGAGTTCGATTGGAACTTGAACCACTCTAAATCCTCTTGTCTAGCATTTTTAATTTTTCACTCCACCACCAAAAGTTCTAAAAATCCAATTCACCCCCTATTGGCTTATATCGTTTCATTGATCCACCCAACACATGTTTTTAGCTGTCAAAACACAAGAGACTTAACATGAAGACACTTAACGAGTATTTAAGCAACATATAAGCATACATGTGAGTCAAGGCAAGCAAGAAACACCCATTTAGGTCATTCCAACACATGCCAAAGCACCAAGCCATCAAACATGATATATATGAGGCAATAAATCAAACTTAACATCCATCAAAGGTATCAAGGCCATAACAAGGCATACTTCAACATCAAAACATGTTAACAACAACATAATGAAGAGTTTGAGCGCCAACTCCATACAAAGCCTAATATTCCCATTGTCTAAGCATTATTATAAAACATAAACCATACTTGAGCTCCCGAGAACTCCGAGAGACTCCTCCCTTGCCCACTTACCTCCCAAGCCACTAACGATCTGCATTGTTGGAAAAGAAGTGAGCGTAAGCTTAATGCTTAGTGAGCGGAGCTCTAAAACACAACACCAATGCAGTTTTTAAAACATAAGTCTTAGATCTAAACCAAAACCATTTAAGGAAAGACATAATGAAACACAATCATCACAAATACATGGTATGCACATGCATAACCAAAATCCGGTGGGACTACACATCACCGTTCAACTAGTAGTTTTCCGATGGGACTACACATCACCGTACTCTTATACTAGTCACTACCGGTGGGACTACACGTCACCGTAGTAACGATGCCCATCACGTGAGGCTCGACACCAACAACGACTACACGACAACATTAAACGAAGAGTAATAACAATCTAGAAACATCATCACATCACACATATCACGAAAATCGAAATCATCCACCGAACGAGATTAGATGAACTTACTCTTGGGTTTAGGTTAGTCTCTAAGACTCCACCCAAAACCCAAACCTTCATTGAACTTAAATAAGATTCCAAAACAGTATCCACTCACCGATGAACCCAAACGGAAGCTGAAACACCGATCTCAAGCCTCTGTAGCACCCAGTATCGCACCCGAACCTGATTCCTCTGTTTAAAGAAATCCAAATCATACTATTAGGACACTAATACACTTGTAAACTAGTAGCAACCCAGAAACTCACTCTTGCAACCAAAACACATCAATTTGAGTCCAAATTTCATCCAAACTTCACCATTTTCGTTCTAAACAAACCCCACACCGAAATCATCCATTCCAACCATCAAAACACATCCAAAAACATATAAAAACACTCCCCAACATCAAGGGAACCACCAGCCACGTTTTCAACCTAAAACCAACCCAAAAACCCAACCTTTTCAACCTAAAAATCTCATTTTTATACCCATTTCGGGTTTCCCACCAATACCCATCATTTTAACATTTTAAGACTTCCAAATATGATCAAAAACACCCTTAAACGCTACATTAGAAACCCACACGAAGAACCCATATAAATGCCCATTTTTTCAAACCCCACACCAAATCAAAATACATTTTAATGGCATTTAAAAGAGGGTTTTCAAAAAACACAAACTAGATATTGTAAAAACTGGAATAAGGAAGATATTACCTTAAAAAAATCTTTCTTGGATGAGTGATTTGAGCAATGTGATAGTGATTTAGGGTTTTAGAGAGGTTTTAATGGAAAATGGGGATTTTGGAGAAAATGACATCTTTTTCAAATTTCTTTTCTTTGTTCTCTTTTTCTCAAAATTCTCATTCTCAATTTCATTAATGGCATTTTAGTAAATAAAAGCAACTTTCATAAAATCATCATTTTAAATCTCATTTTACCCGAACTAATCCCAGATCAAAACTGATAAACTCCCGAGCCCTAAACTGGGGCGTTACAGACTAGCAGTGCAAGAAGATTGTGTAGTAAACAAGATTTCCTATAGGAAATTAAAAAAAAATTAAGAGATAATAAAAAAACTTACATTCATAACAGAATAACCAACTGTATGTTGTTATTAAAGCCCCCACATTTTCAGGGATATAAGAACTTCTCCACTTATTCAAAATTCGATCTCCAATGCTAAAAGTTAATTCTAAAGCAACAATGGTGAGGGGCACAGTTATATAAAGCCTTTCATATCACTGTTCATTTAGGTTCCAAAAGCTAAGGATGTCAAGTTATGTTTTCTTAACTATTTTAGGATCTTGTAAGTAAACATCCAAATGTGTCTTTGAATAATCCAAAATCATGATCTCTTCTTTTTCATAGTCCTAGAAAAAATATAAAAGATGGAATAGAAAATAAACGGGTAAATAAACAAATAGAAACCAAAAAATATAGAAACAATAAAATATTTTAAAAATATTAAACTTACTGTAAAAAGATCGAATTTGCGCTTCTACTTTTCAGATGAGCTCACTGTATTAGAGTTTGAGCTTGATTCTAATGATGTTTCATGTAAGGCATATGTTTTTGGATCATACTCTTTAAGAAGCTTTCCTAGCTTAGCTTTGACATCACGAATCTTCATAACAACTTCTATTTCATCCTCAAATAATTTTTTGTAAGAATATTTGACAAAAGATAACTTAAAACGAGGATCAAGAATTACTAAAAAGGTAAATAATGTGCCATAGTCATCCTCATTCGAGTTGAACCAATACTTATCAAAATTTTTCTTTAGATTATCATTGTTTTTAAAATAACATCATTACCTTTTGTCAACTCTTTCAAAATATAAAATTTTTTCAAAAATTCCCAAAGTATAAATTTGCAGTAGGATAATCATTTCCTGAATAATAATACAATTATATAAAAAATAATTCTAAAATATCTCGAATTCTTACTCTTCGGTGTTTAGATAATAATGAAAAGAAGAATTTAAAAAAACCATTTTCTTAAAAGCTTCATAGTATAGAATAGCCCTATCAAGCATCATATATGTAGAGTTTCATCTTGTAAGAACATCAAGCCACAACACTTTAGTTTCTTCTACCTTAGCTAATTTCACACTACGTCGAAAAGTATTTTTTCTTGATTCTGACCATTTAATGTACTTCACGCAATCTCTTATATTGACAACAATATGTTCAATGACCTTAAGTCCATCTTTAACAATTAGATTCAACACATGCGCAACACCGCAAACATAAAAGTAAGAGCATTTACATAGTAAAGCCCTTGGAGCACTAAAAGTTTCCTTTAAATTATCTTGCATTTTATCATTACCAGAAGCATTATCCAATGTGATGAAAAAAAAATCTTATAGTCAATATCCCATTCCTGAAGCAAATCTAGTACAACACTATACATGTTATGTCCGATGTGTGGTGAATCAATGTGAAAAAAAGTTTAAAACTCTACTATTTAACTTTCAATTCGCATATACATAATAAAGCAGTCAAACACAAATATCCCTTAGTTTGACAAGAAGTCTACATGTCAAAGAAATACGATCATGTATATTATAAAGAGTTTTTTATGTCATTTTTTAAATTTTTATGCAATTTCAAACAATCAGCTTTTGCAGTGTTTCTATATATACTTTTAACTCGACTGTCCAAATATTTTTCTGTTACCTTCATGTTCAACCCAAGAAAAAACATATCCATGTTTTGTAATTGCCTTTGATTTCAACTCTCTATAGACCTTTTGCTCATAAACATGGTTTTCTAGTTCTTCTCCATCTGCTCTCAAACTATCTTTATATGCAACACAGTGTTTACATTTTTCAATATGTTTTTGCATATTAGAGATTTCATAATGTGAGTTACATATGAAAAAAGTAATTTTGCAGTACTTACAAAGTGCCATCTCTTTTACTTCCTTAGTTTGTGTCGAGTCAATACAAGAAAAATGTTTTTAAACCTCACTTCGTCAATTTGATACAGATTATGTTTTCGGCACTAAAACGTTGCTAGTATCAACTTGATCCTCGCATGCATTAACATTTGATTCCGTGACTGTCAAAACAAAGAACATAAACCGAATGATAAATATATCTAATTAGGAGGACTTAAGATAACACAAGGAATTTAACACAAGTTAAAAAAGCAATAGATTATCACATAGTCATGAAGTAACTCTAACAATTATTTCTATATATTCGAGAACGTGATTTAATATATTTGTATTTTTCTTTAAAATAAATAGTGTTATTCTTGGTTTTAAAAAATAGAAAAGATGTTGTGAAAGCTTTTATTAAAAAAAAATCAAACATGATATGTAATACTATAAATATAATCAATTGTCTAATACATGTGTATTTAAGAATTTGATGTCTTGACGCAAATCTTCTGGCAAGTCTTCGAATTGTTCTGCATGACCCGAACTTCTTCTAGATTCTAAATAACCGCAATGATTATTTTGCAAGAAATTATCTTATTGAAAATATTAAATAATTCTAACAAATTTCTCTCTACTCTAGTATATGCATCAGAATTTGTGAGAATTTTTCAGGATGTAAAATAATAAAACTAAACGTATGTATTTATGGAGAGAGATAGGAAGACATATGAACTAATTAGGTATATTATTTCAATTAAAAGAAAAACATACCAATATAAATTTAAAGTACATTATATATATTTTCAATAAAATTATATATATATATATAATTGGAGTGAAAATTTGAAATCTAACTTCCATCTTTTTCATATATATATATATATAAAGTTGGAGTGAAAAAGTTGAAATCTAACTTCAGATTTAATATATATGTATATTCACGCCAACTTATATATATATATATATATATATATATATATATATATATATATATGCTTATTTAATTTGTTCATTTGTTTAATTTATGATATTAATTAAATAACAAAGTAAAAAATTTAAATACCCAATTAAATGTCTAACAATTAAAATATACTTAAATTAATTTTATTCATAAGTAAATAAATAAATATGATAAAATAAATTTTTTATTAAATACATTTTACACAGTCGAATTCTAATTCCGTTAAATTAATTTGATCTTAGAATTAATATAAAATTTTATTTTAAAAATAGAAATAGCTAGTTAAAACTCGATAGTGGAAACATTACAAAATTCAAGTTATAAATTCTAACCTGCCTTATTGGTTCAATTGGATCAAATTGACATCCCTCAATGTTGGTTCAATTCAAAATATTGAACAATTAAGAGTTGAAACTGATCCTACATGATAAGAGTGACAAAAAAGACTTTTTTACAAAAATATATCAATAATTATATATACACTTTGGACAAATACCCAAATTAATTCGAATTGCCCCGAACATCTAAAGATTGACCTGACCCGAAAATTCAACCGATCTGATATTGACTCGACCTGGAAAATCAATCGATTCAATATTGACTAGACCTAGAAAATCAACCGATTCAATATAGACCACGACCGAAATTCGACCGATCCAATATTGACTCAAACCAAAAAGTCAACCATCTAGATATTGACTCAACTAAAAATTCAACTGATTCGATAATGATCTGACCAAAAAATCAACCGATCCGATATTGACCCGACCCGAAATGAAATAGACCCGAGCTAAATTCGATTCAAACCCAACCCAGTCCGACCCGAACCAAATGACCCAATTGACACCTCTAAAATCATGGTATTCTCTTATAAAAGATCTTATTTTGTCCAACTCCATCTCCATCACTCCTTCAAGGCCAACAACAATGTCAAGCTTGTTCTCAAAGGTCGTACATGTTGGTTATATCCCATGTTGGGAGGGTGTTGTTATATCCCAACTTGGGAAGGGTATTTAAAGAGTCTTCCTTATTTTCCCTTGTTAAATGTTGGTTAAACAACTCTCTCGCGCACGCCGCCGCCAGCTCGACTCGAGTCGTGGCTGTGGTAGCACATTTCTTCGACACATTCGCACACATTCTATCTTTTTGGGAAAAATTGGAATAATTTCTTTAGAATTGTTTTATGGAAACTTGAATTCTTGAACCAAATTTATAGGCAATTATTAAAATTGGAAGGTATCTACTGATTAATTCATGATTTTATCACTTAATTAACTAGTCGTTAAACTCAAAAAATAGTGTTGAAGACTAATTCAATTTTTCGTTTTAACCCGTGTGTACAACCTATAAATAAACAGGGTTTTTAGAATTCTATAGTATCCTGAATTCTCTACTTCCAAAGTTCTCTCTTTTATTCTTTTTGTGAGAAGAGCAATTCCACTATTGTCCACTATGATCTTTGGGTGTACGATCATCAGAGCTACCATGTTAACCTCGGGAGACAAGCTCCTGCTATAGTGATTACACACTGTTAAGTGTGTAAAAGTACTATCATTCCACCCTTTTTCTATGACAATTATTGCTAAATCTACACCCATTCGAATCACAATTTAACCCTCTATGCATCAATCACATTGATCTCATCTTTACTATGCTTGATCCTTATATTCAGTTTATTTCATGAAAAAGATGCTACTTATGTGCGTGTTTGGTGCGTATGCAGATTTCGTGACTCACTGCCCGGGCAAGCACTATCGCGACGATGAAGAAAAGAAAGGAGCGGTGCAGAATCATCTCTCGACGGTCCAGATCAAGTCAATTGTGGATGTCAGTTTCTACTGAAGGAAACTAAACCATGAGACATAGCCTTGCTGAGTGGAAAAGATAGAAAGAACCTTGCCAAGGCAATATCCAAGCCACTGCCGAAGCAATGACCTGACACACTCGACAATGGTAAGAATATGCAAAGTGGAACGCGTTTTGAAGAGCATGAAAAGCTAAATTTTTCTATGCACTTTGCATGAAGATCAGACTGCGAGAAGACCATGAAAAATGCCAAAGAAAGGTCAAGGGAAGATTCCACGCCAATAGGAGGATTTTAAGGAAGAAAGATATAATACTTTAAAAGAAGACCTTTTCTTTTAATGTGTTTAATTCTAACTTAACTTCCTCCTCAAGAAGGACTTGACCTAAACCTCCTCTATAAAAAGCCAAAGCTGGCCATTGAGACCCTATCTATCGAGTAACTTTGAGATTTTGAGAGAATTTGTAGCGAGCTTTCATGTAACGCCCCGAGTTTAGGGCTGAAAGATAATCAGTTTAGTCAAGCCGAGTTAGGTTAAATTTAAATTGGAGAAAAAATAATTTTTAACACACACCTAAAGTTTTTTAAAGGACGAAGGGCAAAAAGGAGATTTTGTAATTCCAAAAAGATTTTTCAAAAGCTATCATCTTCCTCAACTCTTCTTTTAACGTTACTTTCACTCAAAAACCCCATTTTACTATTCCATTGCCCCAAGCTCTCAATCCAAGTGATTTCTTCAAGGTAATTGATTTCTTAACTTGGTTTCATCTTCCTTGAGTCATAAAAGTTGAGATTTTTGCAAAACCTATGGTTTAAACATGTTTTGATTTTAAAGTTTGGCTTGAAATGAAAGGAAGTTTATGGGTTTTCGTTGGGGTTGACTATGGCTGAGTTTGAGTGTGTTTTTAACTTTGTTTTATTGCTAAAATAACATGAAAATGATGTGTTGTTATAGAAAACCCGAAATGAGTATTATGGGTAATTTTGGGAGTTGAAAATCTTGAGTTTTTGGATGAGTTTTGAGTCTAAATAACAGCTGAAAGTTTGATAGCTTTGGGTTGATGTTATGGAATGTTAAAGGGTAGATTTTTGATGGTAAATTCGTTGGGTGTGGCTGCAAGTAGTTTGGGACTGAATTGATATGTTTCAGGTGAAATTTGGGGCTTGAATTAATGTGTGTTGTTGCAAGATTGTTGAGTTCCGGGTTTTTGCAGTGTTTGTGAGTGTATTAGTGTTCTAATGTTCAGTTTTGGGTTGCTTAAAATAGAGGGATCAGATTCAGGCTTTATGGACAGAAATACGGGTAGTTCAGAGGCTTTATTCGGCATCCTGAACATCGTTTGTGTGTTGGCAGATGAGTGTATCGATTTTAAAAGCCTTAATGTGGTTAAGGGAATGCCTTGGGTGTTTGGATTGAGCTTGAAAAAGCCAATCCAAGCTCAAGAGTAAGTTTTAATGGTTTTAAGCAATTAAATCATGTTTTATGTTTCCTCGATGCATGATGAACATGTTATATTGTTATGTGTTGAATTGCTTTGTTGCACATGTTGAGATGTGGGACTTGTGTTTATATTTGCATTGTGAGTACATGCTTTGCATGGAAGTTTGGACATGGTAAGTGGTTCAAGCATCGATAATGCTTGTGTTTGTGAATGAGTATATTGGCACATGTTGAGTTGTTACCATATATAATTGATCGATCAATAGGATTAGAGTGCACTCGAGGTAAAAGTCACGCGTGGCCTTAGTGATGCTAGATTCCACTAAGGAGGAGTGCGGTGATGTGAGATTCCACCGGAGGTTATGTCACTGGAAGCGTCTAGTGGTTTCAGGAAAAACTATCCGCATATCCGAGTAAAAATGATGAATGTCAATATACCCATGATGCTTTAATCCTCATGCTAAGCATGTCGTTGATTTCTCCTATTATGCTTATACATTGTTGGTTACTTTATGTGTGTTATGGGATTGAGCATGTGGTAGGCCTATGGCTTGTGGTTGCATTTGGTAAATGCACGTGATGGTAAATGCATGTTGTTATGTGTTCAAGCATATGGAAATGATTTGGAAATCGTTTTGGGTTTCCAACAAACTAATGTTTTAAAACTGCATTGTTGTAGCTACCGTTTTGAGCACCGCTCACTAAGCTTAAACACTTACCCTCTCTTTTCCAACAATGCAGGCTCTTAGACCTTCGGAGCAGCTCGAGGAACAAGGGAGAATCCAAGGGAGTTTGGTTTGCTCAAGTATGAGTTTAGACTTCAATAATTAGTATTAAGTAATGGGATATGACCTTTATGTTTTGAGGTGTTCTTGGCATGTCTCTCGCTTTAGACAAGTTTGCTTAGTTGTTTTGGGCTTGTATTGCCTTTCACCTTGTTGATTTATGCTTTTGTTTAGCTTTTGGCATGTTGGTGTTTTGGAAGCTAAGTGTTCTTGTGAGTTTGAGCTTGAGATTCATTTTATTGCGTGTATGCATGTTTGAGGTCGTGTTTAGGGTGTCTTGCCTCTAGATTGATTGTATTTTGAGTTGCATTGTGGTTTGTGTTGTTTCGGGGCAAGTTTGGGGATGTTTGGAGATGTCAAATTATGTTTTCGGGCCAAATTGTGCCCAGGAATTTCGGAACGCTCGATATGTTTCGGAACGGTTGATGCTCCAGGGGTATCCATATCGGAATGAGGGTGGTGCCGTTTCGGTACGATTTGCCAATGGAGGTTCCTGTTTTGGAACCATATAGGGTCGTTTCGGTACGTTTGGCCACTGGAGGTTTCCGTTCCGGAACAAGGTGGGACCGTTCCGAAACGGCTTGATGTTGTTGTTTTAAAGGAAGCCCGCGTTTCGGAACGGGCTGGCCTGTTCCGAAACGCAGGCCGTTAAAACAGTCAAAGGGCATCTTCAAGGGTTTCCAAATGATGCGTTTTAGTCCCTAAGGCTTGTATGCTTCCTAGATGAGTTTATACGTAACCTTTGTGACGGTTTTGCCTCGTGTGCATGTAATTTGACTAACAAACTACTTGGTAAGTTTAAACTATCATATGCCCTATTCTCGGTTCGTATCTGTGTTCGCTTTCCTCTGGTTGCCCTTCACACATAGGATTAAACTGATAAGTAGACAAGATAATTAGAATGAAAAAATAAGGTTGCTAATCGGAGTGAGGCCTTAAAGGGTTTCGCTTCGGTTTTCCCGTGTAACCCGTTCGGTTTGGTCTGTTGGCTAGGCCGAGACGAGGGGGTTACATTTCATTGTGATTATGTTCTAATTTCTTCTCATGGTTTAGATTGTATTGTTTAGTAGTTGTGAGAAAACGATTGGATTTTGTTTAAGTTTTTGTCAATGCAATTTTAGTTCAAGGTTTGCTTATTCTTGATTCTTTATCTTGTTTACGAGTGAATTGGGAGAGGATCTCGTTAACTATCTACTTGTATAATATCAGGAGAGTTAGACTCATGAAACGGATAAACATGGTTTTCATCCCAATTGGTGAAAACTAACTCAACTTAGGGATAAGTTTGAGTTTCAACGGCTAAAAAAAGTGTAAGATTGGTTGATGTTCGTCCCTGGTTCACGCTGGGAGGTATTATCAAGGCCTTCAAATCAGCACGATTTCGACTTAGGGATAAGAAGGAGCCACTGAAAAATGCTTTGCTGAACCTTGTCGTTGTTCGTTGCTGCCCAAGCAAGGAATTTATGAGGCATTTACTTAACTTGTTGCCGCGACAGAGACTTTGTTCCTTGCCGAGGCAATTCGGTATTCGTTGCATTCAAAGACCGAGACAGTCAAATTGGTTTCCACACTACGACGCAATATAATTTGGCCCATTCTCTCACCTTGATTACTCTATTCTTTAGTTTACTGGCTTATTTTATTTTCTGCTTATTAGATTACTTCAAAAACCCAATCAATCACTTGTGTTTTTTACTTTTATTTCCTTTTCAGTGCGAGATGATAACTTTGAAGGTTTCACCCATCCCTATGGAAACGATACTCAATACTCATCAGTTTATTACTTGAGACGTGTATACTTGTACAATTGCGGGGCAGTTTACACACGCAACAAGTTTTTGGCACCGTTGCCGGGGATTGGCAATAACAACTTTTAATTTTATTTTCTTTCACTTTTTACTTTTAATTTTTCAAGCGCTAATCAACTTTGGTTTTGCATTGGTATATGACCAGGGCGAACCCGAAGAATCCATTATACGAACTTGATCCAGAAATCGATCGTACTTGCCAAAGACTCAAACAACATATAAGAGAAGAGATGGCACGTGGACCTGGTAATGACAATGCCAATGGAAATCGGATTGCCAACAGTGATTAGAATGTCGCGACAGGAGATGGAGAAATCCTGCCACTGCGATTCACTCCAGTTCGAAGCCCAATCGTCTGAGATTACTTAAAAGAAGATCTAAGCGGACCGAATCGATAAGTTGTCACACCTGAAATAGAAGTTGCCCACTTTGAACTAAAGCCCGTAATGTTCAACATGATCAATACTTTGAGACAATTCGGTGGCTCAGCAACTGAAGATGCCAAACAACACCTCAAATCCTTCCTGTAGATTTGCAACTCATTTAAAATATAAGAAGTCCACGAGGACATTTTGAGGTTGAAATCGTTTCCCTATTCACAGAGGGATATGGAAAAAACCTGGTTAAATAACATTCCAGCAGGGTCAATAGGATCTTGGAGTGACTTATGTCGTGATTTCCTTGTTCGTTTTAATCCTACAAATTTAACTGATAAATTGCATAATGAAATCACTTCTTTTCGGCAGGCTGATGATGAATCCATGTAAGAAGCTTGGGAACGATACATAGAGTTGTTACATAAATGCCCTTGACATAGATTCCCATTATGGACACATGTGACAATGTTCTACAATGATGTAAACACGCCAACGAGGATGATTCTTGATCCCTCGGCAAATGGCATACTCTTATACAAGCAACCAAAGGAAGCAATGGAGATCTTGAATAGGTTGGCCAAAAACGACTATCAATTCCCAACAACTAGAAGAGAGGGAATCAGACACCAACCTACAGTAAACAAAATAGAGTCCTCATACTTGATTTCAACCCAAATAGCCACCTTGACCAAGTTGGTCAAGAACATGCAAAAGCAAAATAATCATCAGGGGGTCAAGGTAATAGATCTATTTTGTGAAAACTGTGGAGGTAACCATGTTTCTTCTGAGTGCCCACAGAATCCAGAGTCGAGCTTTTACGTTGTTAACTACAATCGAAACAACAATGTGATGTTCATAACCTACAACCCGGCCTGGAGAAAACATCCCAACTTCTCATGGAGCAACCCTAACAATGCCCTAAATCAGAACGATCAAAATGCTCCAACACATGGATTCCAACAAAACATGTCGCGACAACAAATGCCTCAGCAGCAGCAAATGCCATCCAGTTCCTTGGAGCAATCTTTAAATGCTTTTATGTCTCAAACTAGTGCTTATATGGATAGTAATGATAGATTTATAAAGAAAATTGAAGCTTTCATGGATAGGACTGAGATGAGGATGCAAAACCATGAAGCAACGCTGAAGTCCCTAGAGACCCAAGTAGGGCAATTTTCCCAAATCCTGAACACCAGACCAATGGGAGGGTTTCCAAGCGATACTGAAGTTGCCAAGGGAGCAACTCATGAATAGTGCAATGCAATCAGTACAAGGAGTGGCAATCATCTCAAGGAACCCCGGGCTAATGAAAAAGAGGAGACTAAATCGAAGGAACCAATTGCCACGGTAAAGCCAGACAACATTGCCTGACCATTCTGTTGCGACAGACCCTGGAAAAGATACTAAGGAAAACCAGAACGCAGCTGAACAACTAGATTCCATACCTCAAATCAAATTCCCATGCAAGGAAAGAATATAGAACATCCGACTACCTCCACCATTCCCATAAAGACTGAAACAACAAAAGCAAGAGTACCAATTCAAGAAGTTCCTAGACATCTTGAAGCAGGTACACATCAACCCGACCTTGGTGGAAGCGATCAAATAGATCCCGAATTATGCCAAGTTCCTCAAGGACATTGTCTTGAAATGAAAAAGGATTAGGGAATTTGAAACTGTTGATGTGACAGAAGAATGTATGGCGATGCTAAACAATCAGACACCACCCAAGCTTAAGGACCCCGAAAATTTTATCATTCCATGTGCAATTGAAAATCACTATGTCAGGAGAGCAATGTGTGATCTAGAAGCAAGCATAAACTTGATGCATAAGTCAGTTTTCCAAAAATTGGGAATTGGAAAGGCCATACCTACCACCGTATTGTTGCAGCTTGCCGATAGATCCTATGTGCAACCATAAGGGAAAATTGAGAACATATTAGTAAAATTTGATAAATTTATTTTCCCTACTAACTTTCTTATCTTGGATTGTGATGCAGATGAGAACATACCAATCATTCTAGGAAGACCATTCCTAGCTACCGGGAGAACCCTGATTGATGTCGAAAAGAGAGAACTAACAATGAGAGTAACGAGTAGCACGTGAAACTCAATGTACTAAATACAATGAAACATTCTGATGATCCAGAAGAATCTCAAGCAATCCATGTCGTAATTGAGTCAGACATTGACACAGAACCACTCTGCCTCGGCTAAGAATCTGAACACTGCCTCAGCCAAGAATCTGAACACTACCTTGACAGAAACTTTGGCCACTGCCGGGGCAACTACTGCGACCGTATAATGTTAGAAAATGGAGACACAGAGACAAAATAATAGGATGATCAAGAATACAAGAAAAATAGGTAGAAAAAAAAGCAATACGCTGGAACTCATGTTGAGAGAGATAAGAAGATGCATCCATATTCACTCCTTTAGTATTATTTTATTTTTGTTTTTATTTTATTTTCCATATCTTTAATTTTTGTTTAGGACTAAGTTGTTATTTTTATTTAATGCCAATTATTTTATTAGGTAGGAGATCAAGAAATAAAGGAAGAGCTGGGCCGACACCCTACAACACATTCCCCTGCCCACACAACAAAAAGACGATAATAGCTAGTGAGAAGAATCCCATGCCAACACGGCAAAGTTCTGCCCAACGGCATACAAGCCGCAACGACTACTTCAACGGACACAAGCCGCAACAACTATATCAATGGTCACAAGCTGTAACGGCTATGTAACGGGACACCATGTCGCACGCGCATTAAATGCCGCAACAGCTATATGATGTCGTGACCTATATAACCCCCTCTAAACTTTCCTCCATCAAACCCTTCTCTAATCTTGACTTCCACAGTATTCTTGCGATTTGTAGAGCATTTGGGTGTTCTCTATTTATGAGCGCAAGTGCACACTCCTGTCAAGTTATAGTATATAAGATATCGTCTCCCACAGGGATTGGACAACTTGATTCGAATTGTTATTCCTGCACAAGAAAAGTAAATACACAAGTAAGGTGGTTGTTTGAGAAGAAAAATAAAATAAAAACACAAGTGATAATAAGAAAGTGGTCAGGTTGATAGAGAGGGTAGGGTTATGCTGCTGCTTAGTGTGAAACTGCGTTGAATAGGTCAATTGTGTTTTGCGCTCCCACGATTTGCTGCCTTGGCGGGTAATGGCGGATTGAGGCGGCAACAACTTTCGCTGCCACGATGGCACTCTGCTATTGCAACCTACGCTGTCCCGGCATATGAGATGGAGAGAAGTCCCAGCGGCAAGTCTGGCAAATACTCCAAGTTCGACGAAGCAATTCTGAAGTGATCATACCTATGTCTAGGCTAGGATTCTGTTACTGCGTGATGTAGGCAATACCTAGCAATCTCAGTGTAAACCTAACACAGACAGTCAACGTTTGATTGCTCATTTTAGCCGCTGAAATTCTAACTTATGTCTAAGCTAAATTAGTCAACATCTCTTCATGATGAGACCGTGCTTAATTCTTTCGTGAGTTAGACACTGTCGTGCCTGAAAAATGGATTCTTCAACTGGACTTTTGGAATTAATTGAAGGGAGTGAAGCACATGAATTAAGCAAACTAAGAGTATTTTATTGCAAAAACAAACTTGAAAACCTAAACAACCATTTTCACAACTAATTACAACATAACCCAAACCCAAATAGAGAATTAGAACATGTCGGAGGCAAGAAAACCTAAGTTATGCCTAAGGAAAACCTCAGCTTGTGTGTGTCAAAATACAAAAATATGTGAAGTATATATAGGCCATAATCTAGGTTAAGTCCTCCTTGGAGTATAAGTCTTCAAAGAGCTTTTGCATTAAATGCAACTTTAAATTCTGACTTCTTTGAGTTGAAGTAAGCTCATTCTTCTCCTTTGGCGGCTTTGTCTGCTGCTCCAGGCGTCAGAAAATTGAGTGGACGACATCGTTAGAATCAAGATTTTTTGCTCTATCGACCGTACTCCAATTTACCAACTCCTCACTTTGCTGTCCTGTGCGACATGCTCACTTTGCTGCCCTGAGCGAAAGGCATGGCGGCGGGAGCTACTCGGCAGTTGTTGTCTCTGTCTAGAACTGCATCAGTACAGCTCCCTGATCTGCTACCTCAGCATCATGTCCTCAGCTCCTCTCTCCTTCTACCAACCTCTAGTGCCTGAAACTAAAACTAAACTAAAACAATACATTTTCCTTACCAAATAAGAGATAATCAACAAAAAACATGGCAAAGTAAAGAATACTGTAAAATGCAATGCATGAGCCTAATTATGCCTAAAATGTACTTAAAACAGCAATAATATGAGACAGAATGTGCATGAAATATAGAACTAATGGACACTTTACACAATTTCTTTGCTTTCGTTTACGTTTCTCACAACTACTTCAGATGGCACAAAAACTCAAAAAAGGAGAGAGCTCGAGACCTACCGAGGAGCCGGACTTCAAAAGATTCGCACCACCGGAGGTGGAACGATGATTCAACAAATATTTCATTGGACGAAAAGTGTGGGTGGAACAAGGCTTTCAATATTCAACTCCGCCTCCGACTTTGGCTTAAATCACTTCATCTTCATCAAAATTGCTCATCAAAAGTGGCAAATCTTTTGCCACCAACCAGATCTGGCGAATGTGACATGGGTGAGAGAGTTCTACGCCCACTCCCCAAATCCCAACAATCTTTTTATGTATGTTAGAGGCATGGCCAACCCCGTAGATCCTGAGTCGATCAATCTCTATCACGACATCCGCGTGGAGAAGGATGAACACAAAGCATTCAAAGAATAACTCACATATGCAAATTACGATGAAATCAAAGAGGAGCTTTGCATTGTTGGCACAACATGGAATGCCGGCGCACATAAGGGGAATGTAAACTACCGAAGGCTTCGGCCCGAGGAAAAATTATGGAATACCTTTGTAAAACGCTACTTAATGCCTACCTCTCATAACAATATTGTAGATAAACCTAGGTTGGCACTTATACACTCTATTTTGCACAATAGAACTATTAATGTGGGTAACATAATTTGTGATGAGATGTACCAGTGTAGCCTAAAGGAGAGAGGTGTCCTCTACTTTTCGATGCTCATCACCAACCTCTACAAACAAAAAAAGGTCCCACCCGATCCGACTGATGAATATACACCAAATAGAAAGGGGCCGGACAAGGAAACCTACTACAAAATGATGCAGATAACCGAAGCCGAGCCATTCTGTACACTGGTACAAGGCACTGCCGCGGTGGAATCCTCGACAGTGACCCTTTAGCATATCGCCCAGAAACTAGAGGAAATGGACAGAAGGCAGCGACGGTTCATGCAATTTACGAGGGACTTCACCCACTCCATCACTCAAGTGCTCAAAGAGAAGTTCCCCGAAAGCACTGTGCCGTTCCCACCATTCCTTACCGACCTCACTTCCGAGGCAGCATAAGATCCCTCTGCCGCGGCAATGCTGACATTCTCTACCTTGACAACGCATGAATTCTCTGCCTCAGCCAGAAAAGACAAGGGCAAAGCTCCTATGGATGAGCCAATCCGAACCGAGACCTTGTCCGAGTGGCCTGGCACCATCTAATCTATTCTCCAGATGTTTGACAAAGCCACCTCTACACCACACAAGCGCAAGGCAACCATAATCGAGGAGATTTTCCTTGACACGGACGAGGAAGAAGAAGTGACCACCCAAGCAAAGCCAACTCCTCCGACGCGCACCTAACCACCGAGAGCTACCAAATGGATCAAGACGACGACCAAGAGAAAGTTCATAATTCTTGATGATGATGAGGACTCCTCTGAGTCCCTGGTAATATAGTTTTTTTTTCTTCTCCTTCCTTTTAATTTGCCTTTATATTTTATGATATGTGTTGATGCATTGTGGGCAATGCTTGATTTGATTTTGGAGGTTGTAAAGTATCCATAAGTCCTATATTTCATGCACATCCCACCTCTTATTATTACTGTTTTTGAGCTCATTTTAGGCCTAATTAGGTTCATGCATTGCATTTTATAGTATTCCTTCGCTTTACATTGTTTTTAAAGATTATCTTTCATTTGATAAAGAAGAAATATTGTTTTAGTGTATTTTTGTTTCTAGGTAATAAAGGTTGAAAGAGGTGCTGAGGATGCAATGCTGAGGCAATGAGCCAAGGGGCTGTACTGATGCAGTTCCAGCTGAAGACAATTGTTGTCGAGTAAGGTTGCCGCCGACTTTGCTACCCATGGCAGCAAACTATGGAGTTGGAGAATCTGAGTGTGATTTGTAGAGCTAAAAATCCTGAGTCTATCGCCACCATCCACTCAATTTTTCGACGTCTGTAGCAGCGGGCGAAGCCGCCGAAGTGAGATCTCAAGGTTACTTCCGGGCTAAGGCAAACGAGATAAAGTCCACATTCAACGCAAAGAAGTCAGAGTTTAAAGTCACATGAAATGTAGAAAGCTACTTTTGAGGAATTCTACTTTAAGGAGGACGTAACCTAGTTATTTGTCTATAAATACTTATTGTACTCCTAGTTCAAATTATCTTAGGTTTTATATAGACATAGCTAGAGTGTTTTTTCCCGCCGCCATGTTCTAAACTTCTTTTGGGTTAAGGGTTATGTTGTAAATTAGCTGTGAGACGGTTGTATTAGGTTTTTAAGTTGTTTCAAAAAAATATTCCAAGTTTGCTTAATTCATGATCTTCACTTCTTCAATTAGTTCCAAAAGTCCAGTTGAAGAGATCCATTTGTCGGGCACGAAAGTGTAAGGCTCACGAAAGAATTAAGTACGGTCTCATCATGTCGAGGTGTTGACTAATTCGGCTTAGACATAAGTTCAAATTTAAACGGATAAAAGGAGTAACAAAACGTCGACTGTCTGTGTTAGGTTTATGCTTAGATTGCTAGGTATTGCTTACATCACGTGGTGACAAAATCCTTACCTAGACATAGGACGAAACACTTAAGGATTGCTCTATCGAACTTGGAGTATCTGCCAGACTTGTCGCCATGACTTATTTCCATTCCACCTGTCGAGACAATGAAAGTTGCAGGGGCAGAGACCCGCTACGGCCGCGTGACAAGGTCATAGCTGTCGTCCATGACTCGCCGAGGCAGCATAAAACAACTTAACCTTTACAACACAGTTTCACACTAAGTGGCAGCATAACCCTACCCACTTTATCAACCTGAATCACCTCTTTTATCAATTGTGTTTTATGTTATTTTACTCTTCATCTCAACAATCAACTTATTTGTGTTTTTACTTTTCCTTGTGCAGGAACTACAAATCGAGACAAGCTGGCCAATCCTCGTGGGATTCGACATCTTTTATACTATAACTTGGCAGGAGTGTTGTAGAGTGTCCACGAGTTCTATATTTTGTACACATTCTTGCCCTCATTATTGACATTCTTAAGCTCATTTAGGCATATTTAAGTGCATTGTATGCATGATAACAATATTTTCTCTTTCACCATGTTTTTATTGAATATTTTATGTTTGGTTAAGAAAAGATACTATTTTAGTTTAGTTTTTATTTTCAGGTGCTGAAGCTGAGGAGAGGACATGAGAGCTGGAACAAAAGGAGCTGTACTGACGCAGTTCCAGATGCCGCCAAGGATGCTGCCAAAGCAGTATTGCCGCCAAGTGCCACCCAGGCAGGAGTTACACCGACTTAGTCAAGATGGGTCACGATTGAAAGAGGGAAATTCCCTTAGCCCAATGAGCCCAGTCTTGCAATTTTCTGAAGCCTGTAGCGGCCGGTAGAACTGATCCAAGATTGATAAGTAGGAGTACTTATCCTTACTTGCGAAAGAAGGCAACGTCCAAAGAGTCCACATTTAAGTCAAAAAGAAGTTTATATTTAATGTAAAATTACATTAAGAACTTCTATTTCAAGGAGGACTCAAACTTTGGCCATGAGCCCTATATATACCCAATATATGTGAGGGTATAGGGGCATGACGAGGTATAACGGGGCATAACAAAGAAGTAGTTAGGTAGATGGAGTTGTTGGGGGTCGCGTCCCAACTCTCCTAGGGTTTAAGCGCTTGTATGTGAAGTAGTTGTGAGAAACGGTTGTAATAGTTAAATATGTTTTCAATAAAATTATAAGTTTGCTTAATCTTTGTACTTCATTCTTTCAATTAGTCCTAACCAGTCAATTGAGAGAATCCATTTTTTCGGGCACGAAAGTGTAAGGCTCACGAAAAGGTTAATCACGATCACAACATGTCGATGCGTGACTAACTTGGTTCCCAAAAGTTCACAAGTTTCAGCGGCTAAAAGGGATCTCCAACCGAATCGATTTGCATGTGTTAGGTTTACACTGAGATTTCTAGGTATTGCCTACATCACGTGAGTATTCGAGCATCCTTGCCTAGAAATAGGGAGGATCACTGTCGACTATTCCACCAAGCTTGGAATGTCTGCCAGATTTGCCGCCATGATTTATTTCTGTTCCACCTGCCGAGATAAAAAAAGTTGTAGGGGCAGTGACCCGCTGCGTCCGTGTGATAGGGTCGTAGCCTGCCGCTCGCCATACCCGCCGAGGCAGCAAATGATGGCAGCGCAAAATATACTTAGGCTTTACAATGCAGTCTACATGCTACTGAGTTGCACTTGCCTTACCCAATCTATCGACCAAATCTCTCCCTATCATCCCTCTCATCACTATCTTTATTTTATTTGTGTTTTTATATTTACACATTGTGAGATTTAATTGTGCATTCATTATATTGCTGTGCAGGAACCACTCATAGAAGCTGCTCCAATCCCCGTGGGAGACGATATCTTTTATACTATAACTTGATAAGAGTGTGCACTTGCACTCTCACAAAAAGGGAACACCCAAACGCTCTACAAGTTTTTGGCGTTGTTGCCAGGGGATTGGCAACAACAACCGTGTTTGAATTTCTGCACTTCTACTTAGTCTTTGCATATTAAATCTCTGTTTATTTATAAAAAATGCCTCTTTGTTTTCTTTGGTGTATGTCCCGCCAGTGCGGCAAAAAATGGCAGCATCCATCTGAGGAGGGGACGGGCATGCCTAGACAAAAAGCCAAAAGCAAAGCCTTCAGGAAGTGGTTATGAATGGGAAAAGCGCAACCCAACATAACCTAACTTTTTTATTTATTTTATTTTTTAATTTATCTTCATGCATTAGGATTAGATTTAATTTTCAGTTATTTAATTTCTACATTTAATTTATTTCAGGTTAGGAATGAAGGCAAGATCAAGAAAGGTGAAAGAATAAAGGAGAAGCCCAACTAGCTGCCAAGGCAGCCCGAGGCAAATAAACATAACATATAATGGCTTCATAACGGCTAGCTGCAACGGCTATATTTGCAGCAGCGAGCGGAACGACTATCTGTGTAACGGCTAATCCCGTTATTCGTGCCGCAATAATTACCGCCCGTTGGCAGCGTGCCCACCAAGGCAACAGAGAGGAGCAACTATATAAGGCCAACTATTCTCTCCCTGTTCTTCACTTTGGTCTCTCTTTTACTCTCAAATTCTTTCTGCTATCTTTGCTTTCACTATTTCACTAGTTTTACCTTCTTACACTCTTTTTCGATCTTTAGGGAATACAACCATCTCACAGTTATGACCACATCACAACAGCCCGCCTTCGCCTCTAAACCAGTCTTCAAGAAATTCTTGAACAAGGATATAGAGGCAATATACTGAAGGTACTTCGTTGAGCGGCAACTTTGGGAGGAAATGGGGTTCCAATACACCAGGCCAGATGGGGATTTTGGCCTCGAACCCATTATATTCAAGAGGATTCATACTTTGGGTTGGGACCTGTTCGCATGGCAGCCAGAAGGGATAAACAACACCCAAGTGCGAGAGTTTTACACCCACAAACCTGCACTGGGAAATCCTTTTGTGTATATCCGCGGGGAAGGCATTAAGTTCACATCATATATGATCAACAGCTTCTACAACATAGAAATCTGCGGCGATATGTATGAAGAGTAGGAGTCCTACCTAACGGCGGCTGACTACAACAAGATCAAGAAAGAGATATTTAAGCCTAACACCAAGTGGCTAAATTTAAATAAAAAAGGACAAACTAATTCGATCTAATGTTTTAAACTAAATTATGTTGTAAACAAGATCATGAAAGAGATATGTAAGCCTAACACCAACGGCAGCAGATGTAACACCCCAATTTTTAGGAAAGCCTAGTTCGGGATGCATTAAAAATATGGAAAATGTCTTAAAATCCTCTTTTATTATATATAAGAGAATGGTGAAATCAATTTTACAAAATGAGGTTTGGAAGTGTGACATTTTGGGTTAGTGACTAAAATGTAATTTTTGGAAACTTGGTGACTGTTTTAAAAAGGATTGAAACTTTGAATCTTTAAGGAGCTATTTACCCAATAAGAGTTTCTCCAGATTTTTCTTAATATTAATCAATTAATTAATGATTTTTAATTAAAGGTAAAAGGAGGGAAAAAGATATTTTGCTCTCATAACTAACTTTCTTCAAAAAATTTCCATTTCTTTTCTCTCAACTTTTCTCCAACAAATTTCCCTCTGATTTTGACCTCCAAAGATGAGATTTCAATCTTCATTTGATCTCTAATCTTTTCTACATCAAAACCTTAGCATTTGCTTATTGGATTTTCAAGAATCTTGGTTCCAAAAAGGGAGAAACTCACATTTAGAGGTATGAACGTCCTTCTCCTCTAAATACTCAGTTCTTTACTGAAATTCCCAAGTTCTCAATCCTTGATTTGTGTTTTATTAAAGGTTTTGTAGTTGTGTTCTTGATCTTGGCTTTAAAATGCAAGATTTGGTTAATTTTTGATGAAATTCGTATGAAATGATTGGGCACTGTTTTGAGAGGTATTTTTAATGTAAATTGGATGTATAATTGATGAGAAATTGAGGTTTAATCAATGCAATCCCGGATAGGTTGATTTTCCTAAGTTTTGCTTGAGTTTTTGGTGGTTTTGGGGGTGATCTGCTATAGCCGGAGGTATAAGGACGTGATTAGATCCTTTTTGGATGTTAATTGAGGTTTATGAATGATTGGAATTGATGGATCTTGGCTGGGTAGTGTTGTAGTGATGTTTGGATGTGATTTCGGTTGTGTTTGGTTGCCGAAATGTGAGTGTTGATGAGAGCAGCGAGTTTAGGTGTCTTGGTTGAAGATATTAATGCATGATGATGCATTAATCCTCTGCTTTGATGTGTTTAAAACAGGGGAGACATCTTCGGATCCTTTTGGTGTTGATCCGGAAGCTTGATTGGTGTTTCGGCAAGTTGCGAAACGGAATCGGTGAGTGAAGTTTGGTTTTCAGCTTTGAAACCAATGTTTTGAAGGTTTGGGAGCTTAGTTAAAGTCTAAACAACTTAGCTAAGCTCAAGAGTAAGTTTTCGGAGAAACTCTCTTGTTAATGAGCCATGAGATGGTTGAATGCAAAGTGATTTGTTGCATGTTTAAATTCTGTTTTTGAAAGCATATTTTAGCATGTTTATTGCTGGTTTTATAAGCCATGTGTTGAAGGATGCTCAAGGTAAGAGATCCTTGGTTTTACATTGATAAATGTGATTTCAATGCATAGTGATGCATGTGGATTTAATGGCTTTGCTAAATGCTTTAAAACAGTGGATTAATGTTGTTAAATGATGTATATTGGCAAGTGATGTGGTTGGTTTAAAAATGCTTGAATTGGATATAGTTAGCCGGCTATAGGATTGGGTGCACCGTGAATAAAGTCGCCTTGGATGTCGAGGGGTTGTAATTGTACCATGCTCCATCCAAGTACACTAACGAGATGGTTAAAGACACCATGGTGGTTAAAAGTCCATGGGTGGTTCTTGTTTTAAGGTCACAATGGTGGTTAAAAGTCCATGTGTGGACCTTGTGTATTGTTAAGGTCACAATGGTGGTTAAAAGTCCATGTGTGGACCTTGTGTATTGTTAAGGTCACAATGGTGGTTAAAAGTCCATGTGTGGACCTTGTGTTTTGTAAGATCACAATGGTGGTTAAAAGTCCATGTGTGTATCTTGTGTTGTAAGTCCCGTGATCTCGTTAATGATGTTATACAACTACCAATGAGTGATGTGGAGGGGTTGTGATTGTACCATAGTCTCCATCACGGGTGTTGAGGGGTTGTGATTGTACCATGCTCCACCTTGATATTGGTAGTGTGTATGAAGCGTATGGGACAACGCTTGTAATCCGCGTATCCGATTGTTTATTGTCGATTGTGTTTTGAATTGGAAAATGGTTATGATTATCACTTGAAAGCCAATATGACATGTTTTTGATTTGGAAGCATGAAATGCTTGGTTTATATATACATGTGCATGATCAAATAATGTTTGAACTAAGGGTTTTGAAAAGGAGTTTTAATAATGCATTATTGAGATGTTTTTAATGAGCATTCCTCACTAAGCTTATGCTTACACTCTCTCTTTCTTAAACCAATAATGCAGAGCATTGAAGTGCTAAAAGGGGCAGCAAGGTGGTCAAGAATCTAAGTGGAAGCTTAAGCTCATGTATGGTGACAATTTTCATAACTTGTTTAGCTTTTGGCATTTGGCAATGGGGAACCTATGTTGTTGTTTTGGGAGATGTTTTGGACTCCCTAAGTTGGTTTTATGCTTTTGGTGTTAATGAGACTTGTAATGGCCTTTCTGTTATGTGGTTTTAAGGAATTGAAGGTTTCATGGTTTTCTACATAGGTTGCATGCCTATAGAATTGGGTTTTTCCTTAATTGATGCCATGTTTGAGAACGTATGATGCTATTATGTTCCTTAAGTATATAATGACTTGCTGGTATGATTTGAGGGTCTTTGGGTTATGTTTGATTGGTCGAAAGCATGATAAACCAGAAAAAAATCTGCAATCTGGGCAGCCTGTTTCGAAACAGGTGCTACCGTATCGGAACAGGGGGCCTGAAATGGCCTTGGCGTTCCGAAACGGGTAGAGCCGTTCCGGAACGGTTTTGCCACTGCCAAGCCCTGTTCCGGAACTTGTTTCGGAACGGTCCCGCGTTTCGGAACGGATCATCCCTGTTCTGGAACATTCGACCGTTGGGCACTGAAATTGTGGTTAAATGTTTTGCAATCTTTACGTTTTGGTCCTGAACTTTGTATATGCAATTGAATGAGTCTGAGATGTCCGTTTGAGTTGAAATTTGGCAGAGAAGCATGAATTATGACTAATTTCATAATGGTAACTCATAAGTTGGTTAAGTCCTTGTAATTTCCAGAATTTACGTTTTGGTCCCTAAATTCATAAATTGTGCAATTGAGTCCCTGTTCGACGTCCGATTGCTGTGGTTTTCGAGAATGCTTCCTTGAGTGTTTAATTAGGGTTAATATGCATCTAGACAAGGTTAAAAAGAAAAAAAGGTCGTTAATCAAGGTTGACTTTTGGGTTGACTTTGGTTTTCCCCGTGTAAACTTCTTAATTCGGGTCAACCGTCTTGCCCGGGTTAAGGGGGTTACATTTGTTGGTATCAGAGCTGAGTTTTCGAGTAATTGGGAATGGTTATGTGGGTGGTGAGTGTATGTATGCTTTGTATGCTTGTTGAATGAAAGCATGTTGTGTGAATTGTAAGTATGTTACAATTGTGATGAATACTGTGGTGAAGCCTGTTAGAGGGACCCATTGCCAAATCATAGCTAATGTAATGATTTGTTTTTAATTGGAAATGAGCTTGGGTACTTGGATTGCTTACCTTGCTAAGCCTGACTTTGTTTATTGCATTGTGATTGCATTGTTAGTGAATGGCACCTCGTAGAGAAACAATGATTAATACGCGAGCTATGGCTCAAAACGAGAATGAGGAGAACGCTGAAAATGTGGTGGATTTACCTCCTCCGCCTGGTGGTGGTGGTGCTGGGGGTGAAGGAGCTGCTGCTGGTTCTGGGGTCGCTGGACCTGAAGTTGGTCAGGGGCAAGCTGTACCTGACATGACAGTGTTGATTCAAGCCATTGCTGGAGCTTTTCGAGCAGCAGTAGCTGGAGCTCAAGGAGCTGGGCATCAGGGAGATGCTAATGCTAGACTACCTTTGGAACGTTTGCGCAGTCTGGGAGGGAATGAGTTTAGGGGTTTGTCTGCTGAAGGTTCTGAGTCTTGGTTGGAAAGTACCAAGAGAATCTTGGGGCAAATGAATTGCACTGATGTGCAGAAGCTGGGCTGTGTGGTATCATTGTTGCAGGACGATGCATACACATGGTGGACAACCACTATCTCTGGGATGGCGGATGCTGATGTGACATGGACGTTCTTTCAGAACATTTTCAAGAGAAGGTGCCTGGGGGTGAGGTACTTGGATGAAAAGAAGAGGGAATTCATATCTCTCACTCAAGGGAGCATGACAGTGGCTGAGTACGAGGTTCAGTTCGTCCGACTCAGTCAGTACGCACCTGAGCTTATCCCTGATGAGCGGGAGAGGTGTGAACGGTTCCGTTATGGTTTGGTGACGGAAGTGAAGACTTACATGCTGGCTGCTGAGTATAATGATTTTGATGTGCTGGTTGGTAGAGCAAAGGATATTGAGATGAATTTGGGTTTATCTTCTAGAAGTACTGGTTCTAGTGCTGGTAAACGAGTTGCTGAGTATAGTTCCGGTGGTAGATGGAACAAGAGGGGATGTGATCGAAAGTATCAGTCTTCAACTAGGCGAAGTGCTGGAGGGCAAGGTGTGCTTGTTCAGGGAGACAAAGCAAGAGCTGATTCGAGCACATGTTAGACGTGTGGATCGCGTGGCCATTTGAGGCGTGATTGTCCTCGAGCGGCGAGGGAGGTGCAGGCTCCTATTATGGCGGCTGGTAACTCGTGCTGGAATTGTGGATCCGCTGATCACATGAGGAGGGAGTGTCCTCTGTTGGCCAGTGGTGGCCAAGGACGTGCTCCTGGAGTTGTTGCACCACAGAGAGATCGTGGGCGCGGCCGTGGTAATTTCTAGCGTAGAGAGGAAGGTGGACGGAATGTGGCTCATGTTGTAGTTGTTCCGCTTGAGGGTGGTGGCCAGGCCAGAGTGTATGCTCAGAGGGAGGGGAGGAATGACACGGATGTGATCGCAGGTGCTTTCACTTTGCAATCCTTGTCATTACTTTCCTTGATTGATTCTGGATCTTCACACTCATACATATTGCGTGAGCATGCTGAATTGCTTGGTTTGCTTGTTGAGTCTTTGGATGTTGGTATGCGTGTCACTAGTTCTTTTGGCGAGACTGTAGTGACTCGAAAGCTTTATAGAAGATGTCATTTGGTTGTGCAAGATCATGTTTTTCATGTTGATCTTATGGAATTGCCTTTCTATGGTTTTGATGTAATCCTTGGTATGGATTGGCTTGTTGAGCATCGAGCTGTAGTGGATTGTGAGAATAAGCGAGTTTCGTTGAAGCTTGCGGATGATTATGAGGTAGTTGTGGTTGGTGAGAATGTGAAGTTTCTTGCCAATGTGGTGTCTACATTGGAGGCGAGTCGGATGTTGAGGCAAGGTTGTGAAGCCTATCTCGCTTTTGTGATGAATCCTAGCTCTAATGAGTTGCGTGTGCAAGATATCAGGACTGTGCGAGAGTTTCCTGGTGTGTTTCCTGAGGAGTTGCTTGATTGCCTCATAATCGCGAAGTGGAGTTTGGGATTGAGCTGTATGAGAACATGACTCCAGTGTCCATTACCCCTTATTGAATGGCACCTAAGGAGTTGAAAGAGCTGAAGACGCAACTGCAGGAGTTGCTTGATCGTGGTTTCATTCGGCCGAGTGTGTCACCTTGGGGTGCACCGGTCTTGTTTGTGAAGAAGAAGGATGGCACTATGAGAATGTGCATTGATTATCGTCAGCTTAACAAGTTGACTATCAAGAATCGGTATCCATTGCCGAGAATTGATGATCTTTTTGATCAATTTCGGGGAGCAGCTGTGTTCTCTAAGATTGACTTAAGGTCAGGGTATTATCAGTTGAAGGTGAAGGATGTGGATGTGCCAAAGACAGCTTTCAGAACGAGGTATGGGCATTATGAGTTCCTTGTGATGCCATTTGGTTTGACGAATGCTCCTGCAGCTTTCATGGACATGATGAATCGTGTATTTCATGAATACCTGGATAAGTTTGTTGTGGTATTCATTGATGATATCCTCGTGTACTCGCGTACGGAGGAGGAGCATGAAGAGCATTTGAGAATCGTGTTGCAAGCTTTGTTGGAGAATCAGCTTTATGCCAAGCTGAGCAAGTGTGAGTTCTGGCTTAGAGAAGTGATGTTTCTTGGTCATGTGGTTTCTGCTGAAGGGATTCGTGTTGATCCTCAGAAGATTGAGGCAGTGATGAATTGGAAGGTTCCTAAGTCTGTTCATGAAGTCCGTAGTTTCCTGGGTTTGGCAGGATATTATCGGAGGTTCGTGGATGGGTTTTCAAAGATTGTTGCACCTTTGACGAAGTTGTTGCAGAAGGATGTTAAGTATGAGTGGACGGAAGCGAGACAACAGGCTTTTGAGAAGCTTAAGGCAGCTATAACGCAAGCTCCAATCTTAGTTCAACCTGAATCAGGGAAAGAGTTTGTGGTGTATAGCGATGCGTCTTATGTTGGTTTGGGATGTGTGTTGATGCAGGAGGTTAAGGTGGCGGCTTATGCGTCACGGCAGCTGAAGGTGCATGGGCGCAATTATCCTACGCATGACATTGAGTTGGCTGCAATGGTTTTTACTTTGAAAATTTGGAGACATTACCTGTATGGTGAGAAGTGTACTGTGTACACGGATCACAAGAGTTTGAAGTATCTGATGTCTCAGAAGGAGTTGAATCTTAGGCAGCGACGTTGGGTGGAGTTGCTCAAGGATTATGATTTGACGATCGAGTATCACCCGGGTAAAGCTAATGTTGTAGCGGATGCCTTGAGTAGAAAGGTAGCTGTTGAGTTGAGGGCTATGTTTGCCAGTTTGAGTATTTCGCGTGATGGTCGTCTTGTGGCTGAATTGCAAGTGAAACCATCTTTGGTTCAGTTAATTAAGGAAAAGCAGTTGTTGGATGATTCCTTGGTACCACATGTTCAGGACATTGCGGAGGATAGGCATTTGGATTTCTGTTTTAATGATGATGGAGTGTTATGTTTTGGGAGTCGGATAGTAGTGCCCAATGATGCTGAGTTGAGGCGTGCTATTCTGACTGAAGGTCATAGTAGTCCTTTTGCTATGCACCCTGGTAGTACTAAGATGAATCGTGATCTTCGTGATGAGTACTATTGGGTGGGTTTAAAGAAGGATGTTGCTGAGTTTGTAAGCAAGTGCATGGTGTGTCAGCGAGTTAAGGCTGAGCATCAGTTTCCTTCTGGGTTGTTGCAACCGTTGAGGATTCCTGAATGGAAGTGGGAAAGGATTACCATGGATTTTATATCTGGTTTGCCTTTGTCGCCATCGAGGAAGAATTCGGTGTGGGTGATTGTGGATCGCTTGACAAAGTGTGCGCATTTCTTGCCTGTGCATACTACGTACACTTTGGATAAGCTTGCGGAGCTGTACATCGCTGAGGTTGTGCGGCTGCATGGTGTGCCAAAGTCGATTGTTTCGGATAGGGATCCGAGGTTTACATCGCGTTTCTGGCAGTGCTTGCATCAGGCTTTGGGTACGCGGTTGAATTTCAGTACATCTTATCATATGCAATCAGATAGACAGTCCGAGCATGTTATCCAGGTTTTGGAGGATATGTTGAGGTGCTGCGTGATTGAGTTTCAGGGTTCTTGGGAGAAACATTTGCCTTTGGTGGAGTTTTCCTATAATAATAGTTATCAGGCAAGTATTCAAATGGCACCTTATGAAGCATTGTACGGGAGGAAGTGTAGGACTCCTCTGTGTTGGGCTGAAACGGGTCAGAATTTGGTTTCGATGCCAGCTTTGTTGAAAGGAACCACCGAGAAGGTGAAGCTCATTTGTGAGCGCTTGAAGGCAGCTTCTGATCGGCAAAAGTCTTACGCGGATTTGAAGCGTAAGGAGATTGAGTATGCGGTGGGTGACCGTGTGTTTTTGAAGGTTTCGCCTTGGAAAAAGGTGATAAGGTTTGGCCGAAAGGGTAAGTTAAGCCCTAGGTACATTGGACCATACGAGGTGGTTGAGCGTGTGGGTCCTGTTGCGTACAAGTTGAGGTTACCGCAAGAGTTGGAAAGGATTCATGATGTGTTTCATGTTTCTATGCTTCGGAAGTATAGATCGGATCCTTCACATGTGATGCTTGTGGAAGAAGTGGAATTGAATCCGGATTTGTCTTATGATGAGGAACCGGTGAAGATTCTGGATTCGGATAGTAAGGTTCTTCGAGGCAAGACCATTGAGTTGGTAAAGGTGTTGTGGAAACATCGTGGTGTTGAAGAAGCCACGTGGGAACGGAAGGATGACATGTTGAAGCAGTTTCCGTACCTCTTTCCTTCAGGTAAATTTCGAGGACGAAATTTCTTAAGGGGGGGAGAGTTGTAACACCCCAATTTTGGGTTCGGACCGGGTCGGTCGGATTGCGGTTCGAATATATAAAGGTGATTTTTAGGAAAGCCTAGTTCGGGATGCATTAAAAATATGGAAAATGTCTTAAAATCCTCTTTTATTATATATAAGAGAATGGTGAAATCAATTTTACAAAATGAGGTTTGGAAGTGTGACATTTTGGGTTAGTGACTAAAATGTAATTTTTGGAAACTTGGTGACTGTTTTAAAAAGGATTGAAACTTTGAATCTTTAAGGAGCTATTAACCCAAGAAGAGTTTCTCCAGATTTTTCTTAATATTAATCAATTAATTAATGATTTTTAATTAAAGGTAAAAGGAGGGAAAAATATATTTTGCTCTCATAACTAACTTTCTTCAAAAAAATTCCATTTCTTTTCTCTCAACTTTTCTCTCAACCCAAACACTTTTCTCCAGAAAATTTCCCTCTGATTTTGACCTCCAGTATGAGATTTCAATCTTCATTTGATCTCTAATCTTTTCTACATCAAAACCTTAGCATTTGCTTATTGGATTCTCAAGAATCTTGGTTCCAAAAAGGGAGAAACTCACATTTAGAGGTATGAACGTCCTTCTCCTCTAAATACTCAGTTCTTTACTGAAATTCCCAAGTTCTCAATCCTTGATTTGTGTTTTATTAAAGGTTTTGTAGTTGTGTTCTTGATCTTGGCTTTAAAATGCAAGATTTGGTTAATTTTTGATGAAATTCGTATGAAATGGTTGGGCACTATTTTGAGAGGTGTTTTTAATGTAAATTGGATGTATAATTGATGAGAAATTGAGGTTTAATCAATGCAATCCCGGATAGGTTGATTTTCCTAAGTTTTGCTTGAGTTTTTGGTGGTTTTGGGGGTGATCTGCTATAGCCGGAGGTATAAGGACGTGATTAGATCCTTTTTGGATGTTAATTGAGGTTTATGAATGATTGGAATTGATGGATCTTGGCTGGGTAGTGTTGTAGTGATGTTTGGATGTGATTTCGGTTGTGTTTGGTAGCCGAAATGTGAGTGTTGATGAGAGCAGCGAGTTTAGGTGTCTTGGTTGAAGATATTAATGCATGATGATGCATTAATCCTCTGCTTTGATGTGTTTAAAACAGGGGAGACATCTTCGGATCCTTTTGGTGTTGATCCGGAAGCTTGATTGGTGTTTCGGCAAGTTGCGAAACGGAATCGGTGAGTGAAGTTTGGTTTTCAGCTTTGAAACCAATGTTTTGAAGGTTTGGGAGCTTAGTTAAAGTCTAAACAACTTAGCTAAGCTCAAGAGTAAGTTTTCGGAGAAACTCTCTTGTTAATGAGCCATGAGATGGTTGAATGCAAAGTGATTTGTTGCATGTTTAAATTCTGTTTTTGAAAGCATATTTTAGCATGTTTATTGCTGGTTTTATAAGCCATGTGTTGAAGGATGCTCAAGGTAAGAGATCCTTGGTTTTACATTGATAAATGTGATTTCAATGCATAGTGATGCATGTGGATTTAATGGCTTTGCTAAATGCTTTAAAACAGTGGATTAATGTTGTTAAATGATGTATATTGGCAAGTGATGTGGTTGGTTTAAAAATGCTTGAATTGGATATAGTTAGCCGGCTATAGGATTGGGTGCACCGTGAATAAAGTCGCCTTGGATGTCGAGGGGTTGTAATTGTACCATGCTCCATCCAAGTACACTAACGAGATGGTTAAAGACACCATGGTGGTTAAAAGTCCATGGGTGGTTCTTGTTTTAAGGTCACAATGGTGGTTAAAAGTCCATGTGTGGACCTTGTGTATTGTTAAGGTCACAATGGTGGTTAAAAGTCCATGTGTGGACCTTGTGTATTGTTAAGGTCACAATGGTGGTTAAAAGTCCATGTGTGGACCTTGTGTTTTGTAAGATCACAATGGTGGTTAAAAGTCCATGTGTGTATCTTGTGTTGTAAGTCCCGTGATCTCGTTAGTGATGTTATACAACTACCAATGAGTGATGTGGAGGGGTTGTGATTGTACCATAGTCTCCATCACGGGTGTTGAGGGGTTTTGATTGTACCATGCTCCACCTTGATATTGGTAGTGTGTATGAAGCGTATGGGACAACGCTTGTAATCCGCGTATCCGATTGTTGATTGTCGATTGTGTTTTGAATTGGAAAATGGTTATGATTATCACTTGAAAGCCAATATGACATGTTTTTGATTTGGAAGCATGAAATGCTTGGTTTATATATACATGTGCATGATCAAATAATGTTTGAACTAAGGGTTTTGAAAAGGAGTTTTAATAATGCATTATTGAGATGTTTTTAATGAGCATTCCTCACTAAGCTTATGCTTACACTCTCTCTTTCTTAAACAAATAATGCAGAGCATTGAAGTGCTAAAAGAGGCAGCAAGGTGGTCAAGAATCTAAGTGGAAGCTTAAGCTCATGTATGGTGACAATTTTCATAACTTGTTTAGCTTTTGGCATTTGGCAATGGGGAACCTATGTTGTTGTTTTGGGAGATGTTTTGGACTCCCTAAGTTGGTTTTATGCTTTTGGTGTTAATGAGACTTGTAATGGCATTTTTGTTATGTGGTTTTAAGGAATTGAAGGTTTCATGGTTTTCTACATAGGTTGCATGCCTATAGAATTGGGTTTTTCCTTAATTGATGCCATGTTTGAGAACGTATGATGCTATTATGTTCCTTAAGTATATAATGACTTGTTGGTATGATTTGAGGGTCTTTGGGTTATGTTTGATTGGTCGAAAGCATGATAAACCAGAAAAAAATCTGCAATCTGGGCAGCCTGTTTCGGAACAGGTGCTACCGTATCGGAACAGGGGGCCTGAAATGGCCTTGGCGTTCCGAAACGGGTAGAGCCGTTCCGGAACGGTTTTGCCACTGCCAAGCCCTGTTCCGGAACTTGTTTCGGAACGGTCCCGTGTTTCGGAACGGATCATCCCTGTTCCGGAACACTCGACCGTTGGGCACTGAAATTGTGGTTAAATTTTTTGCAATCTTTACGTTTTGGTCCTGAACTTTGTATATGCAATTGAATGAGTCTGAGATGTCCGTTTGAGTTGAAATTTGGCAGAGAAGCATGAATTATGACTAATTTCATAATGGCAACTCATAAGTTGGTTAAGTCCTTGTAATTTCCAGAATTTACGTTTTGGTCCCTAAATTCATAAATTGTGCAATTGAGTCCCTGTTCGACGTCCGATTGCTGTGGTTTTCGAGAATGCTTCCTTGAGTGTTTAATTAGGGTTAATATGCATCTAGACAAGGTTAAAAAGAAAAAAAAGGTCGTTTATCAAGGTTGACTTTCGGGTTGACTTTGGTTTTCCCCGTGTAAACTTCTTAATTCGGGTCAACCGTCTAGCCCGGGTTAAGGGGGTTACAGCAGATATGATTATTCGATCTAATGTTTTAAACTAAATTATGTTCTCTGTCTTGGAATGTTTTGGGCTCCCTCTTAAAAATTTGAAATTAGTTTGACAGATGTTAGGCCTTGAAAGATGTTTTGGACAAACTAATTTGACAGATGTTTTGGGCTCCCTAAGTTTTCCTCGAAAAAATTTCAAAAAAATCAAGTTATAAAATAGGACTCATCAATTCAACTAATTCGAAAAAATTTTACTTGACTCAACTCGATCGAATAATCATCCCTAATCATTCCAAGAAAGCAATTAGTTTAAAACATTAGATTGTAATGTCAACAAAACAATCATATGAGTAGGGATGGGCACGGGTCAGGTCGGGCCGGGTTTTTGGCCGACCCGAAACTAATTATTCTAAAACCGACCCCGACCTGACCCGATCCATTTCTTTAGAAAACTTGGCCCGACCCGAAAATAAATATTCTAAATCCGACCCCGACTCGACCTATAGAAAAAAAATAATTTTAGGGACCTAATTATAAAAAATATATATATATAAAGAGGGGGTATTATTACAAATATCCCAAAAAATTTAGGGGGAAATTACACAATTAGTCTCGGGTCGGGTCGAGTGGAATTTTTTCACCCTAAAACCCGAACCGGACCCGACCCGACCTCACCCTACACAAAAATCCGACCCGACCGAACCCGATTTTTTCATAAAAACACCCGACCCGATCGGGCCGTGTCGAGTTGAAACCCGTCGGGTCCGGGTGTCGTGCCCATCTCTACATATGAGTACATAACAGTTCTAAATTCCAAGACAACTAAATATTGAAATCGACAATATGTTAACTGCTGATGTTGAACTTGAATCGACCCCTTTCACCTCATTTGCAGTAGCTGATGTTGAAACCTTATTTGGAAGTTCAGAAGCTTGAAAGATTTCAGGATCAACACATTAGTAGTTTGTCGGTTCCTGAGATTGTATAATTTTGTTAATAATTAATTTATTAGAAATTCAATTCAATTATGTTAATAATACTATTTGGTTTAGTTTATCCCTTTATTTAATGATGTGTTAATTACAGGATTTTGAGGATAAATTTAGACATCACCTGACCATGGCGAAAAATCCCCCACACGATCGAATCACTGAATGGTTGCAACATTCTAGATTTTATTATGTGACATTCCTTCGAGGGTACAAGTTGGTGTCTGGGTTGATTGCTGCTCTGTTTAAGCGTTGGAGGCCGGAAACCCATACGTTCCATATGCCGTGTGGGGAATGCACGGTCACATTTAAAGGCATGGTCATGCTTATTGGGGTGTCGGTAAACGATGAGTTGCGTATGCAATCAAATCGATTAGATAAATGTCTTTTTGATAGCAGTCATAGTTAAATATTTTTAAGGTTTAGGTTTAGTAGTTTAAAATTTAATGGTTGTGAATAGAATTTTGGGTTTAGGGTTAGAATTTAGGGTGTATAGGTTAAAACCTAAATCCTCTACATATTACCCTAAAACCTAAATCTAAAACATAAATCCTAACCATAATCCATAAATTCTAAATCATACTCTCTAAATTGAGTCCATAAACCCAAAACTAAAGCGCTTGTACCATGATATTGGATATAAATCCATATTTTATATCATATAAAAAGTAAACTATATAGTACTATATTATACAACTTGACTCGAAAAAATTTCAAAAAATAATCAAGTTATAAAATATGACTCATCAATTCAACTAATTCAAAAAATTTTTACTTGACTCAACTCGATCGAATAATCATCCCTAATCATTCCAAGACAACAATTAGTTTAAAACATTAGATTGTAATGTCAACAAAACAATCATATGAGTACATAATAGTTCTAAATTCCAAGACAACTAAATATTGAAATCTCTTCTGATGAGGATGTGTTGGCCATTGCATTACTCATCGCTTTATTACTCGTTCGACGTGTATACTTGCACCATTTGCGTATCATTTATAATATTGCAAGACCACGCAACAATAAGGTACATAAGAGGATTTTCAGGCATTCATTCACCACATGCTACTGTTAAAAGACTGCAAGTAAAGTTCCATAGGATCGATCCAGGTTCACATAATAATGTATGGTCCGCCAGATTATCGGTGCCGTTTAAAGATGACAACATGAACTGGATATAAACCTTTCATAGATTAGAGTTGCCTTTTTTTGGAAATTCAACTGAATATAAGCTTTCAAATAAGTGAGCTTACCACTGCATCCAATTGCCTTCCATTCAAGACCAACATCAAGATCAAGTGAGAGCTTACCCCTACAATATAACATCAATACTATGGAACTTCGGGTCTGACCTTAAGCAAGCAAAGGCAATTGTTGCAGCAAAAAAAAATCTTTTGCCACTTTTCTATCGCACGGAAGTGATAGGAGTGGATCTAATATATCACTTAACATTATGTTATTGGAAGATAATGTTGAGAGTCATACCATGAGTTCAGCGGGATGCTTTCCGATGAGTGTTTCAAGTGCCAATCCTGAAAAACTATAGACATCACATTTTTCAGTTACAATCATGGTGTAAGCATGTTATGTGACCAACAACAAAAGAATTACAATTAAAAAAGTAATTATTAAAATCATTAGAAAGATCATAAATCATCGGTCTTTACAGAACTTGAAGGCATGCACTCAACCTTTAGTAGACATGATAGTTAAAATAAAAAATCCAAAGTGAAACATTACCTGGTGCAACATATCCATAGTGTAGAACTAATGTTTTGATATAATAATTGAAAAATGTTTTGGACCTATTTGAAAAGAATTTAAAACATGTCTTTAACTAAACGGAGAGAAAAGTAGCAATGGAAACCATCTTCTTCATTTCAAAGTGCAATAGATAAAAATGTGGAGCTAATAAATTATTGAGTTAAAGAAACCTCCTCAGCAATATCAAATGAAATTGACAAGGTTTGTGGTTAAATCTTTTTCTTTGTTATTTAAAATCATTATTTATGTTAATTTTATTCGTATATATTAACAATTCATAAAAATATCTTCACTTCAAACTATTTATTAAAAGATTTTTAAGCTACTTTTTCTCTCTTGCTTTTCACATTCACTCTGTGTATGTTTTAAATTACTATTGTATTTATTACATTACGCATGAACACATACTTACGTGTCATTTTTTTATTTTTGGGGGCTGGAGGGGGCGGTCGCCCTTCCTAAAAATTTGAATTTCTCATATGATTTAGAATTTTTATTTTAGAAATTTTCAATCTATTTCCTATTGAAATTTTATTTTCGCCCCTCTCAAATTTTATAAGTTTGCCCATCCTAAAATTTTATAGGTTTACCTCCTAACGTAAAGTTCTGCGTCCATCCCTGAGTGTATAATATAGTCATATGTAATGTTTGCCCCTCTCAAATTTTATAAGTGTACTTTCCAATGTGTATAATATAGTCATATGTAATGTTGTTCGCTTTTTATTCCTCGATTTTTTTTTAAAAAATCAAGTTATAAAATAGGACTCATCAATTCAACTAATTCGAAAATATTTTACTTGACTTAACTCGATCGAATAATCATCCCTAATACAGCAATTAGTTTAAAACATTAGATTGAAATGCCAACAAAACAATCGTACGAGTACATTACATTTCTAAATTCCAAGACAACTAAATATTGAAATCAACAATATGTTAACTGCTGATGTTGAACTTGAAACGACCCCTTTCACCTAATTTGCAGTAGCTGATGTTGAAACCTTATTTGGAAGTTCAGAAGCTTGAAAGATTTAGGTGCCAACAATAGCGGCCGCTATATAGCGGTAGTGACACCGTCCGAAACTATTATTGCGGAATTATTAGTCGAAAAGTGAGCACCCAACAAGAACAGACCATCTAGAGAACATAATTTAGTTGTTCATAGAAGCAAAGCCTAGACCAAACACGCATGTAGTAATGAAAGCATTAGAGCAACTTTCAAGACTCCGGCAACGACAAAGGGGGGCCTCGAGATGCATCGAGGCATAGTTCTCATATGAACTTGTGGTATGCTCCGAAGAAATATCATCTCATGTCCCCAACCATCTGCCTCTCAATCGAATACTAAAACCGAAAAGCATATGATGCATTGCTTTATTATTGCAGATGATATTTTAATGAACACCATACCTTGAACTCGAACATACATGTCCGACTACTGATTACCGTGCAGTTCTTGAATCAATAATATCTGAAATTCGAGTATGGTTACATAGACATCCGTTAGAAAAGCAATAATCTGTTGAAATGGAGCTCAATTTTCTGTTTTACTTCTCTTTGGTCCTTGTTTACTGCAAATTAACCACTATATACCAGAACTGCCAAACTGCAAACGAAGACACCCTTTGGTCATTCGTGGTGACATTTGCCTCGTCTTCGAATCGTACAAAGGCAGCAAAACCTGCAAACTGGACAAGAGCTATTACATATGATTCCAGCCATGGAGTAATACATCCACTATGGAATTTATGACTTCACAGGGCATTTCATGTGCTTTACTTCCAATCTCAATATCCTCCAAACTTACCCAACACTGTAAATTGTCATCCACAGTAACGTTCAGCGTTGCTTTCGACTGCTTTCAGTGCTGGTGGGGTTCTGTAGTAGTTCGTATCATTTTCCGACAGACTGCAACAAAAGATCCCAACCATGTCCCATTAAGTAGTGTCATCAAATGAATCCTGAACAATAAAAACATCCTCATTGAATGGATTGGATAAGAACAGGCCGAGAAAGGTATGCTTAATCCAAGCTATGCCTGCTCCTTTTATGAGAACTCTACTGCCTCTTATTATCTTCCCTGCATGATGAGCGATAAAACCAGCATTACAGTGATCCAAAACGATGCGGACTGCTGCATTCCTTGGAGAAGAAGATCAAATTTAGTGATGGGGTGTTCTTGCAATTGAAATAAATGACGAGTTATGTTCTTATTTTATTCTTGCATGGCAGTCCAATTGTATAACACGAAACTACAAGGCTATATCTGATCCTCAAAGCCTCGTCCACATAAAAAAATAATAAAAAAGTGAAATATATTAGTGATAAGTAAGAAGATGACTAAAAACTAATATAGATTATGCGTTTGCCGGGAATCGAACCCAGATCTATTGCTTGGAAGGCAATTATCCTAACCGTTGAACTACAAACACAACACATTGTTTGGCAATTTAAAAACCTATCCGGCAGAATACGGTTTTTATTAACAGTAGACAATATCTTCGTTGAATTACGGTTATAACCTAATAGGATGAGGAAATGATATAAGGTCAGGCTTTCATTCACCACATGGTACTGCTAAAAGACTGCAAGTGAAGTCCATGGGATCGATCTAGGTTCACATTATAACGTATAGTCCGCAAGATTACCGGGCGGCACCGCTTAAAGATGACAACATGAACAACATATAAACATTTCTTGAATTTCAACCGAGTATAAACTTTCAAATAAATGAGCTTACCACTGCATCCAATTGTCTTACATTCAAGAGCAACATCAAGATCAAGTGAGAGCTTACCCCTGCAATATAACTCAATTGTCTTATAAAATCTTTCATGTTTCTAATACGCTTCCATAAATATAAAGTTAAAATCTGATAATTTTGTGTAAGAATACAATATAAATATACAAATATATGGAAACAACTAACCAAGTGTTTCTAATAACTTCTCTCCGGTTACTCATAGTGTGGAAACAAACCCAATTAGTAAATCAAAACCCTATTAGCCAAATTTACAACACGTAAATATCCACACATAATCAGGAAAATAAAAATCAAACATTATGTGGCTTATACATTAGAGGGCTTACTGAAAAGTGAAAATAAAGTTATGGGTTTATTAGTTACTGCATTTCCACCACATGCAAGCATGTGTTTACCCATTTTGTTTCAAAATATAGTCGTAATCTTATACATGACATCAAATCAGAGTGGCGCAGCTGAAGCATGGTGGGCCCATAACCCACAGGTCTCAGGATCGAAACCTGGCTCTGATATAGCAAAATGAAGCAACTGAAAATATTTCTTTTCAAAAAAATAATAATAAATTTTTAACTTCGGGCTACTTGTGACATAAAAGCAGGAGCCATATCTCGGTCCCCATTTTCAAGTGACATAGAAGACTAAATTTCATACACCATAAGAACTTATAGCATCATAACTGTAACAAGTCAACTGACAATAATGGATGTTAAGGAAGCAACAAGAATCAAATTGATGGTTGGAAGAATATATACTATTTTACCTTCCAAGGAAGCCGAAGTCAAAAAGTACCTTAATATTGTTGTTGTATGAAAGTAGACCTTGCGTTTACCGGGAGTCAAACCCAGGTCTATTGCTTGGAAGGCAATACCGTTGGACTACAAACGCAACACATCATTGAGAAATATAGAACTCTATCTGACAGAATAAGCTTTTTATTAACAGTAGACAGTATCTTCCATTGAATTATGATTAAAACCTAATAGGATAAGGAGATAATAAAAGGTAGGGCATATAAGAGGATTTTCCGACTTTCATTCACCACATGCTACTCCTAAAAGACTGCAAGTAAAGTTCATGGATCGAACCAGGCTCACATTATAATGTATACTCCGGATTTCTGGCACCATTTAAAGATTTAATCCGAAACTATTATTAAGAAATTTCATATGATTTAGTGTAAAAAAGGCCTAGATCAACCATGGCTCTAGATGCAAATTCCAGTTCGAAAACATGTCATTTGCTGTAGCAAATGATTCCATAAATGTATAGTATTCTTCTCTGTATGTATGCATATAATTTAAAGTACCTTTGCGCAACACTGTGTTGTCGTCCGTCAGCTCTCTCATGGATATGTTACATCAAAGCTCCCGATCCCCGATCGTTTCCGACAAATTCCCATACTAAGAAACATGGATTTGATCACAAAATGAATTACTTTCGAAGGGAAAAGGGATATCAATTGATTGCATAAACACATTGCACTTACAATTTTCCAAAGAGAAACATGGCAAAGTGTAGATATTCATACTCCAGTTCAACGAATCTGGTAAATATATCAGACAATTAGCAATGGTGATTAAAAAATATATAAACACTATGAATTAGAAATTCTTGTGAAAATACATTGTCTAAATTGCAAAGCTTAAGAAAGAATCCTATGGTTCAACTAAAAAGTGAATGAGATCAATGGTCAGTTAAATTCCTACACAAATTCCATACTTGCAGAAAGCATAAAAACCAATCAACAACTTCTATAATTTAATATTAACAAAATTAGTTCCAGAGAAAACCCCCATCAAATTAAACTCAAAATTACTTAATATTAACAAAAGAAAAGGCAGATTATTAGTTCCAGCAAAATCTGATTAAATGATTTTGAGGTTTTTACTGTTTCAGAGAGTATTACAGATCAAACCCAGTAACAAAAACTCAAAAATTGCAACCTTAAGTGCACGAAACCCGTGAAAATGAACATCAAACCCAGAAAAAATTGCAATCTTAAGATGAACATCAAACCCAGGAAAACTCTAAACTACAATCTGAAGTGGAAAACCCCCCATGAAGATGAACATCGAACCAAACCCAGACATATAAATAATAATTAAAAAAAAAAACTCTAGAATCTGAGAAAGAGATGGAAACAGAGCTGTAAAATTTGCAAAAAATAAAAATGAAAAAAATTTGGACCATTTCTCGATTTGTGCGTGTCATCCTTGCGCAGGGGCCATACTAATCTTCTCTGTATCGTTCCAATTTTATCGGATGTCCCCGAAGGGACGATATCATCTTGGCTCTCTCTTCCATATGAATGTTTGTATTACTCGGTTCTTTAGCAATGTGGGATATTTGGTTCGTTTTCTAACTGACCAGTGAACTATGTAACTGAGGCTAATTGGATGCTGGCTAAGTGTTTCATTATGATTTATGAATGGGTCCCATCGTTAGCTTTGAAAATAAAAGGGGTAAATCAAGGTTTGATCCTGAACTTTGTATAGTTGTCCAATTTAATCCCTAATTTCTTGTTCCTGATTCACATTAGCCTTGAATCTTAATAACTTTTCTCAATTTCATATGTGTATTTAGATCCTGTTAAATTAAACTGTAATGGTTAACAATATGTCTTAAAAGCCTAAGTACTTGGATAAGATGATTGTCCCCTAACATTTCATCCTGGTTTCGTCTACCAAATTGTAAGGTGTTTATTCGATAAATTCGGTCGGTGAACGAACCAAATTAATTAGAAAAAAATTAACAATTAGTCAAATCAAAATTTGTTTGAAAATTATTAACCGAACCGGATAAATTTTGGTTAATTTGAATTAACCAAACTTTGTTAAAAAGATTTAGGGATTGTGTTTTTTCTTTAGTTATATTAAATTAATTTGAATATTTTTTCATTCGGGTTAAAAATTGGTTATATCTTAAAATCTTAATGGGTTGAAGCTTAAAATATACATATGTAATATATATTATTAAATATTTAATATTTTAAGTTAATTAACCGATTTTGAAATAAATTAACGAACAACTAAATTTAAAAAATTCTTTAACCATTAATCGATCGAACATTTAATTAACAGAAATAAATTTCTACTCGGTCAGTTATTTCGGTGCTTACCGAATAATGAACACCCTCTTCCAACAGAGACAAACAAAAGATTTTATGTTAGGGGTTGTGGTTTTTGTATATAATAAAACTATGTGGGATTTGGAAATTTCATGGTGCGAAATTAGTTCATCAATAAAAAATACAAAGATTTTTTCTAAAAATATATTAAAAAATTGAAATTTTTAGAGGGTTAAAAACAATTTAATATCAAAACGAAAAATATTATGTAGATCAGAGGCTAAAACGAGATATAGTTTAGGGACAAAGATCATATACTCCTTTTAAGTGTCTATTTTTATGTCCCAATACTAAAAAAATCAATTCTAAGCCTTAACGATAAATTTTAAATCATAAACCTTAAAAAATATATTCTATTCCAAATTCTGGAATTTTGACCCAAATATTACTTTGAGATTTTTTTATTCTAACAATAAGGATGCTGAGAGATTATTTTCGGATATAAAGATGATCACTGTTCAAAAAGTAAAAACCCATGAACCACACCCCGTTTTTTAACAATGTTCTTGAATTTAGGGTGTTGTTCAAAAACATATTCCAAACCCTCCCCTTTCTAACAAATATAGTCTGACACATGGCGTTATTTTGGGGAATAGAGTAATGTTCAAAATCGGGTTACCCACCCTTAACTTTTGAACAGTGCAATAATTGGTGCATGATGTCTTTATTATGGTAAAAGACACGTGACAGAAGCTAAGTAGGGCATCCATTATTCAAAGTCGGATAGCCCACCTTGTGCTTGTGAACAGTACCTGTGTATTATTGACCAGGCAGGGTGGCAGGTGATTCAGCTTTTTGGTAAATTTTTTTATTGGATGAATGAGACGTGGTTTGTGCGGTTAAAATCAAAAGAGGTTGAGGATAAATAGGGGTTATGTTGAAGATAGAAGAGGAAGATAGAAGAAGAAATTTTGTGTGTATTTTATTTGAGAAAATTATGTTAAATTAATTTTTTATTTGTAATGTATGTATGTAGTTATGATTCTTTTTTAGTTTAATTTTTCAAATTTTATATTTGCTAGAACTTTAAAGTTTAATGTTTGAAATATTAAAAATTTTGTGTTAAATAGGTTGTTGAGGAGAAGAAATTTTGTGAAAAGTTTGAGAACGAAAGATTTGAAGAAATATAGTAAATATGATGAAATTTTAATTTGGTGGTTGGATTTTTTTAAATTTGTGAAGAGATTAAGTTTTTGTTGTTTTTTTTTTATTTTGAAGTTGAAGTTTGAATATTTGTGTTGTAGTTAATTTAATGTTATGTTTTATAATATTAATGTTCAAAATGTTTATATTTGGAGTATATTGAGAGTAAAATGAGTATTTTTAGAGTTGATTCAAAAAATTAGTAAATAAATGAATAATTCATAATAATCTTTAAGTTGAGTTGTTTTAATGTTATATTAGTAGTAGAAGTAAAAAAATTAAAATTTATTTGTAACTTTTTAAAAAAATAACTTAGGAATTTGCATAGTAAAAAGTATTAACTTTATTAATTTAGGAGCTATTAGTAAAAAGATTTTTTAATATTTCATTTGTAATTTCGAAAAAAAATAAACTTAGGTTAGGAGTTGGTTTAGGGTAAAAAAATATTAATGTTTTAATTTAGGAGATTTTTAAAAATTTTATGTATATATCGAATGTAATTAGGGTATTTATTATAAGTAGATTAGTGATTAGTTTGTAAAAATCTTAAAGTTGAAGAGTTTTAAAGGAAATTTGGTGAATGATATAGGGACTAAGGATTAAAGTTATAATATTCCTTACTTAGGAGTTTGTAAAAATATTTTATGTTTTTAAAATTTTATTTGTAATTTTGTAGAAATTGTTTTATTTAAGAGTAGTGTTGAAAATTAATAAAAAAATATTAATTTTGTTTAATTTTGTAGAAATTGTTTTATTTAAGAGTCTTTTAGAAATTAGTAAATAGTTTGTAAAAATATTAAAATTGTATATAGTAAAAAATATGGATATTACTAGTCTTTTAATATTTGAATTAAAATGTAAACAAAATTAATTTATAATATATTGTTTAATTTTTAATTTCGGTAAAATTCAATGAAATTTAAATTCTATGCATTTAAATTTTAGTTCCTTATTTAGTAGTGTAATAAATGTAGGAATTACATATTAGAAGGAAATTTTTAATTCCGTAGAATTTTAAATTCTTTTAGAAAATTGAGTCTCGGGTTGTAATATATTCATACTTGTCATGTAGGATGGCTGAGCAAGCTCTTCTATTGAGATTTCAGGATCAACACATTAGTAGTTTGCTGGTTCCTGAGATAGTATAATTTTGTTAATAATTGATTTATTAGAAATTCAATACAATTATGTTAATAATATTATTTGGTTTAGTTTATCCCTTTATTTATTGATGTGTTAGTTATAGGATTTTGATGATACATTTAGACATCACCTGACCATGGCGAAAAATCCTCCTCACGATCGAATCACTGAATGGTTGCAACAGTCTAGATTTTATTATGCAACATTCCTTCGAGGGTACAAGTTGGTGTCCGGGTTGATTGCTGCTCTGATTGAGCATCGGAGGCCGGAAACCCATACGTTCCATATGCAGTGTGGGGAATGCACGATCACACTTGAAGACATGGTCATGCTTATTGGGGTGCCGGTAAACGATGATTTGCGTATGCAATCTAATCGATTAGATAAATGTCTTTTTGATAGCAGTCATAGTTAAATATTTTTAAGGTTTAGGTTTAGTAGTTTAAAATTTAGTGGTTGTGAATAGAATTTTGGGTTTAGGGTGTATAGGTTAAAACCTAAATCCTCAACATATTACCCTAAAACCTAAACTCTAAAACATAAATCCTAACCATAATCCCTAAATTCTAAATCCTACTCTCTAAATTGAGTCCATAAACCCTAAAACTTAAATGCTTGTACCATGATATTAGATATAAATCCATATTTTATATCATATAAAAAGTAAATTATATAGTACTATATTATACAACTTAACTCGAAAAAATTTCAAAAAAAATCAAGTTATAAAATAGGACTCATCAATTCAACTAATTCGAAAAAAATTTACTTGACTCAAATTGATCGAATAATCATCCCTAATCATTCCAATACAACAATTAGTTTAAAACATTAGATTGTAATGTCAACAAAACAATCATATGAGTACATAACAATTCTAAATTCTATGACAACTAAATATTGAAATCTCTTCTGATGAGGATGTGTTGGCCACTGTTGCCGCTGTGTAGATAGGGGAATGATGTTGTTGATGCCGCTCTGGGAGTCTACCATCATTTTGGACGTAGTGGTGGCGAAGTACGATGGGTAGTACGTCGGAGACGACATCTGTCTGCGAAAGGCGGCATGGCGGGCAGCTGCGACTTAGGGTGTTCCTTGTGCAAGGGCAGCTCCGGCGGCGAGATCAGCGGGGTAGGGAGGTAAGGCGGGGCCGTCATCTGGATACTTCTGCAAAAGATAGGTTACAAAGGCTTCTTGGACCTCCTCTACATACTTCATGAAAGTCAGTTGCTTTTGTTCGATTCGTTTGTTGTTGTCAATGAGGATGCGTAGCAAAGTAAGGACTTCACTTGTTGAGGCAGCTTCAGTACTGCCAGGGGCGGCTGGAGTGGCTGGTTGGGCGGCAGAGGGCTAGCTGGGGGTGATGGGCTCTGTTTCCGGGGTCTGCATCATCTGTAAGTGGACTTTTCTGGTCCACCCCTCCTTGGTGATTGTCATCTCATCCTCTGGGTCAATTGGGACGTTGAAATTGGCGCAAAGGCCGGTGATGAGTGACGGGAAGTATAGCATGCCCTTTGTCTTGCTGAAGCAGTTGTGGATCTCCTTGCATATAATCTTCCCAACATTGATGGGCTGGTTTACCATGATACTGTAGATTAGTGCTAGGCACGACCGGTCGACAGTGGATTTGTGGGAGGTGGGCAGCAGACGCCTTTTGATGAAGGTAATCCACAATATAGGCTCGGGCAGCAGGTAGCGGCGTTGGACAGAGCTGCTATGCTTTCCTGCCAACCACGACGTGTTGGGCTTGCAGGGCTTGGCCTTGAGTCTGTCGTAGTCGGCAACTGTCAATGACTACCTTCATTTCTTGTGAGGGGTGTCGTCCATTTATAGGACATAGAAGCTGTTGATGATGGAAGTGTTCAACTTGACAGGCTCCCTTCGGACGTAGACGAACGGCAGCTCTGGGCAAGGGTGATGGGCATAGAACTCTCTAACCATAGTGATGTTGTCCATCTCCGGTTGTCGTGCAAATATTTCCCATCCCTTGTTGTGGATGGTCTCGAACAAGGCGGGCTCTAAGCCAAGGTCCCCTGTTTGCTTTGTGTAGTGGAAACCTTGCTCCTCCCAAAGTGCTTGCTTGGCAAACTTATCTTTGTATCTCTTTTCATCTGACATGGAGCAGAAGCATTTGAAAGTGGGTTTGGGTGCTGATGTTGAAGCCATGTGTGAGACGGTTGAAATTTAACTGAAACTTAAAAAACGGTAATTAGCTAGAGAGCAATGGATGCAAGAGTAAGATAGCAAGGAGGTGAAAGTAGAGTAAATGAATGGAATGAGTGAGATTTAAATAGAGGTTGTCAAGGGGTGTCGGGACGGCATTAAATGTCCAACGATCAAGTTGTCTTGCATACATTACGGGATTTCTTCCCGTTATTTCTTTAACTGTTGGCAGCTAGTTGTTACGCGTTGTCTGCGCTGGGCCGCCCTTGGCTGTCTTGGCGGTATGGTGGGCGGGCTCCTTCTTGGGACTCCTTCTTGATCCAGCTCTTTTATTTCTAAAGCCTGAATTAAAAATAAAGATAATTAAATTCTGAAAAATAGAAATATGAAAAATAAATTCAAAATTTAATCCTAAGGAAAATAAATTGCAATAAATTAAAATCTATTCCTAAAACATAAAAAAATAAAGGAAATAAAAATAATTAAGTTATGTTGGGAGTGCATTTTGGTGCATCTCCTAGACATAACCACTTCATGAGGTGGTGTTTCTTGTCCTTCCCTCCTATGGGTCCTTTTATTCTTTAAGGTGGTGTGCTACTGGGTCCTTCAGTCTGTCATGACAGTTGATGCCTTGACCTGTCTCTGGGCTGGTTTTGGAGGCATGAGCAACAGGGCAACCTTCTTTTTCCTTTTCTGAGGGTTGTAACACATTTAACTTAATGCTCTGATTGTCTACCCTCATGATCAGCTCCCCATGTTCTACATTTATTAGAGTTCTGCATGTGGCCAGAAATGGTCGCCCAAGGATGATGGGGGCATTTTCATCGGCCTCACAGTCTAAGATGAGGAAATCAGCTGGAAGAATAAGGTTGCCCACTCGAAAAGGGATGTCTTCGATCTTGCCCTCCGGTTGTACAAAAGAATGGTCAGCAAGTTTCAGTATGATGGAGGTAGGTTTGGCTTTCCCAATTCCTAGTTTGTCGAAGACTACCTTAGGCATCAAGTTTATGCTGGCTTCCAGGTCGCACAGGGCTTTTGTTTCGTGCTTGCTGCCTATTCTACATCGTATAACAAAGCTACATGGATCTGTCTGCTTGGGCAGCAACTTGTTATGTAGCATGGCTATGCACTCATCTGTTACAGCAACTGATTCGAACTCCTCGATTCTCTTCCTTTTAGAAACCATATCCCTGAGGTATTTGGCATAGTTGGGCATGTTCTTAATGGCTTCTATGATAGGTATGTTTATGTGCACCTGCTTCAGAATATCCAAGAATTTCATGAACTGGTGCTCATGTTTCTGTTGCTTAAGCCTTTGGGGGAAAGGTGTTGTCAGGTGGATGTCCTCTATACGTTCTTTACAAGGAAACTTTATTTGTGGAGGATCATCTGCTTCAAGACTGTTGTCAGGTTCAGCTGCCGAGGCGGCTGGTGTTGATGTTGCTGTGGCAGGAAGTTCTTTCTATGCTGGTTGTGTCTCTTCTGATTTTTCCATTATGGGCTCATTCAATTGTTTCCCACTTCTGGTTGATATGGCTTTGCACTACTCATGTGTGGGCTTGGCTGATGCTCTGTACTGTTGGATGCTACTCCTATTGTCATGTTGCTGAAGATCTCCGTGAACTGCCCAAATTGGATTGTCAAGTTCTTTATCGCAGCCTCTTGGTTGTTCATCCTCATCTCAGTCTTGTCCATGAAAGACTCCATTTTATCAATAAACTTATTAGTACAAACAATAAAATCACTAGTTCTAGACATAAAAGTATGAATAGTTGCTTCTAGTGAATTATTGTTTTATGGCTGTTGAGCCTGCTGTCTGGACTGGTTTTGTTGGTAGCCTCCATATTGCTGTTGTGGATTGGCAACAGTCTTAGGATTGCTCCAGGAGAAGTTTAGATGATTTTTCCATCCAGGGTTATACGTATTCGTGGCTGGCATGTTGTTCCTCTCATATCCTCTCATAAAATTTACAGATGTAGTACATTCAGAGGAATCGTGGTTGCCCCCCTGTAACACCCCAAAAACCGGTCTAGTTAGAATTGGATTCTGATGATCGGAGTATTGATATTAAAATATCGAAATACCAACTCTTTGTTATAGATTATATAGTTATAAGACTCTAATTGAGCTAAGTCCTTAATGAGTTTGCCTTGAAAAAAATGCCTAATAAGATAGTTTTGAGTTGGGCGTTTCGATACGGTTAGACGCGTACCGAAACGGCCTAGGTAAGGCATTTCGAAACGGGTAAAGGGTGTTCCGAAACAATATAAGTGAATTAACTAACTTCTTGAGTTATGTATGACCGATTCGATACGGCTTCACGAGTTTCGAAACGGGTTCCCTATTTCGAATATAATTGAAGGAAAAAATGAGAGGAAAGGATAAGGTGATGACTCACCTGCTTAATGGTTGCCCTTCTCACGTAAGTATGATCAAGAGAAATGAATAGAGGTCACCTATGTGTTAAGTTTGAAAGAGGATAAAGAAAAGATGGAAATTATATTATTATCTTAAGCCTTCCTTTTGCTAAGGGAAACATTTTCATTGGTTGCAAAGGAGGTGGGGAAATAATAGATGTTAAAATAAATAAAGGAAATTGAAAAATGACCTCATCTTTTGTTGAACTTTACCGAAAACCAATTCTCATCCTTTGTCTTGAAGGGACAAACATTAGAATTAGCAAACCCTTGCTAGGAGGAAATCTTTTTATTGGCTAAGTGGGAGGTGGAGTAAGGAATAGGCTTTGGCTCTTTATAAAAGGAAAGCTCTCATCTTTGTTTTAAGTTTCACCGAGCCAAACACCCATCTTTTGTTCAAGATGCTAAGCAAGCACCTCCATTATCATCTTCTCCACCAAGCTCAAGCACACACCTCTCTATTGTGAGTTATAAGCTTAGGGTTTCCTTGAATTAAGAACACCAAGTCTTAGCTATCGATTGGGTAAGTGAAAGACCTAAGTTAATCATTGATTCTCTTGATTATTAGATAGTCAATTTCAAGCTTAAAGATAAGCTTTGTCTATAGCTAATGGCTATTCAAGTATCGATATTGTTATATTGATCCTAATGACTCCTTATTGCTTTTCCTAGCTCAAGAAGTGGAAACGATTAATCCATCACCTCCATCGAAAGCTAGGGATAAGGGTATCGCCATCCGAGAGCCTTAGGAGCTTCGGATTGTCAAGGTGAGTGTAGTCGGAGTCTCGAGAGTGGCTAGGTGCCATCTCGAATCATTGTTTATTGATTTACTAACCATTGATTTTAAGGGCTTTACATGAAGCATTATTGTAAGACATGTTGGTAAGTATTGCATCGATTCATTGTCCATGGTATTGCTATCATTTCCATGTAAATCATTGAAGCATTGACATGTGAGAATCATTGACATGAATTATTGTTATTGTTTATTGATATGGAAATCATGATTGTTGAGTTATTGATATGATATTATTGCCATTGAATTATTGATATTGATATTGATATGGAAATGTTGTTAATGAATTATGGATATTGAACTATGGATTATTGGACCTTGGATTCGAAGTATTGGATACAATTGGCATGCCATAGAATTCATGAGCTCATTGGTACGGGTGGACTACGGTCCTAGGGCTACGACCTATATTGATTTGGCGAGGCGGAGGGATGTTTTGTGTATTGGTCTTATTGGCGATATCGGCGGGAATGGCCATTTATTGATTTGGCGAGGAGGTGGAATTCTTGTATCCATATACCATGAATCGATCCAAGGAAACTATTGATTATTGATCATGTTTGCTATGAAATCATGATATTGCCATTGTTGGTATGATGCTATGTTTTATTATGAATAAGGAGCATGCTATGTTTATTGCATAAGTAGTATTATGGTTATCTTTGAAGCATGTTCATGACACACCATGCTCATTCATTGTATTTGTGACTATCTCACTAGGCAAAGTATACCTAATGCATCCATTTCAGGTTAGTCAAGTTTTGGATCAAGATTGGAGAAGTTGAAGTGTTGCACAAGTCACAATCAAGCTCTAAGTAATGTATATTGACCCTTTTGAACTCCTAGTTGGTGGTAAGGTCTATGTATAAGTCTATTAAGTCTCTTTTGAGGTTCTTATGTTGTGGAAAAGGCCACAAATGCATCTTTTGGCATTAAAAGGTAAAACCGGGTAAATGGAATCGTATCGCTCTAAAATTTGACATGCTAGTAGAATTTATGGTTATAATGTTGTGTGCAATATTCACTGTATTTGGACATTGTTTGATATGGTAAAATGGATAAAAACCAGCAAGAATCTATCATTACAGGTCATGCCGTATCGAAACTGGTGATGGCGTTTCGATACGAGTAAGCACAGTTTCGATACATGTGGGTGGTTGGGATATTTTATTTATTTTATTATTATTATTCAAAATGTGTGGAATAAATTAAAGGTGAATGGGTTTAACACCAAGAGTTGTTATAGCTTCAACGGTTGGATGCTTGGTTTAGAAGCCTTGAGGTTGTGGGATCAAATCCCCTTAGCAGCAAAACTTTTTTTAACACACACATATATCTATATCTATGCTTTTAAGGGTGTTACACAATGTGGCCCTCCAGTCCATAAAATCGATCAAATTGGCCCTTTGACCGACGTTGACCGTTACGGTGCTGACGTGGTGGTCAACGATGCTGACGTGGCAGTACACGTGGGATGATGATGTGGCAGGAGGGGCTTAATTGATTATTTTAACCGAATTCAAGGGCATAGTTGATTTTTTTTTCTGAGTTTAGGGGCATAATTAAAAGTTCGATAACTTATTTAACCTTTAAGCTAAAAAATAAAAACTATTAATATTTAAATAATATTAAATATTCATAAAATATTAAAAAAAATAAAAAACACCATAATGAATTAAATATAAGTAAAAACATTCAAGTTATAAATATAAAAAAATTAAAAATATTTATAAATCATTAGAGAATCTTTCGATTGTTTCTCGTTATGCTACGCGTACTAATGTTCCTTGAACATAATTTCAATTGAGACATCATTGTATTAAAGTATTAATAAAGCCAAAATTCTCTTTCATTTTTGTACATCGAATATTAATGAGCATCAATTTGATGTAAAAAGTGAAAAAAATGAATTTTATTGTTACTCTAGTACAATGTTTATTCCGCTAAAAAAATCTAACGAATAGTAATACTCAAAATGACGAAGTCGAATTTTTTTCGATAAAAGTGTTTACTTTTTTAATAATTTATAAAAAATTATTAAGTTTTTAGATTAAATTTTATCTTTTTTTAATTTATAATATATTTTAATTTTTTATATAATTTTTATGTTTAACTTTTAGAATATTTTATTTATTTTTATTAACTTTATGAATTTTTATAAAATAAATTGAAGAATATTTTGATCTTTTGTGAGAGTCTTCACTTTGTTTTTTTTAATTATTCTCACTCAATAAATTTATTTATCTAGTTTTAATATTTTAAAATTTTAATAATTTCATAAATTCTTATTTTTCAACTTAAATATTAAATAAGTTATAGAACTTTTAATTAAAATCAATTATGCCCCTAAACTCAGGAAAAAATCAATTATGCCCTCGAATTCAGTTAAAATAATCAATTCAGCCCCTCCTGCCACGTCATCATCACATGTGTACTACCACGTCAGCATCGTTGACCGCCACGTCAGCATCATAGACTGCCACGTCAGCACCGTAACGGTCAACGTCGGTCAAAGGGCCAATTTGATCGATTTCATGGACTGGAGGGCCACATTGAGTGCATTTTTCGGCGAGGGGCGAAATTGCATTTTTGGGTCGAACTGAGGGGCAAAAGTACCCCTTTAGCCAAAAATTTATTTCCTCCTCTTGTTTGAACAAATTTCAAATCACAAACATCGCTATGAATTAGATCAAGCGGTTCTGTCTTTCTTTCAATAGTTTGAAACGAATACCTTGTTAATTTTGCTTCAACGCATGTTTCACATTTATGATTAGAATCAATATGAAACGAATGGATACGTTCCAATTTAATTAATCTTCGTAGAGTAACATAATTAACATGTCTGAGTCAACCATGCCATAAATTTAAAGACTCGAAAATTAAACAAAAAAAGAAGTTGCATTCTTATTCATGTTCTTTGATTTTACAAAGATAACATTGAGTTTCCACATTCCATTCAATACATGTCCTATGCCTACAAACATCCCTCCCTTAGACAGAATTAATTTTTGAGATTCAAATATCATTCTAAAGCCATGGACACTTAAGAGTGCTCAAGATACAAGGTTTTTACGTATGCATGGTACATACAACACATTTTGCAGCTTGAGTTCCTAGTTGGAGGTCATCTTCAAGACTATAGTTCCCTTCCCATTGATCTTGGAAGTCGCGACATTACCCATATAGAGCTTCTCCCCACCGTCGCTAGGTGTCAACTCCGTAAAAGAATTTCTGTCACAACAGATATGACGTGTGGCTCTTGTATCTAGCCATCATTCTCTTGGGTTGGAGTCAACCAGGTTGACTTCAGAGATCATCACACGTAAATCTTTATCCCCATATTCATTGTTTCTGTTCACAAAAAAAAACAAAAAACTTGAAATCAATAATAATTCCAATAAACTAAAAATAATTTCGTTTATTTTTTATTTTGGATTTTCACAAAACCTGTAAACTCGGTTACTCTGAACGACAATTTCTGTTAATAGATTTGTCTCGTTTATTTCTGAGATCTAAGAAAACTCGTTAAAACGACAAGATAATTCCTGAAACAAATTTGTTTGCTTTCTCACAACCGTACTTATTTCGAATCGCCTTGGATTTAAAGTATGTCTTAAGATTGATGGACAAAACAAGGTTAAATTCGAAATAAATTAATAATAAACGGAAAACAGAAATTATAAGAATTTAACAGATTCGAAATAACCGAAATTAGGATTGTTGAGGCCTGCTTGAAACGCAGTTTCCTTAAGATATATTCGACCACTCCTCGATGCTTGAGTTCTTTAGTCGTCAGTCTTCCAAAACACAACAGCGGATGATCTTCGACAGCTGCACTACTGAAGAGATCACGAACAATACTTGTGCCTTTGACTATCACCAGAAAAACAATGCAATTTGAGAGAAGAAAGCTTTTCGAATTGTGTTTTAAAACTGAATGAAGGCCATGTATTTATAGGGAAAATTAGCTTAAACGTGAGAATCAAAATATTCCAAAAATATCCTTCATCTGATTTGTTTCAAATATTTTGCGTGAATAACAAGCATTATCTCTTTAATATTCAAAAACATTATCGTTTAATATTCGAATTTAAAGGAATTGAATATTATCCCTTTAAATCGGGATATTCACAAAAGATATGTTATCTTAAAGATGGAAAAAAAATTAATTCGAAGTAAAATGTCCACAAGCCTATGAATGCCCCGATCGATCCAAACATTCATGTCACCTATATTGTGCGAGTATACCCCAACACAAATGAGATTCGATTCGCACCCGTTGCACACGAGGTACAATTTCCATTCAAGTCATTAAATAACCATAAATTGGGTAAGTGTATATAAACACTTCTCATTCCATTTATCTAATCCATGTGGGATATAGGGGTTTCATTTGCTTTACTCAATTCACAACTCCCTTACTTTGAGCATCAATTTCTCATTCAATACTCAACCATTTTGAGCATATGAGATATCGTTGTAAAGGTCTCGTGGAGTAGAATAAGACCCAAAATAATCCTTATTCGAATCTCAACCTTTACTCATTCGAAATATTGCTCAAATTAACCGTTTTCCTCACATTTTTCCAACACAACTCATCAAAAAACCAAATATATTTATAGGCTATATAAAGTCATATATATGACGTAAAAACCTAACTCGGCTTGAAAATCCGACTGGAACCGATCGATCTCCTATTAACTGATATTGACCCGATTCAAAATCAATCGACCTGATATTAAGCGAACCGAAATTCAACCGAACTGAAAATCAACCGACCCGGTACACGAACCAAAATTACCATAAACCCGAACTAAAACCAAAACAAACTTAAACCGAATGTAGTCAGACCCGAAATAACCTAAACCGAACCCGAACAGAACCACCCGTTTGCCACCATATAGACCATCACTCTTTCAAGACCAACAACAATATCAAGCTTGTTCTCGACGTCGTATAGATGGTGATGACGTTGACGATGATAAGGCCTATACAGTCAAAATCAATCGACCCGATTCAAAATCCGACTGAAACCGATCGATCTCCTATTAACTGATATTGACCCGATTCAAAATCAATCGACCCGATATTAAGCGAACCGAAATTCAACCGAACTGAAAATCAACCGACCCGGTACACGAACCAAAATTACCATAGACCCGAACTAAAACCAAAACAAACTTAAACCGAATGTAGTCAGACCCGAAATAACCTAAACCGAACCCGAAATGAACCACCCGTTTGCCACCATATAGACCATCACTCTTTCAAGACCAACAACAATATCAAGCTTGTTCTCGACGTCGTATAGATGGTGATGACGTTGACGATGATAAGGCCTATACAGTCAACTTCGACTCGCTAGGCAACTTGGAGCAACTCACCCGCCTGTTTCCAACTACAAGAACTGGATTTACTTCTAGGATATTTGGTTCCTGCAATGGTTTACTTGTCGTATACCATCATGAAATAGGAATTGCTTTGTGGAATCCATCTACCAGAACATGCCATTATATACCGAAATTAACGATCGGAGACGATATCAAGAGAGATTATCATATTCTTGGATTTGGATACGATGTAACCGGCAATGACTACAAGGTGGTGCGGATGATAGCATTAGGAAAGTCGGTCATGGTTTACAGCTTGAAAACTGATTCATGGAAGAGGATCAAGGATTGCCCTTATTAAATTCCTTGCTGTGAGGAACAACACGGTGCATATGCAAATGGTTCAATAAACTTTACCTTTCATATTTAAAAATTCCATTAGTGATGTGACTCTGTCTACTAGCATGCGACGTTAAGGTCATAGTGAGTCTATTCCATTTGTATGTCAACTATCTAGTGGTGAAGTGAATGTGTCTGTCGAACTATCATATCTCTTGATTATCAGAACAATATCATGAAGTGTGGTACGTGGTCAGAGGGTGTGTCAAGATGATGTATTGTCAAAAATTTTAAAAATAAAAGGTTAAATTTATTGAATTAGTTCGAGTTAGAACCAAATTAATAGAATGCATAGGTTTGGGACTAAAATTGTTATTATACCAAGCTCTTGTTTCAATTTTAATGACAGCGTAACTTGTTTGTCACAAAATTTTAATTGAGTGGCTTGTTTGTTCTTCAATCTATAATTGAGTGATTTCATTGATACTTTTAGAAAAAAAAATAACATGTTTGTTTTAAAACCTATAATTAAATGATTGAATTGTTGTTTTTAAAAGAAAAGTGTCATATTTGTTACTAAACTTAATAACTAAATGACTTCTAGTGTATTTTATAAGAAAGTGAGCTTCGTGTGCTTTTCAGCCATTGATAGTCTCCACTTTCTTGTCTTTATTGTGTATAATTATTTTTAACAATAAAATTAAAACAAAGACAAGAAATCAAATAAATATAAAAGTGTATATCAATTAAAAATATTCACCTTTGCATATGCCGATGAAAAACTCACTTAAACAATGACCCTTCTTCCACAACTTTTCCTCGTTTAGTAATTACTAGTGTTGATCAATGATACAAAACTCCGGTGCCTGAAACATAAATCCATTGATTGCTGCTTTCCCGACCGACGTGATCACCGACATACTACGTGTTCTTCCGGTGAAGTCACTTACACGCTTGAGATGTGTGTCGAAGTCATGGGGTTCTCTTATAAAAGATCCTCATTTTGCCAAACTCCATCTACATCACTCCTTCAAGACCAACAAAAATGTCAAGCTTGTTCTCAACTGTCGTACCGATGACGATGACGATGATGACGATGATGATGCTTATGAGACCTTTTCAGTTGACTTCGACTCACTAGGCGACTTGGAGCAACACCCTCGCCCATTTCCAACTACAAGGTCCAGATTTACTTCTAGGATATTTGGTTCCTGCAACGGTTTACTTGCTGTATACCATCACGAAACAGGAATTGCTTTGTGGAATCCATCGACCAGAACATGCCATTACCTACCGAAATTAAGGATCGGAGATGTGATCGAGAGAGATTATCACATTCTTGGATTTGGGTACGATGAAATTGGCAATGACTACAAGGTGGTGCGGATGATAGCATCAGGAAAGTCAGTCATGATTTACAGCTTGAAAACTGACTCATGGAAGAGGATCAAGGATTGCCCTTATCAAATTCCTGTCTGTGAGAAACAAGACGGTGCATATGCAAATGGTTCCCTGCATTGGGTAGGTGATGAACGTGACACATATTTCGGGGGAAGATTGATATTCGGTCTCGATCTCGGGGCCGAGTCGTTCCATCAAGTTCCCGAACCCGACATTCATTTCAGAAACATCGGGTATAAAAATGTAGGGGTGTTGGGAGGAAGCTTGTGCGTTTTCCGGGAGTATACAAATAGTTACGACTTACGATGAAGATCATATCATTTTGTCGGATGCCTTTTCACCGGGTTCGACTTCTTGGACCCCTTTCGATATTGTTACCAAGTTCGCTAATCTGCTGTCTTTTGCAATTTCTTGTTCACTGCCATTGCTTCCTTTGCTTGTATCCTACTGATTAATGTGTTAGCTAATCTGAAGTGTGTTACTTTTAACTGAAGGGAAAATTATTGTTAGAAATGCTAAGAATTGGTAGTGCATGTAAACGGCACATTGGGAAGTGAAATGCTTTAAAAATGAGTTTATAGAAAGTTTTTTCTTTTTCCTTCTTGTTGAATGATAGATTGACAAGGCCCTCGCCGAACACACCATCGCGGCTTGGTTTGTATGGCCTTGATTGGCTTATGTTTGCATATGTCTTTAATATGTTTTGTGCGCGAAAGATTTTGAAGAAAGTCCGTAAAGTTTTCTTGAGTTTTCTAATTTGTGAAAGAGTTTCTCCTCTTGAGTATTTATAAGAATTTAGATTTAAAACGTTTCAGACATGTTCTATTGTCCAGCAAAAAATGTATGAAACTATGTTTCTTTCATGATATTGATGTTGCGGTCGTTTCATCTTCAACTCGTGGCTCGATAGTAAGCGTTCTGGGAGACTCAGAAGACTATGAACATATTGAAGTACAATCGGATGTCGCTCGAATGCTATCGAACTTCTCGACTTGCTCAAGTCATATCTCTTTAGTCCGAGCTATTGAGTCCCTCTGCAAGAAAAAATGGTATGTCGACTTCATGTTCGAGCTGTAGGGAAACACCGGTACACCACATAGCGAAGCGGAAAATTTATCCGGTGAATATTACTAGTGATTCATGTACGAGGAACGAAACCGGGGTGAAAAGGGATAAACGTTACCTTAATTAAATCTGAAAAACCGCAGGGAGTTAAGAGAATCCAATTCTTCTAGCACGATATTGAATCCAAGTCGTCACAACAATGTTCCGACTTCTAAGCAGTCCACCCGAATAAAGCGATATTACTTCTCTAACTGTTAGAGAGATTTTTCGCAAAAACATACTTTGGCTGCTAGACCTTATGTGTTTATATAGCATTCAAAACCTTAGTTCTAATTAAATTCGGATTCTTTAAATATATTATATATTTAACCGAATATAATTAAATATGTAGAATCTGATTCTACTTCAATCGTGATTCCTTAGAGATATATATAATTTAAAGGTATCTGATAATTATAATAATTATTTAGTATTAAAATATATGTAAAAGAAATTGTCTATAATTACAATAATCATAATAATTTTGATTATTGCATATTCCGTGCACAACAAATTTGTACACATTTTATCTAGTCGATATTTGTTCGTTTCAATCATAGGGTGTGACCATTGTAGATTCATGTAACGTTAGCAGTAATATCTAGAACAGTTCTAATATTACAAGCAATGAGTGGCATTTAGCAATACATCATTGCTACCTAAGTTACAAGAAGTCGTTGTTCGACATAACCATTTTCGTGATTAACTCTTTTCATGTATTACATCCTTTTGTTCTTATATCTAGACCGGACACAAGTCATGGAATAGTCACACTTGTATAGTTCATCTAATATTTTTTGATATCTTGAGTAGACTATTATAAACGAATAACTATGATATCTCATATCAATTTATTCGAGCATGATCATGCATTTCTAGTCTCACTCAATCAAGTGACATATGATATTACTCATATTATGTAGAAGGGAAAAATCATATCTTGATCAATCATATTCCGCTACATAGATTGCAACATATCCAATATAAGTCTTTATAGTGTAGTCAGTTACAATACACGTTTGATTGTATCAAATATGTCACTCACAATGTTGGAATAACGATAATCTCAAGTCTGAAGATCATACATGTAGTTATCACTATGAGCAATGTTGTGACTGTCACATAATAATCTAAAAAACATGCTCATAGTGGGTCAGTCCAGTATGCCGTTCTCTAACACATACTTATGTATTGATTTTGACATCTTTATGTCAATGACAACACTTTGTCGTCAATCAACTACATATTAGTCTTAATATATTATTGTTGTCCATGCTCACAATAATATTCGACTAAGGACGTCTTAAGAATAACTATATTATTCTAAGGACTTTATTATAATTCAGTTTATTTATAAAGACACAGAATAAGACCGAAATAATAATAATGATGATTTTATATTAATAAACAAAATAAAATAAATATGTGTTTTACAACCATCTCATGATTGATCTTTAGGCATACTTCAACAACAACAAGCTCATCAAACAAGAAGTAAACATGATTGTAGATGGATTGACAAAATTACACGACTTGCCTAATACTTCTATAATAATCCACGAAACAATCCCCGAAATCATTCAAAGTATTGTTGAAAGAGATCTTATTAACCCTTCTTATCTTGTATAATGTTATAATCTTGTTCTAAGCCTCGAATTTTGATTAATTTGGCCAGATATTCTCTTTTGAGAATTTATTTAGAAAATATCTTTTTAAAAACAACATTTGAAAAAATACCTTCTATTTGGCCACGTAAGGGTAAATCGTGTTCTGCAGGACGCGATTTTCAAACTCGCGTTCTAGAGAGCGCGATTTTGGTCCGATGTAGAACGCAACTTCCGCGAGAATTTCAAACAACTCGTCGCGATAAGATGAAGTCGCGTTTTGTGGGCTGCGATTTCTGCGGTAATAAAGTGCAACGGTTGGAAATTTATTTACCGCATTAGGGTTACGAGAAAGTCGCGTTCTGTAAGATGCGATTTATGGAAGTCGCATCCTGAAGGACGCGATTTCCACTATAAATTGGTCCCCACCCTCCCCTTCTACCCCACACCAAAAAATTCACTCTCTCAAATCTACTTTCTTTCAATTTCTCAGTTGATTTTTCGTGTTTGATATAATGGCGGGATTGATAAGGTTGGATCACAAGCATGTGTTCGATTATTATCGGAGACATGTAAGTTTTATCTAGTTTTATTTAATTTTTTTATTATTATATATTGTTATTTATACATACGTATTTTTATATTCTTTTATGCAATTTAATTTATACATACGTGTTTAATTTTTTTAGGGAGGGGTGTAACGACGCCTAGACGTTTCTTACAACCGGATGACGAGATTACCCGACTTGTTTAATTTTTCGTCACCCGGTTGTAAGAAACGTCCAGACGTCATTGCACCCCTCCCTAAAAAAATTAAACATGTATAAATTAAACTACATAAAAGAATATAAAAATACGTATGTATAAATAACAATATATAATAAAATAAAAAACTAAATAAAACTAGATAAAACTTACATGTCTCTGATGGTAATCGAACACGTGCTTGTGATCCAACCTTATCAATCTCGCCATTATATCAAACACGAAAAATCAACCGAGAAATTGAAAGAAAATAGATTTGAGAGAGTAAATTTTTGGTGTGGGGTAGAAGGGGAGGGTGAGGATCAATTTATAGTAAAAATCGCGTCTTGCATAACGCGACTTCCATCAACCGCATCCTACAAAATGACTTTCTCGTAACCCTAACACGGTAAATAAATTTCCAACCTTTGCAATTTATTACTGCGAAAATCGCGGCCCACAAAACGTGACTTCATCTTATCGCGACAAGTCGTTTGAAATTTTCGTGGAAGTCGCGTCTTGTAGAACACGACTTCAATTTATTTAAAATAAATAAATAACAGATAATATAATTCACATCAGACCGAAGTCACGCCTTCTAGAACACGAGTTTGAAAACTACGTACTGCATAGCGCGATTTACCCTTGCAGCCAAATAAAGGTATTTTTCGGAATATTTTCATATAAATTCCCAAAAAAAATATCTGGCCAAATTAGCCTCGAATTTCAGTATTTTACCACGTGTACAAAAATGAATCAAGATATGGACAAAGACTAAAGCCAATGTGGAAATCCAGCCGATGGAGATTGCAACGAAGAAATCAAACAACAAAATGAAAATTCTTGTAAGTGGAGACTTAATATTATTATTATTGTTATTTATTAATAGCAATGGCCAGCGGCTTAGGGCTTGGAAAAGAAAATGGATTCAAAGATGACTGTTTCCATTTTCTTCTTCTTATTTTGTTTTTATGAATCTTACGCTCGAAATCTGGATTATGTATCGCTGCTGCTGGTAATGTGTGCTTTTGCTTTTAATTCCTTCTCTTTTTATTAAGCATTATTTTAGCTCTTAAAAAAACAATAGTTTTCTTGTACTCTTTAGACTTCGCCGTCTCCTTCGCCCTCACCGGCGGCTCCGCCTACTCCGGAGAGATGTCGGTTTCAGTCCATGAGATGTCATAACCAGAGCTTAACAGCCTGCGTTGATCGTTATTCAACTGGTAACTTCGAAACTTTAAACAATGTTTCCTTTTATCATCTTGCACTATCTATAATAATAATTAATCAAAACTATAACCAACAACTGAAAATCAAAAGTTTAATATACGATTTGATATTAGAATTTGTTATTTTTAATGTAGTACTTTTTCCCAATCTAATATTTGAGTTAATATTTTCTTGTAATATTATATTTAAATATGATGATATTGTCATGTTAATGTTGTGATATTTTAATAATCGATGAGGTTGTGACACGTAGAAATATCATGTCATTACACGTATTATATTAAATAAGTATCGAATTGGATAAAAACACAAGTATTACACTAAAAGATGTCAAAATCAAACATAAATTGGATAAAACATAAGTGTTACTGTTAATAAAATAACAAATTCAGATACCAAATCATATATTAAGCGAAAATCAAACTATTAATATTTTTTAATTTACTATAAATTTATTACTTTATTTGAATAAAATTTTATTTTTACATAAAAATAAACTACCTTACAGAGGAAGCGATTTAAACATGAATCTCGATGAACATCATTCACTCTTTCATTGAGACTACTTGTTGGGTTCAAATTATATTCTTTTATTAATAAATCAACCAAACACTTTAAACATGTAGTTTGGGGCTGTGGCCTCTCTATTTTTTTTTTTTACTGAGAAATTATAATGAGATCTTTACTTATTTCGATTCTCAATTTTTAATTTATTTAAATTTTGTCCCCTACTTTTTATAGTTAATTACATTTTATCCTATAATTTTGATTCCTGACTCCGTCCCGTTATCTACCATTTTTTACATGCAGCATCAAAGCAATTATTACTGTATGTCAAGAATGAAGGTGAGAGTTCCCTGAGAGTGAATGTTACCGTCTCACATGCTAAACATATCATTCAGTACCTGCAAATTGAATTACCAGGACACCAATTCTCAAAGGTTATATTTCAAAGTTCCAATGGTTTCTGGTCATTCTGGTTTTGAAATTTGAATCCTTGTTTCAATCATACCTGCTGCCTTCTTTTTTGTCTGGTTTAGGTTAATATCTCAGCAAGTCTTGGTCGAAAATCATCCATAAAATTAGATTCTGGAAAATTTGGATGTGAAATTTACATAAAATCATCAGTATCCGGTGGAAGGACCTGGTGGACAGATATAAGCCCCTTCAATGGAGCCTTCATACTGTTTATAACAGGTCTCATCATGGTTGGTGGTATTAGGGCCTGCTGCTGCAACCAGGGCAGAAGAATCCCATATCAGGTGTTGGAAAAAGGGCAACCTGGTTCACCTTCAGCCAACAAAATCAAAACGGCTGATGGTTTGCGGACGAGATTGCAACGGTGACCAGAACGAGTTGAAGTCGAGGGAAGCTATCGGACATCAAATGGCGAATGGATCGACCCTATTGCAAATTTAGACAATGCTTTTGCTCTCTGCATATCAACCGTAGTTGGTAGTACTAGAAATCTAGACAATGCTAGGCTGTCAAGTTTAAGAACTCTTGGAATATGTTTAAGGAAGATTTGAACTTAGTTTTAATTGAAAACAGAAAACAGGGCATATGTTTAAACGAAGCTGGGCATAGTTCTGACTTAAATACAGCAAACAGTTGGACTTTGATAGCACCAAAATCTGGACAGCATTGAGCAGCCAATCTAAACATTTGTCGAGCACTAAACGGCACATTTTAATCTCCCAAGTGGACCGAGACTGAACAGTATAGTACTCGCTGTCGAGACTGATTTTAATTCAACTAATGACATCTAAAGATGAAGCATAATAGCTTAGAACATGGACAAACTAATCTACTGTTTTAAACCAACCTTTTTCTAGTGTATTGACATGATCCAAGCACAACATGAATTAGAACACTAATAAAAGCTTCTGTTCGTTTAAACACGGACCAGCTACTAGTGTGAGCATTTTACGGAGTAATTTCATCAATCAAAACGAAATTCCAGCAACTAACTAAATCTCTAGTCAAATGTAACATAGAAAGTTAAGGAAGAAGAATTTGATTCATAAGAAAACTTATGTGTGTGATCATAGAAGAAAACATCTTACATAACTATCATTACACAATGCTAGATTCCCTTCCCTGCAATGAGTGGTTTAGGTGGGGCCAATGACCTAATCTCAGGTGCAGAACTTGGAAACAGTATATTCAGCTTGTGCATGAGGATGTCGGCTCTTGATGGTATCTCATTCAAAAGGAACTGCTGAACAATCGGTTTTTTGAACCATTCCATAACAGAGTCTCCGGTGGCCCTTAAAACGACCTTACTGACTTCAAATGGGGATTCTACAGAGCTCAGCATCTGTGCGATCACGATCTTCAGAGTGGGTCCTGTAACCAATTTGATGCGCCTAGGGATCACACCATAGTACAACATTCGCTTCCTAAATCTGTGGAGGGTGTGTACAACAGCTATAAGAGCAGCTCCCACCGACAAGTTTCTAACGTCAAGAGACCAGGCAATATGCTGATCAAAAACTATTGCCTTCGGGAAAAGCTTATTCTCGTAGGCAACTTTCCAAACACAGCGAGCTCTGTTTATCTGCCCCATGAGAACAAGGTAATTGAGGAGAACATTGACAAAGTACCTAGCTGCCCCTTCTTCCAACTCGTAATCGATACCTTGAAAAAATTCCCTCACAAATGATAAAACCGGCTGTTTCCTCTGCTCCGGGCCAGTAAAGAGTCCACACAAAAAAGCATGAGCTTTGTGTTTTGTAGCACCAAGTATTGCCATCAAATGTCTCTCATCGTGTTCTTCCTGGCATCGTACCAAATAGGCAAGAATCGATGTGTAGAGAACCAGATCCACCTTCGCAGAAGCGTTCACATAGTTTTCAAGGAGAGGCTTTGCTGACTCATATAAACCATTCTTCATGCATGATTCAAACAACTGCCTAACTATGAAATTATTCGTTCTAATCCCCGATGAACCCATGAAACTTAACCATCTCAAGGCAAGATCAACAGAACCATCTTTAACATAAACCATTAGAACATCACTAGCACTAACATCAATAGAGTATCCCATGGACTTCATTTCAAGTAAGATTTTTGCTGCAACATCCACAAGTTTCTTATTAGCTAAGAGCGTTAAAAGAGCCGTATATGTGCTCAATCCGGGCCGTAAACCTGCATTTATCATTGAGTTATAAAGCTTCATCGCAGAATCAACCTGTCCAGAGGCTGCATGCATTTCTAAGAGACATGAGTACGTAGATGGAGTGGGTAAAAATCCAGCTTTCTCCATTTCTTTAAAAATAGATGTTGCAGTCTCAAGCTTTCCTGACTTCGCATGAGACTCAATAATCATTGTGTATAAGCCAAAATTCGGCCTAAAACCAGCCTTCTTCATCTCCTCCCAAAGCTGAAGTGCAGTATCTAACTTCCCAGCCTTTGCGTAGGAGTCGATCAAAGAAACAAACATAGTAGCAGATGGCCGATGCCCAGATCCCAGCATTTCCATGTAGATTTTCATTGATGTGTCAAGTCTACCAGCTTTACCCATTGAATCAACAAGTGAGGCAAATATACTAAAGCCCGGCTTAAACTTCCTTTCTTTCATCTCTTGAAAGAGCTTAAAAGCTGCATCAAGCCGACCTGATTTCGCCAAGCTAGGTATTATCAACTCATAAGTCGATCCATCCAACAAACATCCTGCCGCTTGCATGCTCTCGTATATCTCAAATGCCTTGTAAGGCAAACTTTTATTCAAAAATAACATCATAAGATCATTGTACGTTTGAGTGTCAATTTTACAACCGTAATCCTGAGCCTTCTTGAAACAACAAAAGGATACCTCCAATTTCTCAGCTTTAGCCAAATACTGAATCACCCGATTGTATGCACTAAATAAAGAAGCCCCATTACCACTAGACTCTTGAACCAGTTCCTCAAACAATGACTGAATCGCATCAAAGTCTCTACTTTGATTTAACCCATCAAACAATATGTCATAACACTCATCACTCGGAACGTACCAAGACTGTCGCTTAGCCCATCGAAATAAACTCAATGATGCGTCACTTTCTTTGACAACCTTCATGGCTTGAGTTATATGAGTCATGTTAGGCGTAAACTGTATTTTATCCAATTGGGTCTCCAATTCTGGTCCCCATTTCCACCTCTTAACAACCTCAACAATTTTAGCAACAGCTGAGGTGTTCATAAATGGCTTCCTTAACCCACCCACCATAACATGATCATCAAGCCCCGGCTCGACTGACCGAACACCTTTACCAGAATATATAACACTGCCCGATTCATCCAAGTAATCTATTTCCCCAGTCCACTCACGAGAACAGTAACTTCTGATAAAACTAGAGTTTCTAATAAAATTGGGGGTTTTAGAAACATTGAAAAGGGGGGAAATTTGATTGAAACCCATTGAAGAGTTGAAGAAACTAAAGCTATTGGAACACTTACTGAGTGCATTTCTGCTAGAATTCAGGCTTGTCGAAGAGCTAGTGCTGAAGTGAGGATTTAGTTTGAGAATGAAGTAGAGATTTCTAGGGGAAATATTACGATTCAAAGGATGAATCATTGAAATTAATAGAGAGAAAAACTAGGGTTTAGCGAGATATAGAATTGCTTACCAGGTTTTCTTCTCTCGCGTTGGTAATCTCTCCAATGGAGGCCAAATCCTTAAACCCCACTGAATTGGAAACTGAGAAACCTTTAGGTATTTTGACGTGGCAAATACTTCGCCGGGTATAAAAAGGCTTAATTCTTAATTTAGCCCCTAAAGTATATTAGTTTTCACCCTTCTCGCCGTATTTATTTTTAGTTTCTCATTAACTATTCTTTTTATTTCAATTTACTACAAAATAAATAATAATAACATAACAAGTGACTTATTATTATTGAAGGTTAATATTTTAAAGGTAAATGAGGTAAAATAAATAATTTAAGGGATAAATTGAGAAAAAATGATTTAAGATATAAAGCAATAAATTTGATATACTTCTATAATTTAGGGTACGATGATAAATTATTTTTACTGAACCTTACTTTTTTATAATTTCAAATGTTATAAATATTTTAATAAATTAAACGAGGGATTTAGTTCATTATACATATAAAATTTAAATCAATTAATATGATCTTCAAATTGCTTGAAATTTGATAAACATAATTTCTATTAATAAATTATAAGATACAAAAATTAAATATAAAAAATATAAATAGCCTAAATTATTATTTAGGCTTAAGGGTTCAATAAGCCTCTAAATTTTTGCAAAAAACTCAATTAAGCCTTTAATTTTTTTTACTCAATTAAGCCCTCAAACTCAAGAAAAAAATTAATTTGGTCCTTTGACCAACGTTGGTCGTTAACTTTAACGATTTTCTTTTTGAAATTTTTTTGACACATGTCGCAACATGATAATGCCACTTGTCGTTTCTAGGAAATTTTAAATTTTATAAATATATAAAAACAGAAGAAAAAAATTCTAAAAAATTTTAAAATTGTAAAAATCATTTTAAAAATAAAATTTTATTAATTTTGAAATTTATTTAAAAATAATAAACAATATTTTTTCAAAATAGTAAAATATTTTTAAAAAATAAATATTAAATATTATTATCATACAATTATAAAAAAATTTCAAAATAACTTTTGTTGTTTTATATTTTTTAAAAATATTTTTTAATATTTGTAAAAATATAGTTTTAAATATATTTTAAAAATTAAAATATTTTTTTATTGTTTTTTATTTTTTTCAAATTATTTTTTATACTTGTATAATAATGTTTTATTTTTTTATTTTTTAAAAATGTTTTAATATTTTGAAAACTTATTATTTTAAAATAAATTTTGAAATTATTTTTTTTATATTTTTAAAATACTTTTTATAGTTTTCCAGAATTTTTTTAAAAAATATTAGAATTATATTTTAAACAATTAAAATTAAAAAATTCTTAAAAAAAGAGAATTGACATTATCCTATTGCGACACATATCAAAAGAAATTAAAAAAAATCGTTAAAGTTAACAGTCAACGTTGGTCAAATGGCCAAATTAATTTTTTTTTTAGTTTAAAAGCTTAATTGAGTGAAAAAAAAATATGAATTTAATTGATTTTTTTATAAAAATTTAAGGACATATTGAACCTGTTTTGACTGTTTGCTTTTCCTTTGGGTATTTTGATTTTTGCCCGCCCCGTTTGGTCTCTTGCCCTCACCGTCTCATCTGGTCTTCAACCAAATGGCTCTTTGGACCGTCTAAGCTCCCAGCATCAAATATTGTGTCTTTCATTTGTTTTTGTTTTTTTCAGCCGTCTCTTTTCTTCTCTAAAGTTTTTTTAAGGGTAAACTATCTGTTTGACCACCAAACTATTGTGAAAGTTTTAAAATGACCACCATAGAAAAAAACGCGCCATTTCAGTACCCAAACTATTAAAATGGGATCATTTTGACCACCAGCCGTTAATGGGCTAACGGAAGGTGACGTGGCAGTTAAAAAATTAAAGGTATAATCACACATTTGGTCCTTATTATTTACACATTCTTTCAATTTAGTCCTAATTTTAAACTAATAAAATAAATTAATTATTTATTTCGATAGTGACACGTGTCAACATCTTATTGGAGGACTTTAATTATTTATATTTAATTTAATAAATTTATTTCCCTCCTCCAATCAGGTGGTGACACGTGTCACCACCTGTTTAAAGGAGAAAAACAATTTTGAGCATTGCTTGCCAAGGGAATCGAACCCAAGCAACAAGGGAAAATTGGCAGCAGCATAACCACTGCGCCAAACCCAATCCATTGTTTGAAATTACTCCATCAGATATATATTCCCAATACAAAAATCCAAGCGCTGGACACCAGAGCCATGCTTTTGGAAACAATACGATGCCTACCTGATTGTTTACACGACCTTGAACACTTGAAGCTGCTTTACAATTCCGTCTTGCGAGATCGGAAACTTCCAAGTCCGGCCTGGAAGCGTCACAACGTTCACTACAGGGAGATCCCGGGGAAGCTTTGCTCATTAACGACTAGAATCCAACGATTGAAGCAAAGGGTTGCTTCTGCTGAGACTGCAAATGTTGATTATTATGCTTTGATTGGTTTGAGGCGTGGGTGCTCAAGGTCTGAACTTGAGAGAGCTCATTTGCTGTTGTGTTTAAGGCACAAGCTGGATAAAGCTACAAACTTCATCTATCGATGCAAGTTAGTCGGCGACCTCGATCTCGACTCCATTAAAGATAGAGCCAAGATGTCGGCTTTGCTTCTTTACAGATTGCTTCAAAAAGGGTATTCCAACGTGATGTCTACAATTATGGATGAAGAAGCAGCTGACAGGAATTGGAAGGTGCTTTACAACAAGCAAAGCATTCAACAATTCAAGTGCCACAAAACTAAAATTCGAACTCCAAACTCGAACCAGAACCCGAACTCACTTCTTCAACAAATTCCTCAGATGTATCGACCAGCAATACTTCCAACACAAATGCGTTTCAAGGTGTATTTTGCAGGGATCTTGATGCAGTTGGGAATTTGCTATCGCAAGTAGGGTTTAATCGTCCACTTCCAATGAAGTATGAGACACTGAGTTGCTGATTGTTTCATATCAAAGATTAAAAATTGAATGCTCACAGCTATACCGTGTAAAAACAATAAGCAATATATATCTGATGGAGTAATTTTAAACAATGGATTGGGTTTGGCGCAGTGGTTATGCTGCTGCCAATTTTCCCTTGTTGCCTGGGTTCGATTCCCTTGGCAAGCAATGCTCAAAATTGTTTTTTCTCCTTTAAACAGGTGGTGACACGTGTCACCACCTGATTGGAGGAGGGAAATAAATTTATTAAATTAAATATAAATAATTAAAGTCCTCCAATAAGATGTTGACACGTGTCACTATCTAAATAAATAATTTATTTATTTTATTAGTTTAAAATTAGGACTAAATTGAAAGAATGTGTAAATAATAAGGACCAAATGTGTGATTATACCTTTAATTTTTTAACTGCCACGTCACCTTCCGTTAGCCCATTAACGGCTGGTGGTCAAAATGATCCCATTTTAATAGTTTGGGTACTGAAATGGCGCGTTTTTTTCTATGGTGGTCATTTTAAAACTTTCACAATAGTTTGGTGGTCAAACAGATAGTTTACCCTTTTTTAAATGCTTTTGGTTTTTAGTTATGATGATTCATTTATTCTCAATAAAAACTCAGACGGTACCTATTTAAAAAAAATCACCAAATTGAATAACTGTTTAGTAAAAAATGAAGAGCAAGCTGAATGGAATTGTATTGACTAGGGGTGAGCGTTCGATCGAGTCGAGTTAAAAATTTTAAGTTATTCGAGTTGACGCGTCATATTTTACAACTCAACTTTATTTGAAATTTTTTCGATTCGAGTCGAGTCGAGTTTTCGAGTTACTATACAAATTTAATTGTAATTATATATTTATCGTGTAGTTTGATTTCAATTTAAACGACTTTCTATAATCATGTAAGATATGAATGTATATTTCATCATATTTTTTTATATGTGACATATATTTCTTTATTTTTTATATAGCTATTATATATATCAAAAAAAATTGAGGGTCTCGACTCGAACTTAAAAAGCAACCTACTAAGGATGACACACCGATAGTTGCTTTCGATGTCGCTGATTATAATGATGCAATCATCACACATCACACACTCACACTATGCCACTAAGCATAGGCAAGATCGGGTACCTAATTTATTTGTCTAGAATTGATTTAGGTCTTAGTAATCACCAGTTCTTGGAAACTGAAATCAGTCTCGGTCAGACTGGGTTTCAGATTTTAGGAACTAATCTCGGTACTAGTGAAAACCGGTACCATATATCTGATCAATTGGTCTACTATTAAGAAAATTTGAGTACCAAGGGAAAAAATTTCAACCACCAATAATAATACTAAATAAGTAACAAAGTCAGAATATTGTAGGCTTGAAGGTTGAAGTCTTAAAACGAGTCATACTAATAATATTCATACTTAAATAGAAAGAATAAACTAAAGAACTCTATATTTACATCCACTAAAACATCAAGATTCAATCCAGGTCCTGATCGCAATCAGGGTTTAAATTTTGAATCTGATCCTGGTCTCACCAAAATCAGTTCCGGATAAAAATTCATCAGAACTAAAATCAAGACCGGGTAACCGAGTTTTTTTCCACCCCAGGCCCTAGCTGCTACTATTGTCGCTAAGAACTTCAACTTATTAACCTTGTTACCGTTAGATTGCATGCCTGAAAAGATAGTCATGTTGCATGTTCTAAAATCGTTAGTATCAAACAGCAAACACATTTTTCGATTAGAAAACAATTACTTTCAATCAAACCTATGTGCTTATCGGCAAATTAGACAGACATCGCTTATAAACTGGAGTGGATAGCTGAATAGAAGAAATAAAAATTGAGTGTTTAGAATAAAAAATAAAATATGCAGATACTAACATGGGCGAAAAAAAAAGGGTATGAGAAGCAGAGAAAGGATACATATAACCTGAAATCATAATTGACCCCATCATTGCTTTTCCTAACTATCTAATTTACTTTTCCTATGACATATTTTACATTGTAAAAAAAAGTGCATCAAAAAAATTAACACCCAAGATTTTAAGGTTAAAAATATAAATAAATAAATAAATAAAATGGAAAAATGGCAGTCAAGGGGTTTTAAACCCGTGACCCATGGCTGTATAAACTTATGTCTCAACCAATTGAGCTGTGTGAGCTTTTAGTTATTTATTGCACTAAGAAAAATTTAAATTGATGCTTACAGATATTTAAAAATAAAATAATAATCTGATATATCCCTAACCACCCTCATTATTGCAATTAGTGTTTCACCTTGAACTTGGAAATATCCAGCTTCACCTTGAACCTGGAAATATCCAGAAGATCACAAAAGTTACTCCCCAAAACCTCTTCACCGCCCACCGCTGCATCCCCTCCACCGTCGCGACGTGCCTCGCACCGCCACCGTCGAATGGACCGCCTCGACGTCCTGAGCGAAACCCCAAAGGTCACTCGCACAGATCAGCCACCGTTCACCGTTAAATCTTGTTCGAAGCTTCAGCGGGGATAGAAGCTTGGCTTTTCGAATTCCCCGTCACCGTCCAGCATCGTGGCTTGAATCGGAGGTCACCGTCGTCCTCAGGGGGCCGAACCGAGCAGAACTCGTACCGTCAAGCGTCGATCGACCGCCGTATTGACCGTCATCGGAGCCACATTAACTCGATCGCATTACTTCCAATTTGGTAAGGCCGGTAGGTATTTTGGCTTAAATTTTGAGTTATTTGAGCTTTAAATGAAAAATGGATGACAATGGCGTGATCAGAGGCTTTTTCCGGCCATTTTAGGTTGTGCGTGGGCCTTACGCGCCATCCGGGCGATTTTCGGCCGCCCTAGACGGTGGTCGTTGAACCAGCCAGCTCAGGCCCGGTCTAGCGGTGAACCGAGCCACCCGAACCGGTCCAAACAAACCGGCCCAAGCCCAGTGGTAAACCAAGCCCGTTGACCGACCCGACCCATTGACCGACCTGACCTGTTGACCGAGTTAACTCAGTGAGTCAACTCGACCGAGTCAGCCTTTGGACCAGTGATGTCAGCATGACGTCAACGTTGACTTTGGCCGCTGACGTTAGCGTTGACTTTGACCAAAAAGTCAAATTTTCCCGAAAAGCCCTATTTTATGTTTTTTGACGTCCTGAGTCCGTTTTTGAAGCTCATTCGTGAAATTCTAATTCGAAAGCCTCCGAATTGGACCATGAACTCAAGTCTGCTTATGTATTTTTAATAATCAATTATGAGCTTGTGAGTAAGGTCTGACTTTGGAATTTGTGTAATTGAAGGTCTTCTCGGTTCCTTGGATACACGAGGTTGAGGAATGTCGAATTCAGGTTCGAGGGTGTTTGAATGTCATATCATGAATCGACTGATGTAGCTCGGAGTTAAGGTAATACACTACTACCTCTAGTATGCTTTATGAACATGTTGATATTCGGTTAATGCATGCATAAATATGATGAGGAGTGATGTTAACTCTGCTTAAGTCAAATCAGATATGAAATTGAGTATGATAACCTAGATAAGATCGAAATGCTCGAATGAGAAAGTTAATGAATGTAAGGATATGGAGTTCAAAAAAAGAAATTAATAAGACATCTAATCTCCAAATCCGATTAGCAATGCCAAATGATCAAATGATAGAAATATTTAGATATGAAATTACAAATATGCCCTTAAGGTATGAGAATGACTAAAATACCCTTAGAATTGGAAATGATCTAGAAATCTACACTAGATATGGTAAAACAACCTGATTCATCTGAAAACCTCGATCTACTTAGAAAGTTATGGTAACAAGATTTAAACCTTCGAGATTGTAAGGTGTTAGGTTTCCTTGAATTTTGAATGAATCTCTGAATATAGATTTACAGGAAACTATCCATACCTATGAAATAATCAAGTGGCTCAAATTTCTAAATTGATTGAAATGACTAAAAGTATTGGAAATACTATTATGGTTAAATTAATCGAAGTAATCGTATTGACAAAAAGGTTGAAGTATCCTCGGACACCGAGGATTACAAATTAACTAGAAAAATTGATAAACCCTTGAGTTCTGAAATGAACGAAGTGGTTGGAGGTAATGAAATTTCTTGAATGGCTGAAACACCCACGGGTACTTAAATGATTGAAATACTATAAAAGGTCCAAATGGTAGGAATGATGGATATCCCGAGCTTCAGAACGACTGAAATACCCCATTGACTGGAATAAGTAAATTGCCTTTGATAAATTCTAGAAATGCCAATAAAGTTGAAAATGACTGAAATGCCCCTAAGGGTTGGAACAGAACTCATGTATGTCAATCATTCATGATATTAATATAAGGACGAAAGTTTTCCGCACAGAATATAAGTTCGTCTATTCTGTGGCAAGTCTTGTGGTGAAATATGAAGGCAACCGTTCAGATATACGATGCAATCAATATTTGGAAATGATATCCGTGAAATGCATACATCAGAAGGTTTGGTTAATACTGCAAGGTTAGAACTTGTTAGTTCGATTGGTTTTAGAGGCTCGATAAACTTATAGAAATCTTAAATATTGTAAATCGACATTTCATCATTATTGGGCTAAATTACAAAATCACTCCTAATAATTAAATGTCAAAAATGCCCTCGTTGGCCAAAGTAATCAAAATAGCCCTGAATGTATCTGATATCGTGAAAGATCTTGACATAGAAATATCTGAATGCCTGGTTGGAAACCTGATGAGCAAATAGAATTTATGAGCCATTGTTTATGCCTTGTTGGTATAAATTACCAAAATGCCCAAGTGTGATAAAATGATTATAATGCCCGTGTAGGCTTAAATGAGTAAATCGCTCATGATATATCTAAACTCTCAAAGATCTTGAGGTATCATCTCCTGAATATCTGGTTTGAACTGTTAGTACGGACCCCTCTTTTTATAGGGACTTCATTTCTAAAATCCGTTCAAACTATCAAAGTAACGTGTTCCCTTTCGTAAATACCGAGTATCTTCAGGAAATAAATTGTTCCATCTAGTGTGTTCCATGTGTGTTATACCTTTGTTTTTGCATACTATTTTACATGTTTTATCATACTGATCATGTGCACACGACTGATATGCAATTTTCGCATGAACATGACATGTTTTAGAATTTAAACATGACTGTATTGTATGTTTGATATAGACCTTAGTACCCGATATGACAAACGTGCTATGTGAATAATGTATTGCTGAAAATACTACTAATGATTTATGAACTACTGATGAACTGATTCACCGGGGGTACTTGGGATATGATATGAAGTTACTAACGGCTCAGCCCTGATCCAGCTGGTAAGTCCGCCCGTTTTCGGTTCCTATGTGTTGAGTTGTGAGGAGCTCGATTCGTTCAACCGATATGGCTCACCAAGTGGTGGAGAGGTGGATTTTTGGGTGGAAGGGTTGTGGAAGCTAAAAAGGAAATTGACACAATGATTTATAGTGGTTCAACCTTCTAACCAAGGTCTACATCCACTACCTTAGCTCCCCACTAAGGATTTCCAATCAATCCACTATTGATTCGTCCCATTTTCTAGGCTTAAGAGGAAACCCTTATACACGATCAAGCTTTCTACCCAAAGCCTTGATCAAAACCCTATTTTACAAAGAGAAACAATAAGCAAACTTAAATCCCTCTAATAGGTATTTGTTTTCACAATTTAGCACTCACCCAAAACCTAAAACACTTGAGCAAATTTGACAATTTTGGCTCACTAGTGTTTGTCTATACAATAAATGACAATTTAAGCTCTAAGACAATTCTTGATCATTTGTTGATTGGAAATATGCGCATTAACCTTTACTTGATGCTTAGAGGTCCCTTTTATACTCTTTGATGAGTTTATAGCCGTTGCTAGCCGTTGGGATTGAATTGGAGCCGTTGAGGACTTTAATTCCCACCATAAATGCAGTTCTGTAGCTCACCGTTTCGAAATGCTCGAACCCGTTTCGAAACACCCTTTAAGTAGAAAGAGTCGTTGCAGTCTGACAAGGCACCCATTTCGGAACACCCCTAGCCGTTTCGGAACACGTATCAAAACGCTTTAAACTCGTATCGAAACGCCCTGCATTTAAATGTTAGTTGGGAAATAGCCGTTGGGGTTTATGATCGTTGTGGTCGAAGCCACGTAGGCGTATCGAAACGACATAGCCCGTTTCGAAACGCTGGGCAAAATCCTTATCCAGGGAAAGCCCGTTTCGATACTAGTATCGAAACGTTTAGCTACTGGAATGCACCGTATCGAAACGCCCTAAGGTGTTTCGAAACGTCTGGACAGTTTTGTGAAGTTTGACTTTCAAAAACATGTAAAACCTTTTAAAAACATCCCTAAACATAGTTTCAAGTTAGAAATTGTTTTAAATACTTTTTAAATCAGTCCAAAACATTTTTCAATTATTATATCAAAACATCAGTTCTACGCTATGCTTCGGCTAGGTCCGCCCGTACTCGGTTCCTATTCTTCGGCTAGGTCCGCCCGTATTCGGCTCCTATGCTTCGGCTAGGGCCGCCCGTATTCTAAGGTATTCCCTTAGAATGGTACCCACGCTCAATGGGCTCGGGTTAATGCTTGTACATGATACCGCACTGGGGAAACTAAATACTGGAGTATGGTTGGAGGGTATATAAAGAATTAAAATGAACTTTACTGCTACTTGAAACAAATGTATTTGAAATAAAAAGGTTTACTACACTGTTACATTCCATGCATTAACGTTGCACCGTTGGAACACACTAGACGCTAAACTCTTTGATTCCACCTCTGTATGTTACCAGCCTATATAATTCCCGTCTAAATATCGATGTTTGAATAAAGAACAAATATTGTTATTCTCAAGTATGATGCAACCTCGAAATAGTAGAACATAAATGGAGACTGTTACTACGTGGAACATTATGAAAATGTCATGCCTACCATATACCTGCATGAGCTTATAGCATCTTTTGGTAGTTCTGTATTACTGAGCTTTTCCAAGCTCATGTTGTTTCTACCATCGCAAGTTAAAAGAATATGTCACGGTATGATGTTTGACATCAGTTTTTGGAGTTCTCTTGGTGTCGCTTTTGGAGTACGGTACTGTACAGTTAGTGGGCATGTATGTCATGTATTTTTTTATGATAATGTCTGTAAAACACTTTCTGAAATTTATGTTATATGTTTAAATGACTTCCTGAAATGGTATTTTAAACAGAAGCTGATTTTACATTTTAATACGTGTTTTTTTTTAAAAAAAGTTTTCATGTGTGTTTTTACTGTTGGTCGCTCTTGTGACCCTAATGTGACTTCTTAGGATCCGTTGTAACGCATAGGCTGGTCTAGGGGTTACAAAAAACACTGAAATTTTTAATTTGTATATTCGAAATTGGTTTAGGGTCAATTTAACCCTTAATAAAAAAAATTAGTTAAGCCCTCATAATTTAAATTTACTTCTCATAATTCAAATTACAATTAATTTAGTCTTTCTGTAACATTAATCAAATTGATTGTTAGAGGATCATCACAGTTAACGCAATCAATATTACGAAAACACTAAATTAATTATAATTTAAATTGCGAAGGCTAAATAAAGTGAAATTAAAAACACAACATCTTAATTGATCTTTTGCTGAGGGTAAATTTGATCTTTAAGTAGAGGTGGCAAATGGGTCATTCGTTTTAGGTTAGGTTTGAATTTTTTTGGGTCTGATTATATTCGGTTTAAGTTCGACCGGATCTGGTTTGGTTTTAGTTCGGGTCTATGGTGATTTTGATTTGGGCATCGGGTCAGGATGTTAGTTTGGTTGATTTTCAGTTCGGTTAACTTTCGGTTCGATTAATTTTGGGTCGGTTATTTTTAGGTCAGTTGATTTTAGGTCGGGTCAATATCGGATTAATAAGGGCTTGATCGATTTTAGTCGGGTTTTCAGGCCGAGTAAAGTTTTTCCACCTTATATATGACTTTATATAGCATGTATGTTTGACTTTTTGATGAGTTGTGAGCCACTTCACATCTCATCTTTATTTTTTATTTTAATATATTTATTTATTTATTTCGGGTTGGTCGGTTCGGGTGAAATCGGCTCAGTTCTATTCGATTCGGTTGAAAATCGGTTCGTGTCTATTTTCGATTCAACTGAAATTCAGTTTGATTTATTTCAATTTTCGAATAAAATTTGCGTGATCGCGTTCGGATCAATTTCAGGTGTCGGTTCAAATAAATCGATTCGATTCTCGGGTCAAGTTTGCCAAGTTTACCTTTAAGCCAATTAAAAATAATGTTTGATTTTTTTATATAATATATGCACACTATAACCATTCTTATGTGTTTGGCTTGTATAATCATCATGTGGAAAAGACAACATTAATTAATTTCACCAACTCTGCAGTATTATCAATATCAACCAGAAAGCTCCCGAATCCACACTGCTTGGTTAAAGTTGGAGATCCAGAGCGACACTATACCAGAACTCAAACTGTGTTAAATATGGCGCCCCAAGTTCCGAGGCGACAGTTATTCATCGACGGCCAGTGGAGGGAGCCCGTTCTCAAAAAGCGAATCCCGGTCATCAACCCCGCCACTGAACAGATCATCGGTCACTTCTTTATCCTTTATCCGTTTTGGATCCGTCTTTTTTGTTTTCTTGATTAGTGGCTTAAAGATGTTTTTCCATGGTGTGTGTTTTTTTCCAGGTGATATTCCGGCAGCTACATCTGAAGACGTGGAGATCGCGGTTGCCGCTGCTCGGAGAGCCTTTTCTAGGAACAAAGGCAAGGATTGGGCTTCAGCTTCTGGCGCTGTCCGTGCCAAGTATTTACGCGCCATCGCTGCTAAGGTAAAAATTTCTGTAGTAAACTTATTTAGTCGTGTAGGATTTTCTGCAATAATTTCATTCATTCCGAGATTTAAACTGAAGTGATGATGTTGGCGTTTGCAGATGAAGTAAAATTATGCACTTCATCATAATTCTTTCTGATTGTTTTCTTGTAATATGGTTTTCTAGCATTTCTGAATGAATTGAAGAAAATGCTTATCTTTGATTGGCTTTATTGCTTGATCTGATGTGATGAGTTTATATATATGAGTGGTGCAGATTACAGAGAGAAAAACTGAATTTGCTAAGCTCGAAACAATTGATTGTGGGAAACCACTTGATGAGGCAATTTGGGACATGGTATGCTTGTCACGCCGATGAAGGTTTTATGATTCTTTATTTACTGTATTTTCTTACCTGTTTATTCATCTTATTCAGGAGGATGTTGCTGGATGTTTCGAGTACTATGCAGACCTTGCTGAAGGGTTAGATGCAAAGCAAAAGGCTCCCGTCTCTCTTCCCATGGAGACATTTAAGAGTCACGTGCTTAAGGAACCAATTGGGGTTGTTGGATTGATTACTCCATGGTACCATCTTCTTATTTTGTTGTGCTTTGTGTAATTGGTGTATAACTATTTCTAAATATTACCATACTTATCTGCTCACTTACACCAATAAAAGTAAAGATCTTACAAAGCTAATTTGTGTGCATTGCACTATTCTTTTTCTTTGGTGCATCGTACATATGCACGAGCATGACATGATACTAGGCCTCTATATGAATTTTACCTTTTGAGGTAATTGCATAATTGTTGTCCTAGTCCTAGTTGCAAGTTAAATTAGATTCATTTACAAGCTTGATCTGCACATTTGATGTTATACGGCTTCATATTAATTCATTGTACTCATGCATTGGTGGTGTCTTGAAGACAATAATGCCTTTTCCATATTGTTGTTTTTCTGCTGTTTTGAAGGAATTACCCGCTATTGATGGCTATATGGAAGGTAGCTCCGGCATTGGCTGCAGGTTGTGCTGCAATACTGAAGCCTTCAGAGTTGGCATCTGTGTACGTTCTCAACTTAGTTGCTGTATTTTGTCAGTTTTTATGACAATTTGAGAATATTGGTATATATTTTGCATTCGGAACCAACAATGCTGCTCATCACATATGCATTCTTTTCCCTTTCAGCACCTGTTTGGAGCTGGCTGAAGTGTGTAGGGAGGTTGGTCTTCCTCCTGGTGTCCTGAACATTCTGACTGGACTGGGCCATGAAGCTGGTGCTCCTTTGGCATCTCATCCCAACGTTGACAAGGTTCTATTGTCATCATTCATTTAAGCTCTTCTATGACTTTTCTGATTTCAGTTATTGACTATTATATGATAAATATCAACTGTGGCATAAATTCAATAATTAATTTAAACAGATTGCCTTCACTGGAAGCAATGCAACAGGGAGCAAGATAATGACAGCAGCTGCTCAAATAGTCAAGGTATATTTAAGTTCTGGAAACAAAAAAAAGAGAAGTTTTTCCTTTTTGTTCTGTGCATAAAATTACTTATGTGCTTTCTTTGGCAGCCTGTTTCTTTAGAGCTTGGCGGGAAAAGTCCAATCATTGTGTTTGAGGATGTTGACCTTGACAAAGGTTAGTGTCATCTGAATTACAATTTAAGCATATGTTTCCATACGGTTGTACTTGCTTGCAGAAACAAATTGTTGAGAAATATGAGGTTTCTGAATCCTAACATATTAGAAAAGCCATGATGCATGCTGCTATTGTTTTTCCTGACTCCATGTTTACAAAGTTATTTGATGAAATTCTTGGTGATTTTAATAGCTGCTGAATGGACTGCATTTGGTTGCTTCTGGACAAATGGACAGATTTGTAGTGCAACATCCCGTCTCATTGTACACGTAAGTTTCCTGATGATATTTTTTGCACCTTCTTTATACAGTTCTGAATATGTGTTCATAATTCCTTATTTACTTTTATTTATTATACACCTGTTATGGGCGTAGGACTCTTAATAATTAATAAAAGAAATTGTTTTATTTTTCCTAGGTGAAGTTAGGTAGCACTCTTAATAAAAGAAGTTTTATTTTTCTTATGTGAAGTTAGGTAGCACTCTTAGAATATAAGTTGTCCTCTCGTAGGACTTTATTTAGTGATGTAGTTATTTAATTATTGTAATCTATATCTAAAGAGATCTAATGAAAGATAAGCAGAACTGTTGTCAGTAATCTAAGAGATCTGGGTCTCTCTTAGATGTTTCAATCTCCCTTAGCTGAGCTGAGATGTTCAGTTTCCCTTTGACGAGTTGAACTATTAACCCCCAAAACACGGATGTAACAATACCATGCAGCCTAGAATGGCTCCATAGGGTATTTTCTTGTTGAAGTTAGATAACCATGCCAATTAACTTCCCATGGATCCCAATGTAAAATGTCGAAAGCCTAATTTGTGGTCAGGAATGCACTTGACAAATAGAAAGCAAATGGCAGCGTTTCAGCCAGAACTGTCATCTTTCTAGTGTTCAACTGATTACCTATTAAATCGGAACGATTAATAAGAGCTGTAATCACAACATTATGTCCCTTTCACCTCCCTATATGTATCACGATTTATTTGCTTACGCAGACCGTGTTTCCATGTTAAGATACCACTTTATTGCCCACCTGCTCTGCTATAAATTTGGTGCCGTGGGCTAAAACATTGTATTGATTGTAATATTGTGCTGAATTTTTTTCCAGTCTCTTTGTATTTCTTTTAGGAAGACATCATTTCTCATTTCTGATGTAGTGAGCAAGAATATTACTCTATTCATGTTCTACAATAGATAAAGCTAGCTTATTTTAAATGCCCTTCCCCTTTTCTTCTGGGTCCCCTCTTCTCATTGTGAAAATTCATGTTCAAATGTCTTAGGAAAACATTGCAAAAGAGTTTCTGGACAGGCTTGTGAAATGGGTTAAAAACATTAAGATTTGTGACCCCCTCGAAGAAGGATGCAGGCTTGGCCCCGTTGTTAGTGCAGGACAGGTAAGGATTCTGTTGGAGCAGTATGTATCATTTGTTAATCCGGTTGATTTGGCAGTCAGTGTTAAAGTGTGGATTGTTAGACATGCTAATACCTATATTTTAACAATCCGTAGTTGCTCAAATTTTAATTCATTTGCTGCAGTATGAGAAAATATTGAAATTCATTGCAACCGCCAAGAGTGAAGGTGCTACCATTTTGAGTGGTGGAGTCCGTCCCAAGGTATTTGTTGCTTCTCGTTATTAGCTCTGCTTGTCTAAAAGTTTTCACTTCTCATAGTTGAGAGAAATATTTGGCAGCATTTAAAGAAGGGATTTTTTGTTGAACCAACCATAATAACTGATGTGACAACTTCCATGCAAATCTGGAGAGAAGAAGTTTTTGGACCTGTTCTTTGTGTCAAAACATTCAGAACCGAAGAGGAAGCCCTTGAACTGGCAAATGACACCCCGTAAGTTGCTGAATTTTCTTGTTGAAGTACAGTAAATTGTCATTTTTGCTTGGTATAAAGAATGATTGTTCCGATGATAATTTATTTATTTTTGAAATTTCCAGTTATGGTTTGGGTTCTGCCGTGATATCAAATGACCTGGAAAGATGTGATCGTATAAGCAAGGTGAGCATTGCTTTTGGTCCGTAGTTGAAATTTTCAGCTATTATGCAAAGTGAAAAGATGAGAAAACGGAGAGCGGAAACGTAGAAAGAAAATAGATTTTAGTGACGTCGTAGACAATTTATTAGTGAATTATCTTTTGCAGGATATCCAAGCTGGCATTGTGTGGATAAATTGCTCGCAGCCATGCTTCTGTCAAGCCCCTTGGGGAGGCAACAAACGCAGTGGCTTTGGCCGTGACCTCGGGGAATGGTACTCATCCCGATTATCCAAATAATGGTGTAGCAATGCCATATTATTATTATTATTATTATAAATGCTAAGCATATGCAAGTCGATGAAATCTATGGCATCGGTGCTCTCGTTGCATCACGAAACCAATTTTTTTTCTTCCTTGTAAAGAAACAGGGCTTTTCCTAATAGTTGATTGGTTTTGCTGGCTTTTTTCTCAGGGGCCTTGACAATTACTTGAGTGTGAAGCAAGTTACACAATACATCTCCGATGAACCATGGGGGTGGTATCGCCCTCCGTCGAAGCTGTGAGAATTCGTCGGTTGCTTTGAATTCACGATATGAGACTTCGGGACCGAATGGATTATTAGAATTCGTTTTACATTTTATATGGTTATATATAGAGGTGGCAATCGGGTGGTTCGGTTCGGGTCGTTTCGGGTCTATCTAGAATCAGTTTAAATTCAGTTCGGTTCGGGTCTAATTCGGGTATGTGATGAGTCGGATTGGATTCGGGTATTGGATCGGGTCAAAATCGGATCGGTTGTTTTCGGGTCGGGTCAATATCGGATCGATTGCTTTCGGTTTGGGTCAAAATCGGGTCGTTCAGGTCGCTTTCGGTTCGGGTCAAAATCGGGTTGTTCGGGTCGATTTCAGGTCGGGTCGGCATTGGAATTTTCAGGTCAGTTCGGTTTGAGTTGGGTTTAGTATTTATGGTTTAGTTTAGAGTTATTGGTGTATGAGATTAATTCTGATTCAACTTGTTAATCTATGCATTTAAATTTGATTAAATATTTAAATTAAAGCTTTATGTATCCATATCAAAATTTTGTGTATAATTATATTGAATCAAAGTTTATTATATGTAATAATAATAATAATGTCAAAAATGAATTAATTTATTAAACTTAGGATCTAATTGAGCTAACTAAAATCTAGAAGTATAAATCACGGACATAATTAAAATAATTCTAAAATTATATGTGAAATTTTAATTAAATTAATCTAAATTGAAACTCAATTAAATTAAGAAAAATAGAAAGATAATTGATAAAAAAAATAAGGAAAAGATAAAATTTTGGAGGGAAATAAGCCACCAATTGGTAATATAATAGAGAGGGAAAATACAAAATTTTAGAGGGAAATAAGCCACTAATTTTTTAAGCTAGAGATTAATTACTTTTTAGGCCATGTTGCATTTAAAATGTTACATTTTAGTACTAATATTCAACTTTGAGTTTTAGTTTAATTTAATTTAGTCACAAGTATCCCCACAGTTTAGATTTCGGATATAAAAATCCCATCCTCGTAGTGATATTTAGTCTCTAAAAATTTACTTTTAGTCGAAATTAACAAATCTTTGTAATTTAGTCTATTAATTTAATATAATGATATTTTTGTTTATTTTAATTTTAAGATTTAATTTTTAGCCAAAATGACGTAAAATATTAAGGTAAACTATACTAATGAACACTGAACTATGAGGTTGGTGTCGATTTGACCACTATATTTTCAATTGTGTTAAATATACTACATAACTATTTAATTGGTTCTAATGTAGCCACCTGCCGTTAAATCTTAAAGGAAAAATGATGTGGCAGTTAAAAAATTGGTATAATTACACATTTAGTACATATTACTTACGCATTCTATCAATTTAGTCCTAATTTTTATTTAATAAAACAATTAATTATTTAATTAAGTGATGCTACATGTCACCACCTCATTGGAGGACTTTAACTATTTATATTTGAGTTAATAATTTTATTTTACCCTCCAATGAAGTGATGGCACCCATTAAAGGAAGAAAATAAATTTTACTCTACTATGAGAGTAACAAAGTTCGAACTAAGGTCCTCTTAACTCTGTAACCATCAAGCCAAACACACATTTATAATTTATTGTACAACATTTATTATTTATCATTTTCAACACTGAATTTTCACTTTACTATTTCACTTTACTATTTCACTGTTTTCCATAATGTCAACCCTAGTAAAAGCTTTAGCTCTGTAACCTCCAAGCCATCAGTTCCCCTTGAAAATTGTCTGTGAATCTCTGAAGTAAAACCAGCCTTCTGTTTATCTCATAGCAGTTTGCTTAGTTTATATTTAATTCTCATCAATTAATGGATAAAAATTAATCATTTTTAGTAAAACCAACATTTTCAACAACATAATTCTCATGGCAGTTAGCTTAGGTTAATATTTTTCATTGAACTGTGATGCGTACATTATGTAATTATCCTACAAACAATAATTCATGAGATATATTTGCATGCTTTTAGATGTGCAAGTTTTTGGATTTAAAAAATAAAATTGAAATTTATCGTTTCGGGGTCAAAATATAATTTTACCTGTATCCTTTTCTAAAAATTTTAAATTCAAAAGGACTAAACTATCAGTTTTACCGGCATGGCCTTAGGTAAAAGCATAAAACAATCATAAAACAAGTAACTGCCGACTGAAATCTGTAAAAAAAAATTCACCAAGAAAAGACTATAATGTATACAACTAATGAAACAGAGATCAAAAGCTATAAATACATCACAACATGGGGTATCACCCACCATACACTTCAGCCCCTTTTTTTTCCACTGACCCATTTTTCTTGTCTGTTAGCATAGATTCATGACATGGGAGCTGCTCCAACAGCAATGGTTGAGTTGACAATGATTAGGTTATTGAATTGAAGGGCGGAAATCGAAATACTCACAATTTACAACAGATCATGCTTTGCTTTTTTAAATTCATATCCTAAAAATGGTTGGGGCTTTTAGAGTGACGAAGCCCCGCCAATCAAACACTCGAGAGTAACAAATAAGACCACTCAGCATGTGAATGCCGAACATAAGAGATGGAGGAACAGAGGGGAAAATCTGGAGTTCACTGAAATTAATGGATCTTACTCAATCCCACCTTAGTAAAGCTCGATCTTTCCGAGCTAAACACCAAGCAAGAACTTAAACGCGTCACTCAATGAAATGATTCCTTCTACTCGCTTGCTGCCTGCCTCCACAATCACAAGTCTCCTAGCCCCTGCGAGAATACAAACAACAATGCAGTATAGAGTAGGACGCATTGGACAAACATCACTGTTTTTCAAAATTAAATTTTATCATTTGCAAGAACTGCGATTCGCAGTCATTTTCGATGACGCCAGTGCTTTAGCTCTCATTCTGCTTGTGGCCGCCGTCTCCTGTTTTATAGCTATGATGAGTTGAATGAGAGAACAAAGGTTTCAACAATGGTTTCCAATTTATTTTCTTCCTTTAATGGGTGGTGACACGTGTCACCACCTCATTGAAGGGTAAAATAAAATTATTAACTCAAATATAAATAGTTAAAGTCCTCCAATGAGGCGGTGACACGTGGCATCACTTAATTAAATAATTAATTATTTTATTAAATAAAAATTAAGACTAAATTGATAGAATGCATAAGTAATAGGGACTAAATCTGTAATTATACCAATTTGTTTTTAATTGCCACAACATCTTTCCGCTAGGAATTAACGGCTGGTGGCTACATTGGAACCAATTAAATAGTTATGTGGTATATTCAACACAATTGAAAATATAGTGGTCAAATCGACACCGACCCCATAGTTCGATGGTCATAAGCGTAGTTTACCCAAAATATTATTACACCACAACTTTGACAAGAGCACTGGTCTCTTCCATGGTATAGTACAAAAAATAATAAAACATACTTCATTTTATTATTTATTATATTGTTAAAAATAGATAATATTAAAAATAAATTATTCATTTATTTTACCTTAATTTTCGGGTTAAAATCGGGTCGATATTCGGTTCAGGTCCATTTCGGTTCAACAAAAAATTTCGGGTCAGTTTCGATTCGGTTCGGTTTATTTCGAGTTTCGAGTCAACTTCAGATCATCATGTTCGGGTCAAAAGCGGGTCTCAGTTCAGATAATTCGGTTCGAGTTTTGGGTCTCGGGTCAAGTTTGCCAGGTCTAGTTATATAGCACCGGTATCCAATGTATATGTATACAAAGTAAGGTACGTGTTTGCATAGCACATATCGTTGTCATTGACGTTGATTTGGATGACCTAAAAACGATAAAAATTATAGGATAAACTACACAGATGACCATTGGACTATGGGTTTGGTGTCAAAATGACCACTATATTACTTTTGCTAAAAATGTACCACACAACTATTTAAATGGTTCCATTTTAGCCACACGCCGTTAAATAAAAACGAAAAAGTTGACGGAACTGTTAAAAAAATTGGTATAATTACACATTTGGTCCTCTATATTTATACAATATATCAATTTACTCCTAATTTTAATCTAATAAAATTAATTAATTATTCAATAAGATGGTGACACATGTCACCACCTTATCGAGGGATTTTAATTATTTTTATTTAACTAAATTAATTAATTTCCCCTCCAATCATGTGGAAAAATGAAAACAAGGAATTGCTCTCGGTAGGAATCAAACCTAAGGCCTTGAGGGTGTAAGGTGCGCAAGTTTACCACTAAGCCAAGCATATACTTGTGATATATAATACTAATAATAATATATATTATATAAAATATGAATGCTTTCAAAGCACATTGGAGAAAAAAATTAGTGAGAACCGTTGCAACAATAAGTCAAGCTGGTTTACTCCTCCTCCGCCGCCAAATGTACCTCAGGCCATTAACAACAGTACCGTCACCTGCAATTGCTCCTTCCCCAATGGTGAATGTCATATTGATGGCATGTAAGTCCATACTGGTCATAAGAAAATTGATGCTTATTCTGATTTCTTAACCACAGACATAATTGTCTTATCGTTTTCCCCCCAATTAATTTTTATACCAGTGATTTGTCTGGATTCCCCAATTTGATTTAGTAATATGAAATCTCTACCATAGGCCAATAAAGGGTGCGCCTTATTCAAGATGAAACGTTGCATGGCTATAGCTTTATCTTCTAATACAAATTTATTCCAACTAATCATCTCAGTCACTATATAATATGAATGTTGCTGTTGTTTTTTTTTCACTGAAATGGTTCTTTGAATACCTTTTCTGCTACTAAAATTTCTCTCCTAACTATTTGCCGAGAAAACATATATTTGGAAAGTTTGAATTGGACATGCTTCTAAAAGCTTTGTATACATTTGAACAGCTATCTTTCAGGGCAGGATCTTGTTTTTTCAACATATACTGCGCGCGAGTTTGTTTTTTCTTTCTTCATATGTATAACACATATATTATTATTAGTATTACATATCATAAGTATATGCTTGGTTTAGTGGTAAACTCATGCGCGCTACAACCCCAAGGTCTTAGGTTTGATTCTTACCAAGGGCAGTTCCTTGATTTTCATTTTTCCTACTCCAATCAGGGTGACACGTGTCACCGTCTGATTGGAGGGGGAAATTAATTAATTTAGTTAAATAAAAATAATTAAAATCCCTCAATAAGGTGGGAACATGTGTCACCATCTTATTGAATAATTAATTTATTTTATTAGATTAAAATTAGGACTAAATTGATATATTGTATAAATATAGAGGACCAAATGTGTAATTATACCAATTTTTTTAACAGTTCCGTCAACTTTTTCGTTTTTAACGGCGTGTGGCAAAAATATAACCATTTAAATAGTTGTGTGGTGCATTTGCGGCCAAAAATTAATATAGTGACATTTTGACACCAAACTCATAGTTCAGTGGTCATCTGTGTAGTTTACCCAAAATTACATTGTGATGATATCTTATGAAGGGTAAAATTAACAAAGTTTTGGACGATTGGCTTTGATAGAAAAAAAATCTTATTATTTTTAAAAGGTTTGAGTTCGAACAATTTGTCTATAAGGTATGTGGGATAAAATTCGTCTGCCCCTTTTCGGTGCCCCTACATATGCCCCAACACTAAAAAACACTACAAAATTAAAATCTAAGCCCTAACCCTAAATTCTAAATCCTAAACCCTACACCCTATACCCTAAAAAATACACCCTACCCTAAATTCCCTAAACCCTAACCACAACCCCTAACATAAAACCCTAAACCCTAAACCCTAAAGTTAGTTTTGAGCGTGGGGGCATATGTAGGGGCACCGAAAAGGGGCAGGGGAATTCCATCCAGGTATGTGTACTTTATCAAAAGATTAAAAAATATATCACTATGAAATCAAACCATATATGCTAAAAAAAGAGTTTTACTTAAAAGTATTCATTAAAATATATCTTAAAATTTAAATTGTCTATCTAAAAAAATTAAATTATCAACAAACAAGAATTATGCTTTATTTAAAGTAATTATCTTTTTTTAGAGAATAAATTATTTTTTTGATAAGTAATTTACTTTAGTTTTAAAAGTTAATCCATTTTTTAAACTTTAAAATTTCAAAATTTTGTAATTACCCTTTATTTAAATACTATTATTTAACAAAAATACATGTGGTTCTATTTTGTTCATAGTACAATCAAGTCTTAGGGAGTGCTCCCCCCTTCTCCCCTTATTTCTTGAGCAAAATGAAAACTTAAACGGCGCTGGGCCAGTCGCCCTTTTAGCCAATGGCGGCTGGCCTCCTCACTTTTCTCCACCTCGTTTCATCCTTCTTTGTCACTGTTTCTTTTACTCTTTTTTTCTTTTATTTACGTTTTTGTTTCGTTTCTTGCCTTTGGTTCGTTTGGTGAAAGTGTTCTTCCCTTCGTCTATGGCTCTGGTTCGAGCACATTTTTGTTGAGAAAAAGATGATCCCACAGTGGCTTGGGTCGCGAAAGAGCAGGTGGAGGGTTTGTTGCTTTCGTTCTTCCCTCCTCTCTCATCTTCTTGTTTTGTTTTGGTGGTTGGTGTTGTCCTTTTCGATGCAGGTTCAAATGAAAATCAAATGAAAATCAAAATCCGAATAACCAGCAACAAACTCAAATGAAAATCAAAAAAAGAGAAAAGATAGTATATAGAGCAAAGGGAGACGGAAGAAATATCACATAGAGAGATCCCAAAACAAGGTTCAAAAAAACGCGATAAGGGTGTCTGCCATACAACAGGCCTAATAACCCTAACATACCCAAAACGGCAGCATTCAACCCTAAGGCTTAAGCACTTAAAACTCACCGTTTCATTAAAGTTTGATTACAACTTAAAATTAAAACAAACTAACGACTTAATAGGAATTTAAATACCAACAACGACTACTTCTTGTCTTCCCAGATCGAACCATTGCAAGTGCCTCCTCTTCAGAACATCCTTGTCCTCAAGGATGAAAATTGGGAAACTGGAGCTGGAGATGGTGAAGTGACTCCCTGGTAGCATTTTCTGGAAAGACATTAGTCCATTCAACCAAAATCTTAGTGATGTCGGTTTTCTTTCCTCCCAATTCTTCTGTCAATGATCCTCAGTGATCTTTATTGATTTTCCCATCAGGACTAATAACTGGCAGCTCAGATGGACCTTCGAATCTCTGGGTAATTGCAACTTGTAAGCAACCATCCCAACCTTGCCAATGATGGGAAAGGGACCAAACCATTTTGGGGTAAGTTTCTGACAAGTCTTCTGTTTAACTTCTGTTGCCTAAAAAAATGGGAAGTGCTCTAAGGGCGAACGAAGGGACAAGTGCGAAGACAAATGATGAAGACGACGGGAAGAATGAAGACTGGACAATTTTCATCGATAACTTAAGCAGAAGAGTTTCCAGGGCGGCTTTGAGGGAACTGTGCAGTCAATTTGCAAGGTACAAAGGGTTTTCATTCCAGGAATCAATGAAAAAAAGAAATACAAGAACAACACATTCGCTTTTGTGACGGCAGCTACTAGGAAGGACATGGTTTCCATTATCGAGAATCTGAATCAGACCAAGATTGACGAAGGGGTGATAACCGCAGGTAAAGCTAGATATGCAAAATCTGAAAACGGTCACAGAAAAGAACATACAGGTGCAAGAAAGGTGGGAGGAAAGGAATCCCCTATTTTAGGGGGGAGAGAACAGGGTCCTACAACATGAAGGAAGATACAGTGTCGACCGGCGGTAGGCAACTTGTCTTACAGGGATATCCTACTTAGAAACATGCCACCTGCAATGGAATGTAAAGAGGCCCCTAGTACAGGACAAAGCAAACCGACAGAGGAAAACATTCAGGTGGGATGCAACGATGGGAGTTTCTTTGACTGTCACGTAAGCCTAAAAGAGAATGAGTGGTTCAAAAGCTGCCTAGCCGGGATTCTAAAGAACTCGTATGAAGAAGATACTATTAAGCAAGCGTTTGCATTCGAGGGGGTTAAAGCTAGAATCTCCAAGTGGGGCACTTCATGCAAATCCTACGTCATCCAGTTTAAAACTCCGACAGAAATGAAAGATACATGGGAAACTAAAAAGGAGGCCATCAGTTTCTGGTTCGATCATGTATCTCCCTTATTGATCGAGGATGTTCCCTATCAGTTCTATCGAATTTCATTACTAGATGTTCCACTTAACGTATGGAGTGAGCACTTTTTTACAGTCATGGGTCAGAGGTGGGGAAAATTTGTATGTTTAGAAGATAATACGAAGTGCAAGAATCGATTTGATATGGCGAACTTCATGATTAGGGCAACAAGCCCGCTTGACATCCCAGACTCCATTAGAGTGATCGTCAGGGGGCACCATCATAGGATTAGAATCAGCATCGATAAGTTAGAGACGAGCGAACTGCCGGATAATTTTGGAGTTGACAGGGAAGATTGTGTGGACGCTTGGGAGGAAAGCTCTTCAAACTCGGAGGTTAACCCCATCCTGCCTCAGGCAGCCTCACCGGTCGGAGAAGTTAACCACGCACCTCCAGGTGTAGAGGAGATAATCATGCAGGACAACGACCCCTCGAAATCCCAGCCGAAAGAATTTAGTATTGCCTCGGAACCAGTCTCGTCGCAAGGCTCTAGGGCAATCATCGAAAACCTAAAGGCTGCTGATTGTAACGACTTCAATATGGAGAGTGAGGGCCTCCATACGGTTAACCCGATGACATTTTCCTGTTCGGGTCTGGCCCAGCCCATTAACATGGTAGGACTCGGGTTCCAATTGGGGCATAAGTTGGGTCAATTTTTTCCTCTACATTGAGGCCTAGGTCTGCAAGGGATGATGGATTTATTATAGCCCACAACCAGGCTCAAACTAGAGATCTGCCAATTGAGTCTAATGGAAATCGACAAGCAACAGAGTTTGAGGGTACCCCATCCAATGTTGACTCCACCGAGATTCTATCGCTCGAGGAGTGCAGTTCTGGATCCTTCGTTTCGGACAGCCTCGATGTGATGGGACTCTCGTCTTTAGAAGGAGAACGAGTGGATGGTATGGTAAGTGGCTTCTACCGCGCCGAAGTGAGGAGAAAACTGAGGAAAGAAGTTCGTGATGCATGTGATAGGAGGTCACCGCTAAGGGAGGCCCATTCTCTCTCTTCTCCTTCAAGGGACTTACCATCTCTTCTAAGGAAAGAAGCTGAAGATGTCTGGGAGATTAGCAACACTATGGAATTCTCTTTCATTGGTGGGAAAAATGCGGTCACACAGAGAGTAATCGAGTTAGAACATGAGGTAAGAGAAGGCCTCTAAGCTTCTCTTTGCTGGGTTTTTTATGTTGATTCATCATGAGTTTGTCAATAGTATCGTGAAATATAAGGGGAACTAGAAAGAAGGAAAAATTGAGGGCGGTACAAAGACTGATACAAAAGGTAGATCCAAGGTTAGTGTTTATCAAAGAAACCAAACTTGAATTGTTTACTGACTTTATGATTCGGAGATTGTGGAACAGGACGGACATCAAATTTACATATGCTCCTGCGAATGGATCTTCGGGAGGCTTATTATGCTTATGGGATGCAGGTTTTTTTCCAAGTTCATGATTCTCATGTCTTCTCCAGGTTCATCGCTTTAATTGGTCACATCACACCGAATAATTTTGAATGTGGGATTATCAATATTTATGGGCCATCGATTGATTCGGAAAAAGAAAGCTTTCTTAGGGAGCTACTGACTTTCAGCCAAGGTTTTGATATCCCATGGTGTCTGGGAGGCGACTAGAATGTATTCCTCGACCCAAGTGAGAAAAAGGGGCTTTCGTTGAACATGGCTCTAGTTAACCTTTTCCGGACATTTGTGTTTGAAGCAGCGTTAACGGATCTACCTCTACAAGGTGGATCTTTTACTTGGAGCAACCAACGAGATCCCCCTACCTTTGTCCGACTTGATCGCTTCTTGATGTCGGCCACGTTTGAATCCACATTCCCTGGTGTGAGGCAACATGTTTTGGATAAGTCCATCTCCGATCATAATGCCATCATGCTGCAAGAAGATGGTAGAAATTGGGGCCCTAAACCCTTTAGATTATTCAATTTCTGGTTAAAGGAGGAGAATTTTGCCGAGACAGTCCGGAATGCATTTATTGATTTAAAGAGGAAAAATCTCAGAATTGGAATTGGGGGACTACTCAGAGGATCCAAAACTGTGTTACGGAACTGGTCAATGGGTATCGCTCGATCTTCCTGCTCCTTGATCGCTCAGCTGGAGAAAGAAATCTCAGTTATTGAAAGTAAAATTCAATCAGTAGAGGCATCAAATGGTTTAGCAAATCGCCTGGCTTCACTGAGAGGTAAACTATGGGAAACTTACCGCAAGGAGGAGAGCATGTGGTTGCAGAAATCGCGACTCCGATGGTTCCAGGAAGAAGATAGAAACACCAAATTCTATCACTCTATTGTTTCTGGTAGACGCAGATCGAATGCTATTGAAACCTTGAAAATAAATGGTGAAGTTATTACCGATCCTGATGTCATTAAAGTAGCCATTAAGGATCATTCCTCCAAGGCTTTCAAATCAATCCATGCTTTACAACTTGAAGACTTCAAGTTAAACTTTTCCAGAATTTCCCGAATCCAGGAAAAAAAATTAGAAAAGCCCTTTTTCAGTAGAGGAAATTTGATTTGCTATTAACAATTCGGACAGTAACAAAGCACCGGGCCTCGACGGTTACAATATTGGGTTCTTCAAAAAAATTTGGGACAACCTCAAGGATGATATCATGAAATTTTTCGAGAACTTCTATCATGGTAGGAGGTGGGAGATATACATTAATCATACGTTCATCACTCCCATTCCGAAGGTATCCAATCCAGGTTCTTTGGATGATTACCACCCAATTAGTTTAGTTGGGGGCATATACAAGATATTGTCGAAAGTGTTACCAAGCGTTTGAGCACATCGATAGGATCTATTGTTGGCGAGACACAATTCGCCTTCATCTCGGGAAGGCAAATATTCGATTGCTCTCTTGTGGCTAATGAAGCAATCGATTACATGATGAAGGAAAAAAGAAGGGGGTGACGTTCAAAATAGACTTTCATAAAGCGTATGATACGATTAACTGGAGCTTCCTTATTTCTATCTTTCGCAAATGTGGCTTTGGAAATAAATGGTGCAATTGGATCTCTCAATGCATCTCATCAGTCTCAGTCTCAGTCTTGGTCAATGGAACTTCAACTGAAGCTTTTCGCACCTCCAGGGGAATTAGACAAGGTTGTCCCCTATCCCCTCTATTGTTCAATTTGGTAGGGGAAGCTTTAAACCTTCTTCTAACAAAACCTGTGGATAATAAACTCTTTGAAGGATTCTTAATTGGGCGAGGCACTGATAAGGTTGATATCTCTCATCTGCAGTTTGCGGATGATCTATTGATATTCTGTGGGGATTCTCTTAACCAAGTTAGGAATGTCAAATGTGTGCTTAGAGTGTTCGAACTTGTAGCCGACTTGAAGTTGAATCTGAAAAAGAGTAAGATTTACGGTGTGAATATGGAAAAGGAAATCATCGACACTTGGGCGAATGCAATAGGATGCTCAGCAGATCTCTTCCCTACCAAATATCTCGACCTCCCTCTTGGAGCCAAAAAGAATTCTATGACAATATGGGAGCCGGTAATCAAAAAATTTGAAGCGAAGTTGGCAGGGTGGAAACCAAGGCTCTTATCTATGTGTGACAGACTCGTCCTTATAAAATCTGTCCTTACGAGCTTGCCAACATATTATTTGTCAATGTTTCGCTTACATGTTGCAGTATCATCAAGATTAAATAGATTAATGTCGAGGTTTCTTTAGGGTGGTTTTGAGGATAAAGCAAAAATTCAATGGATCAATTGGGACTCGATTTGTAAACCGATCGGATTGGGAGGCCTGAGTGTTCAAAACCTTGATATATTTAACCGGTCTCTATTGGGCAAATGGTACTGGCGATATGGAAATGAGCCAAATGAGGTATGGAAGAGGATTATTTCGAGTAAAGTGTCTACATCAAACAACATAATGATCCCTACCAATTCTTCCCCGAGACTCACCTCTTGGATTTACAATGGGATAACAAAATCTTTTTATAATGATGATGCTTTCGGCTTGTGCATCCGATCGAACCTTCTTTTACAGATTAGGGACGGAAAGTCCATTTTATTCTAGCATGATGTGTGGTTGACTGATAGATCCCTTAAAGACAATTTCCCCCGCATTTTTGCTTTGGCAACAGAAAAAAACAGCTTCATTGCTGATTATGGTCATAAATCTGGATGTGATTGGTCTTGGAATATACCTTTGAGGAGGAGACTCTTTGAATGGGAATGTCCCTTATGGAACAATCTTTGTCAACTGTTAAACAATTTCAAATCTTCTCCCCTGGATTCCGATTGGATACGTTGGAAGGGGTCTGCGGATGGAGTTTTCTCTGTCAAATCTTTGAGAACAATGCTCGCAGGCTCCATTCCCGCAAGCAACTTCTGGAACAAATTCATTTGGTGTGTTGTAGCCCCTCCCAAGGTTGAGCTTTTCATTTGGCTAGTGTGCAAGGGTCGGGTCCCAGTGAGAACTGAGCTGTGAAAAAGGGGGATCGACCAATGTTTGAACACCTCGTGCCCTTTGTGCGCTGTGGAGGGGGAAACGATATCCCATCTCTTCTTCACTTAAAATGTCAGTTGGTGTTTATGGAACAAATTTTTAAATATAGCTGGAATTACTACTGTATTATCGGGAGATCCTATAGTATTCATAGAAGCATGGTAATCCTCGAGTCCTCCTTCGAATCAAAAGATGTGGAACTTCATTCTGTATGCTGTTATATGGACTATTTGGATCTTTAGAAACGATATTATATTCAATGCAAAACATATGGATACCATCCAAATGTTTCTTCTTGTTAGGCATCGTTTGGCTTATTGGATTAGAGGGAAATTTATGAATTGTAATATTCCTTTCGAGAACATTGTTGGCGATCCTATGGTGGCAGTAGATTCATGCTTGGAGAATCCTAAAAACACCTCTCAACTACATTGGACCCCCCGCCAGTAGGCTGGTTAAAGTTGAACACGGACGGTGCAATATCTGGTGGAAGTTCGAATGAGGGTATTGGTGGTTTATTCAGGAACACAAAGGGAATTATCCTACATCAGTACTCCAAATCTTGTTGCAAAGTGGCTCCTCTACTGGCCGAAGTGCTGGCCATAAAGAGTGGAATCGAAAAATATCTTCATTACGAATGGGATAAAAACTACAAGTTAGTGGTTGAATGCGACTGCAAAGAGGCAGTAAAATGGCTCAATGAGGAAACTGCTATCCCAGACCCTCTTTCGGATCTAATTTTAGACTTAGTGCGGACAATAAAAGAGAAAGGTATAATGTTGCGGTGGACTCCCAGATGTTGCAATGTTGCTGCAGATACACTAGCAAAGGCAGGGATTGGATAGTTTTTGATCCAGTGTTAATTGATTGCGCTCGATTTTATATAGTGACGGGAGATAGATGGCATTTTATTATTTTAGAGTTTTGATGTAATGTTGTTGGAATTATGTAATTGGAATCCTTTTTATTAATAATATTATTTGGCACTCTTTTCCCCTATCTAGGTTTAGAGGGGGTTTTTAATGAGGCCAATTTACTTTTTTTTTTTAAAAACTGTCTGTTGCCTGTAGGGTTGCAACTTCAGATACATCAGTTCTTCTACTTGAAACTCACACTCTGTTCTTCTCGTATCAGCTTGTTGTTTCATCCTTGTCTGGGCTCTCTGTAAATAGAATTTAAGCATCTCCAAGGCAACATCTCTGTGTTGTAAACTCTTGTCAATTGAAGCCACAAGGGATTCACCAGCTGTATATGGCAGATGATCAATAGGTAGCTGACCATATAGAGCTTGGTAGGGAGTTGTTTGAATGACTGAATGGAATAAGGTATTGTACCACCATTCTGCTAGGTGTAACCAATTCCCCTACTCCTTTGGCATCTCTCTCATCATGCATCTTAAGTAGGTTTCCAGACATTGATTTACCTTCTCAATCTGACCATCAGTTTGGGGATGGTAAGCTGTAGAGGGGTTGATTTTCACTCTCAACTTCTTAAACAATTCTTGCCAAAATAGACTCATAAAGATCTTATCCCTATCACAAATTATGTTCCCAGGCAATCCATGTAATTTAAAAACATTCTCCATAAAAACATGAGCCACATCCTTAACAGTAAAGGGATGAGCCAAAGTTATAAAGTGTCCATATTTTGTCAAACGGTCAACTACCGCCAGAATCACATTATTCTTCTTTGACAATGGCAACCCTTAAATGAAATCCATACTGATTGAAAACCAGGCTGACTCAGGAATGGAAAGTGATTGTAAAAGACCTCTAGGGTGCACCAAATCAGACTTGTTTCTCTGACAACCTGAACATTCTCTGACCATCCTCTTCACTTCCTTCCTCAACCCTTCCAATACAACAATGCAACTATTTTGTTGATGGTAGAATGAGTTTCTAAGTGACCTTTTATAGGACTTGAGTGAAAGAATTCCAGCAATTACTTTCTCAAATCAAAATTTTTGCCTACTATCAACTTCCCCTTCCTCCTCAACTGCCTCCCATCCCATAAATACTTAAAATGCCTCCCAGATTCATTTTTGAGCTCTCTAATAATCTTTCTTAATTTATCATCTTTCTCCCATAATTCTGCCACCCTTTTAAAGAAATTAGTGGAAATGCTACTAACACATAGTCTGAATCTGAGCTACAATAGGCCTTCTAGATAGTGCATCTGCTACTGTGTTGTTAATTCCTTTTTTATAGCAAACTTCAAAGTCATAACCCTATCATCTTGATCACCAACTTCTGTTGTGCTGGTGTCACAGCTTGATTCCCAGTTAGGAACCTCAAACTTTGATGTTCTATTCTGATTTTAAAATGCTTGACAATTAGGTAATTCGACCATTTCTTCACTGCCACCAGAGCAGCAAGCATCTCTTTTTCATAAAATGATAATGCATGATGTTTCACCCCAAGACCCTTGCTGAAGAAGGCTAGGGGTCTCCCACCCTGAGTTAACACAACTCCAATTCCTAATTCTAAAGCATCAATTTCAACAATAAACTCTTTTTCCCATTCTGGCAAAGCTAATGTGGGAGCATAACTAATGGCTTCTTTAAGTTTCCTAAATGCCTCTTCCTCCTCCTGGGACCATTTCCACCCTTCATTCTTCAAAAGATTAGTAAGGGTCTAGCAATCCACCCATACTACTGAATGAACCTCTTGTAGTAACCAGAAAGCCCTAGAAATCCTCTTAATTCTTTTATTGAAGCAGGTGTTGGCCACTCCAAGATACACTTCACCTTACTTTGATCCATGGATATCACCCCTTTGAAAATTACATAGCCTAGGTAATCCAATTTAGTAGCACCAAAACATCATTTACTCTGTTTTGCAAACAGTTTATGTTCCCTCAAAATCCTTAGAACTTCCTCCAAATCTCTCAAATGTGATTGCCAATCCTCAGAATAAACTAGGGTATCATAAAAAAAACTAACACTGACTTCCTAAGCAACCCTTTAAAAATCTTGTTCATAAGTCTCTGAAAAGTTACAGGGGCATTAGTGAGTCCAAATGGCATCACAAGGAACTCATAATGCCCCTCATGATTTCTGAAATTTGTCTTATGAATATCAGGGGCCCACATCCTGATTTGATGATATCCAGATCTCAAATCTAACTTGGAGAATAACCTAGCCCTTCCCAACTCACTCAACAGTTCTTCAATGACTAGCATGGGAAACTTGTCTTTAATGTAACCTGATTTAGCCTTCTATAGTCAACACACATTCTCCAAGAGTCATCTTTTTTCCTAACCATCACAATGGGAGAGGAGAAGGCACTTGTACTATCCCTAATTACCCTTGCTTGAAGTATTTTTGCCGTCATCTTCTCAACTATATCCTTTTTAGCACTAGGATATCTGTAAGGCTTCACCTTGATTACATTATTTTCATCCACCAAAAAGATCTTGTGATCCTGAACTCTCTTTGGAGGCAGAGTTTTTGGTTCAGCAAATACATCAGAACACTTTTCCAAAAACTTCTGAATCTCCTGACTTCCACTACCAAATGACCCCTTCATTTCCAACTGTGCGTTGAGGACCATCAAGGAGATAACACAAGGACTATTGGTTCTCCTCATCATCTTTGCACAAGCCTTAACATTTGTCCATTGAAAGGATTCAGATCTGCATCCCTTCAGTTCCACTGATCTCCCCTCATGCAAAAATTCCATTTTTAAAGCAACAAAATCCCATTTAATAGTGCCCAATTGTGAGAACCATTGCACTCCTAACACTACATCACAATTCTTGAGTATGAGCACCAAAAAATCAGTCATAAAACTATGTTCTTGTTCCTCCCATTTAACTTTTAGACATTCTCCCAAAGTGCCCATAAAATTACCATCAGCCATTGTTACTTTCAATTGCTTCTTCCTGTTAATCAACAACCCCAACTTTTTAACCAGTGACAAACTGATGAAATTATGCGTACTACCTGAGTCAAGCAGAGCAATACAATTCATATTTCCCACCTTAATTTGTAGCTTCATAGTATCCCACTGTGCAACACCCCGCATGGCTTGTAAAGACAAAACTGGCGAGTCTGATGCAGGGCCATCAATTGCTACCAAATCTCCATGGTCTTCACGGTCAAGAAATTCCTCTTGATCTCCTTCCCCCTCAATCCCCTCCACCAGAATTTGGTATAACTAGAATTTCTGACACTTATGCCTAGGTGTGTACTTTGCAGCGCACCAAAAATATAAACCCTTTCGATGTCTCTCTTCAATCTCTGCAGCTGATAATGCCTTCCTTGCCGCTTTCGAAGTAGTATTGCTAGGAGCCCTGGAGTGAACTGGGCTTAACACCTTAGGGTTAGTGTTCCTTGAAGTGACCGAAGGAGCAGAAGAATTTACCCCACTAGCGGGTCCTTTAAATCCAACAATTGCAGGTCTAGGGGGAATCGATAGGATAGCGGGTGCTACAGATCTACTGAAGTTCGAATATGACTTCTTCGAACCAGGAAAAAACATGCTCTCTAAATGTTTGGCCATTTGAAATGATTCAGACAAGGATGCATGATGCAATAATTAAACATACTGACTTATCTCTAACCGCAAATGAGCTTTAAACAAACTTAACACATAGTCATTTGGGAGGTTTGCCTGATTAAGCAAATCGATGAAATCTTCATAATACCTCTCCACAGAATCTGTTTGCCACAACCCCACCAATTTTGAAAATGGATCTTCAAATCCTCCTGCAGTGAATCGCTCCTTCATCCTAGCCAGATACCGATTCCAAGAAACCAAACCAGAACTCAAATTAGAATAACTGACTCGACTCGAGGCGAAAATACTCGACTCGAAATTTCATAAATTCGAATGACTCAAAAAAATTTTAAATAAAGTTTGAGTTGTAAAATGGAAATTCGAATAACTCGAAATTTTTAGTAATTAGTGGATTTATTTTTAAGTTCGAGACGAGTCCCTCAATTTTTTTATAATATACGACGGGGAAAAGTTCCCACAAGCGCCTTAGTTTTAGGGTTTAAGGTCCTTGTTTAGGGGTTTAAATGTAGTAGTTTTGAATTTATGGGCTATTAATAGAATTTTGCATTTAGGGTTTATAAGTTAAAACCTAAATCCCTAATCATTTTACCCTAAAACCTAGATCGTAACTCTAAACCTTAAATTTTAACATTAAACTTTAAATTGTAACAATGAGCCCTAAATTCTAAACAATACACTAAAACCCCTAAACTAGAACCTTAAACCCTAAAATTGAGGCACTGATGGAAACAAAAAGTTTTGGCCCTGTTTGGTAAACAGTTTATCAAGCTGAAATTAGAGGTTTAAAGCATTTTTAGAGTTTTGGCCAGTCAAATCCGCTAATTAGGATATTTGGTAAATATAGGATTGCAATAGTGAATTGAGGTGAAAGTAATATATAAGACTATTTATCTTTGATAATTATAAAAATTAGAGGTTTAAAGCATTTTTAGAGGTTTGGCCAGTCAAATCCGCTAATTAGGATATTTGAGTTAGAGGTTTGGATAAAAGACTTGTAAAGACTATTTATCTTTGATAATTATAAAAATTCTCTAAATAAAAATAAATTTGAATAACTAATAAAATTAAAAAATAATTTCATAAATTAATTAATAAATATAAATTTAATAATTAATAAAATTATATTGAAAATATAATCTCACAAATAAGAAATTAATATATACATATAAATTTAATAAGTATTAAAATTATATTTTTAATATAATTTTATGAGTAAAAAAATTAATACATACAATCTTTATATATACCTAGTAATGATATTGAAAATCAATTTTCATAATCTAATTAATATTAATAAATACAAAATGTTAATAACTAATAAATTTTTCAAACAAGTATAAAATATAATTATCCATTATCAACTAATGTATTCCGCTATCGGCTAGACAATTGTCAAACTTTAGAAATGTGTTTGGCTTATATAATCAGCACGTGGAAAAGACAACATTGATTATTTTCACCAACTCCACAATATTATCGACCATAAAGCTTCCGAATCCACACTGCTTGTTAAAGTTGGAGATCCCGAGCGAAACTAAACCAGAACTCAAACTGTGTTAAATATGGCGACCCAAGTTCCGAGGCGACAGTTATTCATCGACGGCCAGTGGAGAGAGCCCGTTCTCAAAAAGAGAATCCCGGTCATCAATCCCGCCACTGAACAGATCATCGGTCACTTCTTTATCCTTTATTCTTTTTGGATCCGTCGTTTTTGTTTTCTTCATTAACGGCTTAAAGATATTTTTCCATGGTGTGTGTTTTTTCCAGCTGATATTCCGGCAGCTACATCTGAAGACGTGGAGATTGCGGTTCCCGCTGCTCGGAGAAAGGCAAGGATTGGGCTTCAGCTTTTGGTGCTGTCCGTGCCAAGCATTTACGCGCCATTGCTGCTAAGGTAACAAATTTCTGTAGTAAACTCATCACATCAGATCAAGCAATACAGCCAATTCAAAGATAAGCATTTTCTTCAACAACATCACTTCACTTTAAATCTCGGAATGAATGAAATTATTGCAGAAAATCCTACACGACTAAATGAGTTTACTACAGAAATTTGTTACCTTAGCAGCAATGGCGCGTAAATACTTGGCACGGACAGTGCCAAAAGCTGAAGCCCAATCCTTGCCTTTGTTTCTAGAAAAGGCTCTCCGAGCAGCAGCAACTACAATCTCCACGTCTTCAGATGTTGCTGCCGGAATATCACCTGGAAAAAAACACACACTCCATGGAAAAACATCTTTAAGCCGCTAATCAAGAAAACAAAAAAGACGGATCCAAAACGGATAAAGGATAAAGAAGTGAGTCTGAAGTGTGTAGGGAGGTTGGTCTTCCTCCTTGTGTCCTGAACATTATGACTGGACTGGGCCATGAAGCTGGTGCTCCTTTGGCGTCTCATCCCAACGTTGACAAGGTTCGATTGTCATCATTCATATAAGCTCTTCTTTGACTTGCTGATTTCAGTTATTGACTATTATATAATAAATATCGACAGTGGCATAAATTTAGACAGATTGCCTTTACTGGAAGCAATGCAACAGGGAGCAAGATAATGACAGCAACTGCTCAAATAGTCAAGGTATATATATTTAAGTTCTGGAAACAAAATAAGAAGTTTTTCCTTTTTGTTCTACACCTATTATGGACGTAGGACTCTTATTTATTATACACCTATTATGGATGTAGGACTCTTATTTATTATACACCTATTATGGACGTAGGACTCTTAATAATTAATAAAAGAAATTATTTTATTATTCCTAGGTGAAGTTAGGTAGCACTCTTAATAAAAGAAGTTTTATTTTTCTTATGTGAAGATAGGTAGCACTCTTAGAATATAAGTTGTCCTCTCGTAGGACTTTATTTAGTGATGTAGTTATTTAATTATTGTAATCTAACTCTTAGTCTTATCACTCTTAGTCTTATCTTACTTAGAGATAATATTTTTTAAAGTAGTCCTACTTAGATCAAATTATTTATAGGAAAATTCTACAACGTGCGACGAATACCGATAAACACCACTAATGATGAACACTATTAAATTAATTCATAAAGATTTAAAATTTTAAGGGCCCATCAAATAATTAATAATTACTTTAAAAATTCAATTAAATTATTTTTTATATATATTAAAATTTTATTTTTTTAATAAAGGTAAACTATATATTTAGTACCTCACATATTTCCGTATTTCTATTGAACATTCATTATTTAATTATTATTTCAATTTGACCCTATTCTTTATAAAAAATAATTTAACCCTTAACCATCAACCTAAAACCCTAAACTACTAAACCTTAAACCCTTAAATTATTAAAATTATTTCATCATTTTTTCTACAATAATATAATTAAAATTATTTTCCGTGTCAATCATAAAATTTATGAAAGAATTACGAAATAACTTAATATATTTTGATTAATAGATGTGTCTAACATATTCTCTTCCTCTATTGGAATGTTGTTGATTTTTTTACTATGGTTATCTAACTTTTCACTTGTTAAAAAGAAAATTTTCATGATGAAAGATAATGGGCGGAGCTATATGAAAACGTCGGGTGTAATTAATTCCACTTAAAAGTATCTATTATATGGAAATATTATAAGGATTAATATTTGATACACTCCTAGTGTAAAAAAAGTTTACACAAGCATGCCTATTTTCAAGCTTAAATTTAAAACCTAAAATTTTAACCTTAAAACCCTAAAAATCTAACCCCAAGCCCTAAACTCCAAACCCTAATTTTAACCATAATTCTTAAATTCTAAATCATATAACCTAAACCCCTAACCTCTAAACCCCAAACTAAACCCCTAAACCCCTAAATAAACTTGTTTGTAGAAACTTTATTTTCCACCGCCGGTGTATAGGATATTAATCCATATTATAATTGTATTAAAGTTTTTTTATAGGAAATATTAAAATTGAGCCCACTTAATTTGTTAGAACATGAGTCAACAATACTTATTGCAGTAGTATAGAAATTCCCCATATTCCATATACGGCTTTGACCTCATTATATAAAAATTATGTCTCCGTTATTGTGAAACACATAAGAACAGAAGTAGTAGAAGTAGAACTCAATAATAATTTTTAGAAACACACTTAAACATATCATTTTATTCCGCAACATAACATAGTAGGGATTACATTAAAATTACAAATAAGTATTGTAAAATTCAAGATTTTTAAGGATTGCTTGAGGGTACGTAGGTGCCCAGAAAACAAGCCACAGAGTAAACGTGTTTAAAGAAAAAAGACTGATGATGGGGCTATTAAGTAGGTAGATATGCAAGCATTGCATAATATCATTGCATAAACGATTAATAATTTAAGGGTTTAAAGTTTAATAGTTTAAGATTTTAGGTTGAGGGTTGAGGGTTAAATTAATTTTTTTATAAAAAATAAGGTCAAATTGAAATAATATTTAAATAATGAGGGTTCAATAGAAATACGGAAATAAGTGAGGTATTAAATATATAGTTTACCCTTATTAAAAAATAAAATTTTAATATATATAAAAAATAATTTAATTGAATTTTTAAAGTAATTATTAATTATTTGATGGGTCCTTGAAATTTTAAATCTTTATTAATTAATTTAATAGTATTCATCAGTGTTCAATATTAGTGGTGTTCATCGATGTTCGTCGCACGTGGTAGACTCGTCCTTATTTATATAGTCTTTTTAAAGACTGTTTTCTGTAAAAGCGTAAATTTTTTTAAGTAAAAATACACAAAAAATAAAAATTGTTTTCTCTCTGTGCAAACCTATTTTTCTTCACACTGTCTTATTTATTATACACCTGTTATGGACATAGGACTCTTAATAATTAATAAAAGAAATTGTTTTATTTTTCCTAGGTGAAGTTAGGTAGTACTCTTAATAAAATAAGTTTTATTTTTCTTATGTGAAGATAGGTAGCACTCTTAGAATATAAGTTGTCCTCTCGTAGGACTTTATTTAGTGGTGTAGTTATTTAATTATTGTAATCTAACTCTTAGTCTTTTTTTTTTGATCAAAATTACTTTCATTAGCGTCATCGGAAAATAACAGTAACCGAAAAACAAAGATCTCGTGCATACACGAGATCATCAAAACAACCGAAAAAAGATAAAGCAAAAGGCCATGCAAGACCTAAGAAACCGAAAAGCAAAACCACGAGCCATAAGCTGTCATGGCGACCATAAACATCGGAAAATAACCAGCATAAACGAGATGCTAAAACAAGGGGAGCGTCCACTGGTACAACCAGGGATAGCTTCAAACAACAGCCGAAACACGGCAGGAATAGCAACGATCCATCCACGATCTGTCGGGGCTTGAGACAACAGGGATACGCTCGTAACTCGCCTGAGAGCTCCCACCGGAGACAGGCTCCCACTCTACACGAGATGGGCCTTATCAAGGCAAGCGGAACGTAGCCCCTACGTTGTGGCCACGGCACGTGGGAGCGGATCGCTTCAGCTGAGGTAACATTCTCCAGAGACCAGATCGAAGAGAGCCATAAAATTCGAACTTTTACAGTAGCGATGGATCCTCCTGGATCCCATGCAAAGCTACCATCCAGCAAAACACAGAGCCTATTAAGGACCCAATTCAGCATCCGGGTGGGGCCAAAATATCTCCACAGCTCATCTGCTTCCCAAAATCCAACACATAAAGATTTGTTTGACTTTAAAAGGGAAGATCTGATCCCAGATCCACTAAATCCGGAAAAGAGAAAAAGAAAATTTCCAAAAACGGAAAGGTGGGTTCCTAGAGTGAACTGGCTTGGCAGAAGGTTGAAAGACCACTTTGCCCTTGGCACTGTAGCTTCCTCCGACATGAGCACACTCAGATGTCGCGGTGACAGTTCGATCCTCGCTCCGATAAACTTACCGCCGTCGAGGAAACAAGAAACCTGGCCCGAAGCCTCGCCCAACCCTCGATTTAGCGAAACCACTGACGTATCTTCCCATATGCCTAGTTTTCCATCGATTTGCGTCCCCCGGGATGTGGAAACACGTCGGATTCTGGTTATCACTGCCAGAGACATACCAGACCCTGAGTCGGACAACTCAAAACCAGCGTGCAAATCTCCCCTCGACCCGCCCGGATCGAAGCTAACTCTAACCGGAGAAGAGTTGTGTCCATGACCAGAGTAGAGGTACTCCCCCTGCAAACCAAACAGAATCCTAGCTTCAACAGAAAGCCAGGGACAACAGCTTCCGTGAGCCGCTTTCACCGCCCCATCCGCAACAGACCCTGCACCAGTTAAGACATTGGGGATTGTCGCTGGAGGCCTGTAGACGGTGCCAACATTAGACACTGCCGGACCGCGAGCCTCCCTCGTTCCACCACCGCCGAAACCCCAGCGAGCAAACCACCAGTCATCGTCGTCCCCTAAAAAGCCGACAATCAACTGGCCCCCCGACGGCGACAGAGGCGCCCGTAAAGCGACCAAACAAAAAGGCCGGTTCCGGCGGATCAAAACAAATATTCAAGGCTCGGGAGCTTTGGGGGGAAGAGTTTGGCGCGCGTGAGGCGCGTTCAGTTTAGACATTCTGGGGGTCCATTTTCCTTTCGATGAGATAATCTAACTCTTAGTCTAACTCTTAGTCTTATCTTACTTAGAGATAATGTTTTTTAAAGTAGTCCTACTTAGATCAAATTATTTATAGGAAAATTCTACAACGTGCGACGAACACCGATGAACACCACTAATGATGAACACTATTAAATTAATTCATAAAGATTTAAAATTTCAAGGACCCATCAAATAATTAATAATTACTTTAAAAATTCAATTAAATTATTTTTTTATATATATTAAAATTTTATTTTTTTAATAAAGGTAAACTATATATTTAGTACCTCACTTATTTCCGTATTTCTATTGAACCCTCATTATTTAAATATTATTTCAATTTGACCCTATTCTTTATAAAAAAATAATTTAACCCTTAACCATCAACCTAAAACCCTAAACTACTAAACCTTAAACCCTTAAATTATTAAAATTATTTCATCATTTTTTCTACAATAATATGATTAAAATTATTTTCCGTGTCAATCATAAAATTTATGAAAGAATTACGAAATAACTTAATATATTTTGATTAATAGATGTGTCTAACATATTCTCTTCCTCTATCATATTATTGGAATGTTGTTGATTTTTTTACTATGGTTATTTATTTTTTCAGTTGTTAAAAAGAAATTTTCCATGATGATAGATAATGGGCGGAGCTATATAAAAAGGTCGGGTGTAATTGATCCCACTTAAAAGTATCTATTATTTGAAATATTATAATTATATTAAATTTTTTTTATAGGAAATATTAAAATTGAGCTCACTTAATTTGTTAGAACATGTGGTCAACAATACTTATTGCAGTAGTATAGAAATTTCCCATACTCTATATTCGGCTTTGACCCCATTATATAAAAATCATGTCTCCGTTATTGTAAAACACATAAAAGCATAAGCAGTAGAAGTAGAACTCAATAATAATTTTTAAAAACACACTTAAACTTATCATTTTATTCCGCAACATAACATAGTATGGATTACATTGAAATTACAAATAAGTATTATAAAATTCAAAATTTTTAAAGATTGCTCGAGGGTACGTAGGTGCCCAGAAAACAAGCCACATAAGAGTTTCTGCTGTAGTGAGCAAGAATATTACTCTATTCATGTTCTACAATAGATAAAGCTAGCTTATTTTAAATGCCCTTCCCCTTTTCTTCTGGGTCCCCTCTTCTCATTGTGAAAATTATTTTGTGATGATATCTTATTAAGGGTAAAATTAACAAAGTTTTGGACGATTGGCTTCGATAGAATTTTTTTATTATTATTTTTAAAAGGTTTGAGTTCGAATAATTTTGTCTATAAAGTGTGTGCACTTTATCAAAAGATTAAAAAATATATATATCACTATGAAATCAAACCATATATGCTAAAAAAAGAATTTTACTTAAAAGTATTCATTAAAATATATCTTAAAAGGATAAATATTCTATACACTGGCGGTGGAAACTGAAAGTTTCCACAAGCGCCTTAGTTTTAGGGTATATGAAGTTAGTTTAGGGTATATGATTTAGGGGTTTAGGTGTAAGGGTTAGAATTTAGGGATAGTTGTTTCAATTTAAGGTTTAGGGTTATATAATTTAGGATTTATAGGTTAAAACTTAAATCATCACCATATTACCCTAAAAACTAAACCCTGGCCTATAAACCATAAACTATAACCCTAAACCTTAAATTGAAACAACTATCCCTAAATTCTAAACCTCTACACCTAAACCATATATCTTAAACTAACTCCATATACCCTATAACTAAGGCGCTTGTGGAAACTTTCAGTTTTCACCGCAGTGTATAAGATATTAGTCCATGCTAAAAAATAACTATTTTACTTAAAAGTATTCATTAAAATATATCTTAAAATTTAAATTGTCTATCTAAAAAAATTAAATTGTCAACAAACAAGAATTATGCTTTATTTAAAGTAATTATCTTTTTTAGAGAAAAAGTATTTTTTTTGGATAAGTAATTTACTTTAGTTTTAAAAATTAATCCAATTTTGGGGGAGTGGCGTGAAGAACAGAGTGACCTTCAAGATATGGCGGTTGATTATTTTAAAAGTCTCTTTTAAACATCGAGAGTGATCGAAGGTTTGTATGGCTGTAGGGGCAAGTTTCCGCGTCTGGATAGTGTGATTATGAATGATCTGGGTAGACGGGTGATTGATGATGAGATTAAAATGGCCTTTTCAATATGAGTTCGTTAAAGGCTCCGGGTTTAGATGGTTTTCGTGTATTTTTCTTTCAGCGTAACTGGGATCTCGTCGGGCCTAAAGTATGTAATTTTGCTCGGGCAATCTTTGATCAGGGGTTGGTTCCACCGGAGTTAAATAAGACGCTTATTGTACTTATTATGAAGATTGATAAACTGATTAATATGTCCCAGTTTAGACCGATTAACTTATGCCATGTGTTATATAAGGCGATTACTAAAGTAATTGTGGGGCGGTTAAAGCCGTATCTGCCTGATTGGATCTCAGGCAATCAGACGAGCTTTGTTCATGGACGGTCCATCACTAATAATATTCTTATTGTCCAAGAAGTGATCCATTCCATGAGACTTAAGACCGGGAAGGACGGTTGGATGTCGATTAAAATAGTTTTGGAGAAAGCCTATGATCGCTTGGAGTGAGCTTTCGTTAATGATACTCTTCAGGGTGGAGGGATTCCGGATAACTTGCGTTTACTTATTATGAGTTGCGTATCATCAGTTGCCTCGCAAATTGCTTGGAACAGGTCCATGACTAAGAGTTTTCGGCCATCTCGGGGAATACGACAGGGTGATCCGTTGTCACCGTACCTTTTTTTACTATGTATGGAGCGCTTGAGTCAAGTGATAGACATAGAAGTACGGGGTAGGAAGTGGATACCTTTCATTTTCGGGCGTCGGGGTCCGGAAGTGTCACATTTATTCTTTGCGGATGACATGTTGTTATTTGTAAAGGTGTCAATGGATCAAATGTTGGTTTGTAGTCGAGTTCTTGATGACTTTTGTCGAGCTTCTGGATTCAAGGTAAGTATTGCCAAAACTACTATGTATTTTTCTAAAAATGTGAATTGTGAGTTGCGGAGTCAGATAAGTGGAGCGTTTGAGTTTAAAGAGGTAGCTGACTTGGGGAAATATATGGGTGTCTCAGTTTTGCACAAAAGGATTACAAAAGAAACATATCAGTTTTTAATCCAGAAAATTCAGGACAAGTTGACTGGGTGGAAGGCGCGTACGTTGTCACTCGCGGGGAAAATTGTGTTGGCCAAGGCAGTACTTGGGGCCATTCCTATCTATACGATGCAAACAACTTATTTACCAATTGGAGTGTGCGCTGCCATAGAGCGTATTATCCGTCTGTTTATTTGGGATGGTACAACTTGCAGCACTGGTATATCTTTACTTAATTGGGATGATTTGAAGAAACCAATTAATTTTTGTGGTATTGGCATTAAAGATGTTAAGGGTCAGAATAACACTTTTTTTTAATGAAGCTTACGTTCCATATTCTCACCAAACCGGATCAATTATGGGTGAAGATTTTAAGGGCAAAGTATAAATGGGAAAATGACCATGAGGGGCCTGTTTTACGATCACAATGCTCTCGAATTTGGCATGGAATTTGTTTGGTATGGGAGGGATTCCGGGAAAATATTGGTATGGGAGGGATTTCGGGAAAATGTTGTCCGCTTTTGGCTCAACAACTGGCTGGAATCGGTAGGACCATTGCAAGATCAAATTCACCATGACAGGCTTGCACGTAATGCTCATGCAAGAGTAGCGGACATGGTGGATTGTTGGGGGCAATGGCGTTGGCAGGAATTTGAACACCTTCTTCCCGTGAGTGTGTTACTACGCATCGTAGCCGTGAAGCCACCCCTCAGGCTTTCTTATGAAAGCACGAGTTGGAAGCCAGTAAGAAATCAAATTTTCACGATATGATCGGTTTATGATGTTAGACGAGGAGTGATGTACGAGCCTCACGAAAATATTTGGAAGGTACTAGCTAGTTTTCATGTTTTACCAAGGGTTCAGACTTTTTTATGGCTCGTGTGTCATGGAAAAATTCTAACGAATGACGTTGTCGGAGACATTTAACGTGGTTCCGAGGCTGTCAAATTTGTGGTGTGGATAAGGAGGATATAGATCATGTTTTGAGGAGGTGTCCTGCGACTTATAGCGTTTGGGAGATGCTTATCAAAGCTGAAACAGGGATGCGTTCTTTGAGCTGCCAATCAAAGATTGGATATGTGCAAATTTGGAATCACCAATAGAATTTACCGACAATGAAAATTAGTGGCTGCTGCTGTTTGCGGTCTTGGTCTGGAACATATGGAAGTGACGTAATGAACATATTTTTGAACCACAAATTTTGTATCGCGAATCCATAATACAACAAAGTAGGAGGATGATGATCCATGTGACATCGAACACTCGTCCTATTGGGGTGGATAGACAGTTGCTGCATGAACAACCGAGACTAGAAGGCTGGACACGACCACCAGAGGGTTGGAGCAAGTTGAATACAGATGGGGTTGTGAGTGGTGGTTCCGGGATGGCCTCTTGCTGTGGTGTAATAAGAGGAGCTGAAGGGCAGTGGATTATGGGATTTACAAGGAGGTTGGGAGTTTGTTCACCATTAGAAGCAGAATTGTGGGGGATTTATGAAGGTTTATCGTCGGCATGGTCTCTAGAAGTTAGACAGTTAGAAGTGGAAACAAATTTCTTGGAGGCTTGTCGTCTTATAAATGGTACGGTGGAGGGTGTTGGATGCTGCACATTGGTACCGCATATCAGTGAAATGTTGAGTCGGAATTGGTCTGTCTGTATTTCTCATATCAAGCGTGAAAGGAATTTAGTAGCAGATGTAATGGCAAAGCTAAATATAAGCATCGATTTGTGTTGCTACCGTTTATGTGAGCCGCCGGCTGCCTGTGTGAGCTTGGTTTCACGTGAGGCTGGTGCAAATGTTCTGTTGGATCCTGGATGAGAGACGTGAAGCTTGATGTTGTGAGTTGTTGGAAGATAGATACGGTTGAGTGCTATAATGTGGATCTGTTTAGTGTTGCATGCTGTGAAGTTACATGCATGGTTGGTTTTAGTATTAGTTTGTGGCTTTAGATGTAGGTGAGTTTTTTAACGAGGCACGTGTATCCCGACACCCCTTTTAATAAAAAAAATAATCCATTTTTTAAACTTCAAAATTTCAAAATTTTGTAATTACCCTTTATTTAAATACTATTATTTTACAAAAATATATGTGGTTTTGTTATGAATATTTATTTATGTGGATGTCTATCATGATAAGGACTTTATCAAGGGGATTTGACTTACTTTATCATTAGGAATATTATCTACAGTAATTAGAGTTTAATGTATTATGTACTTCTTATGCCTATAAATAGATAATTTACTGAAGGCATTGTATAGAAGTCTATATTTTGAGAATAATATAAATCTTCATCTTTCTCTTGTTCTTTGTTATTTTATTCACAACACGTTATCAGCACGATCTCGCTCGATTCGTGGTTCTTGTTGGTGATTTCATAGAAGGGTTTCAATTTTGATAATGATGACTGCATCCACTACATATTCAAGTTAGCTTGAAAAGGCTGGTATGATTAGTTTATTTATATATATCAATATAGTGGTTGGCTAATTATTTTTAATTTAAAATCTATATATTTGGATCTATTCTTTAGATATTATTTCGTTCTAATAATCCATAAAAAGTTGGTCTAATTGTTTATGTTTCCATTGCTAATTATTTTTCAACTTAAAAAAGCTATAAATACTTACATTAAACTCGTTGTTTCTTTACAAAATTACAGTAACTCGTTTTTCTTTTTGGTGGGCAAGAGTTAAAGTTACACGTATGTAAATTGAGATGAAGATTAGCGGTCATGGTCATTGTTATATTTACATTATATATATAATTAAAAACTAATATTTATTTATGTTATTATTTTTATGAAATTTAATATTTTTAACCATGTTTTGAGTTTTACGTGATATGTTTCACTGGCTTAAAAAAACATAGCTTGAATCAAGGAAAAAAAAAATCAAAAAAGGTATGTTTGTTCAATATGTTTATATTGAGATCAATTTTTATTTATGTTATTCTATTGATGAAAGTTAATATTTTTAACCATGTTTATAAAGGGATTATGAGAAGCTGTCTCGGTCATTCACTATGTCTCCATCGTCTTCGAGAGGAAAACCATTATCGGTAAACTCTATTTTTATTTTATTTTCCTTTAAACTATAATTTTAAAGTGCGATATATTATGGTGATTTTGAATCTGCAAGAGACTGTTATAAAGTATATATTTGCTCGAAAGCAATATTTCTTCTTCGTCGAAAAACTCGACCATAGACTTCTCCCAATTCCAAGTTACGAAAATTCGTCTTGATCCAAAAGTTTTATGTGGGGGGCATTCTCTGAAGTAAATGCAAAGCATGATGTTTATTCCATGCGATTATCAATGATGGGGCATTTCCTAAAGTAAATGCAAGCATGATGTTTATTACATGCGATTATTGGAACTGTTTCATTCCCTGAAGTGAATGCAAACATGGTAAATTATTATTCAATTAGAGACATAATTTCGATATAATCCAAGTATATTGGCTGGACATCCCGTTCTGCGAGGCTACTGGTCTCAAAGGAGGTTTTCAAAGGACCTTGTGGGCTGATTTAACAATGTCGCGTACGAGGATTAAATCTTTGTTCTCTATGATAAGAATATGTTAATAAAAACATACTCCACTTTTCACGACAAATAATATTGTTCTCATACACAATATCATGAAAAAGGTTCTAAAGGCCCACTGGATCTACTCCATTCCATGAAGTGAATGTGAGATTATATTATAGAAAGAATAAAAGCCACATTAGAAGTTGTGGTCATGAACGAGGCATGGACATAGACATTATGATCATTTTAAGAATACTTCTACCAACTGGTAGTGATGTTATAAGGATGACAAGAGCGATAAAGATCATTCTAAGAAAATGTATTTTTTTTACTAATGTGATGTTATAAACCATTGGTCTCGCACTTATCAAACGCCAAAGTATTATGGACTTTATCCATAAGCATGAATGATAAATGAAAGAAAATATAAACAAATTTTGTTTATGGCGAAAATAATTATGGCGTTGTTAGTCCAACTCAATTGGATATTGTTAATTTCTTCATAACCCTTAAAGGGAATAATTCACCATTTATTTTATTTCTCTTATAACCTCTAAAGGGAATAATTGATCTTTTATTTATTTTGTTTTATGTTAATTTTATTATTTATTTATGCTAATTTACTTTATATTAACTTGTTTTACATATTATTTATTTATGCTTTATGTTATTTTATTCTTTGAAGAATATAATTACTTTCGAAATAAAATATACAATGAATTGTGGCTATTTATGCCTAGCAGACAGTGCAAGTACTCATATTATACTTAAGCGTAAGAAATATTTTCCCATTTAAATGCAAGGTAAAAATATGACTACAATTTCCCAAAGTACTAAAATATCAATGTTTCGTAAGAACAATAAGTTTTTGAGGGTTTATATCTGATAGATAACCGATTTGATATGATGTGGTATATTTAATATTTTTCATTCCCCTAAGTGAATGAAACAAAGTACGTTTTGAAAGGTGCATAACTATGCATATTTTCCCATTTAAAATGCAAGTGAATAATGTGAGTATTATATCTGGAAGTACTAATATCACAGAAGGCTTTGACTGAGAAAATATGTTATTGCCAAATGAAACTCTATTCCATTTTCACAGTGTATTATATTCGTCAAAGACGCAAAGAGACTTATTGAATTTTAAAGATATTTGCATAAATATATTGAGAATATTAGTCAAGGGGCTGCCGACTATCTCAATATTACGAGTATAACTCAAGGCAATAATAAAATCTTGAAAAAAACATATGCACTGTCATTCATATTGTACTACACAAGAATTAGTACAAATTGAAGCTCATGCTATTGTAAATCCGAAGTTTATTGATAACTTTATTATTTGGCATGACTGGTTAGGACATCCCGGTTCAATTATGATGCAAAAAAAAAATTATTGACACTTTCATGTGGTCATTATTGAAGAACTAAAATTTTCTTCAAGGTAATGTTTTTCATGTTATATTTGCTATCAAAGCAAATTGATTATTCAATCATCATCAACTAAGATAGATTATGAATCTATTAATTTTCTGGAATGGATACAATGTGATATATGTGGGCCCATACACCTTTCTTACAGTCCATCTAGATATTTTACGATTTTAATCGATGCATCGAATAGATGGTTATATGTATCCTTGTTATCAACCCGTAACTTGGTGTTTGCAAGACTACTTGCTCAGGTGATAAAATTATGAGCACATTTTCCAGATTGCCTTATAAAGACAATCGGTCTTGATAATGCTGGTGACATGTCATTTTACATGTAGTATCACTAATTCGCATCAAGCCAACAAATTATCATAAATTCTCCCCATTACAAATGGTTTTTGGTCAAAACCAAATATTTCTCATCTTAGAATTTTGTGTATGTGCGATATATGTTCTGATTCCTCCACCACAACGCACAAAGATGAGTTCTCAAAGGAGGTTGGGAATATATGTCAGATTCAAAATTCCCTTGATAATTAAATATCTTGAGCTTCTAATAAGGAATTTATTTACAGCTCGATTTGCTACTATCATTTTAATGAGTCAGTTTTCCCAACATTAGGAGGAGAAAATAAAATAGATGGAAAAAGAAATAAATTAGAATGAATTATCATTATCTTAGTTTGATCCACGTACTCAACAATGTGAACTATAAGTTCAAAGGATAATTTATTTAGCAAATCAATTGTCAGATGATTTTGCTGACCCTAATAGAGTGACCAAGTCATATATACCAGCTATGATTGCTCTGTTTAAATTTGATGTCTCGGAAGGATAAACTCTAATTGATAATGAGTCTAACTTACGTTTGTAGCGTGGTAGACAAGTAGGTTCCAAAGATAAAAATTCATAAAAAAAAGGAAGGGAGCTATAATTATGATGGTCTGATCGTGGAATTAATGAATTATGAAAATCTCAAGAAGAGATTAAAAGGTCTCCAATAGAGACATTAACATGACTCAGGTACCTGATAATAAAGAGATCTCAATAGATTATGTCATGTCTGGTAATAAGTGGAACTGAAATCAAATCGACGTCGATAATACATTTGAATGCAATATAACGCTATAGATTTTATTTGATGACGTGGATCATGAATCATTGTCAATTGGACAATGTAAATAAAGAAATGATTGGCCAATATGGAAAGAGGCAATTGAGGCGAAACTAAGATCTCTTTCGAAAAGAGAAGTATTTGGGCCTATAGCCCGTATATTGAAATGTGTAAAGCTTACGGATATTAATGAGCCTTTGTGAGAAAGAGAAATCAAAAGGAGAAATCACGAAATATAAGCTCGTTTGGTTGCACAAAGATTCTCACAAAGACATGAAATTGATTATGAGGAAAATATATTCCTCGGTGGTGGATGCAGTTATTTTTAAATACTGTGAAAATAAATGAAATAACTTAGTTTCCGCCTAATGGATGTTGTTACATTTTATTTGTATGAGCCTCTTGATAACAACATTTACATGAAGCTTCTGGAAGGATTTAGACTGCCAGAAGCAGTTAATTCAAGTTCTCGAGAACATTATTCAATTATATTGAATATATCTTTTTATGGATTAAAATATTTTGGGCACATTTGGTATAATCGCCCCATTGAATACTTATTAGCGAAAGACTATAAGAATGATTTAATTTTTGGAGCATTTTATTAAGAGGTTTAGCTCTGGATTTGTCTTTGTTTTTATTGTGTATGTTGACGATTCATTGAGACTCATGAAGAGATATCCTTAACAATAAAATCCTTGTGCAACAATCGGCATACACAGAAAAGTGTTTAAAGAGACTTTACATGCATAGTGCATATTCGTTTATTACTATTTGGTTGCTAGGTCTTTTAATGTAAACAAAGATCCATTTCGCCCTCGAAAAAAAGGTGATGATATTCTTGGTCTAAAAGCATCATATATACATTAATTGATCTGGAACCATCGTATCTTAGTTGGTCCAGAAATACTATCTAAGTGCTACGAGACCATTGCCTTTAAATAATTGCTATGCATAAGGCAAAGCCGAAATATGTGTTTGGCTAAGCATATCCAAAAGATATGTGAATTGCTTTCACAAGATAAGATGCAAGCTATCTTATGTAGAGATAATGCAAAATTTATATCTCAAGGTGGATACATCAAATGTGATAAAATGAAACATTTCTCTTTAAAGTTTCATCACTCATGATCTTCAAAAGAATAATATTTGATGAATAATTTCAAGCAATAATTTGGAAGATTTATCCACTAGTGCTACTATATTTCAACATTTGAAGATTATATTCAAGATTGAATTATGAAGATTCAAAGATCTTCTGTGATGTTTTCATGAGAGGGAGTAAATACGTGTTGCACTCTTTTTTTCTTAACCGAGGTTTTGTCCCAATGAATTTTACTGGTAAGGATTTTAATGAGGCACCATGTTATGTGTATTGTGTATTCTTTTTTTCTTTCACAAATGAAATTTTTTTCCCACTAGATTTTTTTCTTAGTAAAATTTTAACGAGGCACATTATATTCATAGACATCTAAGGAGAGTGTTATAAATATTTATCTATGTGGATGTCTATCATGATAAAAACTTTATCAAGGGGATTTGACTTACTTTATCATTAGGAATATTATCTACAATAATTAGAGTTTAATGTATTATGTACTTCTTATGCCTATAAATAGATGATTTACTGAAAGCATTGTATACAAATCTATATTTTGAGAATAATATAAATCTCTCTTTCTATTTCTCTTGTTATTTTATTTACAACAAGTTCTATCTTGTTCATAGTACAATTAAGTCTTAGGACTACCGGTGTAATTTTTTTACACACATTTGTCTTACCTTTAACTTTAAATTCAATTATTTAAAATAGTTTATTATAGATTATAGACGTGATGTTATACCACTATATGTTTAATTTATCCAAATTCGATAACTCACGAATTAAATAAATATAAATAGTGTAAAACATTTTTTTCATATAGAAATTCGTACTTGTATGCTATGGCGAAGAGGATTTCTATGTGGGAAGTTCTTGATTCGATCAATAGAACACACACCTTCGAGTGACAGCTCCAAAGATGGTGGAGGGCACAGCCATATTCCAATGTGTAGGGAAACACAAGGGAGACGTCTTGACACCCGACCTTTCCAAACACGGATGGATCGAGAGGTGTTGGAGTACGATTTCACCCTCAGACTATTTCAGATTCCTATATAGTTTAAGTATTTTTTTTTGTATTTTTCATTGATGATCTAATTTCGCACCTTAAAATTTTGCAATTTCGCTCTTTTAAATTTCTAATATAACTTCCTAAAAGTTCGCAACCTGACATAAAATCCTAAGTCCGTCCCAGCAACCAAAAACATTCTAGCTTCACGAGTTAGCCATTAATAAACACAGCCGGGTTCCATAACAGAATACTAGAAGAATACTTTTTAACTTTAAAAGTTTCTGAACATTTAGAAGCCTCAATCCATGGAATGCTTCAATCAGGAGTTTTCTAATCCATGGAATCCCAGAAATGCAATAAAACTTCCAAAACAGATGAGATTCAAAGTTTGCAGATTTCTATCATTTCTCACTTTACGAATAAAATTTGAAGCGCTTAATCTTACAGGTCCGACTGATATGGATATGGTTACATCCTTACTTCGATACCTTCCTTCAACAAGTGTCCTTTTACAGACTGAATGGGAACCTAAAACCCAAACAATTAAAGAATTGTAATCAGAGTTCAATTTAATGCCACTGTTGACTGTACAAGTAGGAACCGAAATTCTTTCCTTATTCCATCAATCTGGGAAAACTAAAATTCTAAAAAAGCATTGAACACTTACCTCCTTCCGATGGAAAATGCCAGCAGCAAGAGCTGCTGATGCATTTGATTCTGTGAATACCTCCGAGAAGTGTTCGACTGCACCAGCACCACTGCTTGCAATTACAGGGATGCTGACGGCATCTGATATCAGCTTTATTAAATCTATATCAAATCCTTTTCCTTGACCTGCAAAAGTCAGCAAGTAGGCATTAAACAAGCAAAAATATTCTGGTAGTTCAAAAAACACAATCACTGACACTAATATATAATATCACATCCTATCCTTTTGATGCCTTTGGCTATGCTTGGGAACGTTAGACATAACTTTGATGAGGGAGGATTGTTTGAGTGATAGGAAAGTTGTTTATACCATCACAATCGATGCAGTTCAAAAGTATTTCTCCAGCTCCCAGTTCTTCAACTGCTTTTGCAAGCTCATAAGCTCCAATTGGTCGACCTTCACGTCCACCGTTAACCTTAGGAACAGAAAGACATTCAAGGCAAAACTTCTGAAATACAAGCGGCGATGCAATATTCTTTTGACCATGTACAAGTAATGTTTATGAATGCATTATGCTGTTAAACAAGCCCCAAGAACGTGACATGATTCATGTTGCTATAGTTAAAATGCAAAACAATGTCCTTTTCTTGTAAAGTGGCCTTTGCATTCCGAAAATGGCATTACGTATTTGCAAGTTTCAAATTAGCTACAACTGGTTAATTATAGTCGAATCCATTCTCACTTAACCAACCTGTGGCTCACTTCTCAAAAATAATATTCTTCCTTTCCAATTTCTTTGGCACGGTGAAGGCCAGCAACATCATGGACTATAACAGTAAACCTCTTTTGTCCTGTATTTTCTCTCACTTAATCTTTTTTTCCTACTTCCTTCTTCAATATCCTATTATTATCTTCTCTCTTTCTAACTCAAACTAATTTGCAAATACTTCTAAAATTTTACCTTTTACCTCATATCTTGCTAAACTACCCACAAGCTTGCTTGGTTGTTGAGGATCCTTGTTATTGCGGGGAAGGGTTAAGGGTTTGCATGATGAAATATTGAAGATTTCATTTTGCAACTTGAATTTTATAAAATAAATAAATGCTCCTTCGTCACAAAGTTTGGGAACCAGGCAAAGCTCTACTCATTGGAGACAGTGTTAGTTTATCATTACTTACATCTTTCTTCTCACATGTTTTCGTTCTATATCAATGGGGTTGAATGTTGCTTGCATGCTACTGTTCCAGTGCCTCCCAAGTTTCTTATTCTTCTTTCCTCTCCCTCTCCCTCTTTATACCCAAACAATTGCTTTAGATATTCTAGAAAGAAAACCCTACTTAAGTGATGATTGCTCATTGCTTAGGTCCTAGGTCTTATGGGTACATTTTGAGTGGTTCTCGAAACTTCATCTAGATGAATGCTTTAATGATCATGCACAACGTAGATAGCAAAGAAGCCTACCGTACACTGATACCAAGCATATTCTTCTCCGTTTGGACCTGACACCAGAAAGGTATGTTTTAATGAAACCATCCTTGTTAAAGAAAACTGTAAAAATTTCTTGAAACACATTGTTAGAAACTTTATCTTCCATTAGCACAGAGTAGGATTTTCCAAGGGGACAATGTAGATTTCATATGGATGTTAAATACAAAAACAGTACAATCTTCTTTACCTGGTTTTGTGACTCTTATAGTCTTGAATTCAACGTCATTAGGACTTTTAAGGTATACTCGGCGAGGATCAATGCTTACAACTACTGCCTGTCAAATAAACATTCGCTTAATTCATTACAAATTCATTCACGGAAAATTCAAGGTATACTCTACGAGAATCAGTGCTTACAACTAAAGTCGTCAACATTCAATTGTTTTCTCTAACTTGCATGTCACTAAACTAAAATACAAACCAACATAAGAAAATGTTTATCATACAGGCCCAATCAAATATATATTCATTTAAATCTGTAATCCATCCATCCATCCACCATTTGTATGCTGTTCTTGTTCTTTACATTTATTTTTCCTCAAAAAACATCTATTTCCATATATCGTATTAAATTAAAGGTCGGGCATCAAGAAGCAAACTTCACAATCAGCTAGAATCGATGTATGCATACAGTTGAGAAGAGTAACAAATATACATGGATACATATCAGTACAGGTATTAACCCATCAAAAACAAGAATAGGGATCACCTGATTTCCGTAAACTCTAGAAATTTGTTCTAAGCTGCTCTTTCCAGTCTTTACCTAAAAGAAGCATTTACAGAACTATTAGTAGTAGTTATACATATATGCATGTGTAACATCTTAACTCCATAAGCTACAAGTTTTAATGTGGTGAAGTTGCAAACTTTGGTTTTTAAATATTCTTCTGCTGCATAAACTGCATCACTCCCAATGGAAATTTTATCAGCACCAGACCTAAAGTACTCTGAAGCAACTTCCAAACTAGAATAGTACCTGAAAAATAAATATAACAAATTTATATACAAATTGTGTTGGTTAATTACACAAAGAACACTTAAAGCTGCAGTGTTAGAGAATGTCTAATAAAGCACTAGATCACAGCACAAAACCAAGCACACCTGCCATTTGCATCTGTAAAATCACGTATACCACCTCCAACTGTGAGGGGAACAAAAACATTTTCTGAAGCCCGTCTTAATACCTGCAAAGCACATAAATTAATATAAATATACATATAAATTTGCAAACATACAAACACTAAAGAACAAATTAAAAACACTACGTCAGATTATATTCACAATTAAAGGTCAAAACCTGCAACATTGGTAAATCGCCTAATGGGAAGTCACGGAAGCCAGTAATGTTCAAAAAACTGACCTGAAATTTAAAGCATGAAAGAAACAAAATGTTCAAAGTATAAGAGAAACTCTGGAGAGGCTAATGATTGCCGATATTGCAATATAAACATAGAACACTTCAAAGCTATCAGTATACCTCATCAGCCCCATCTTTGTAATACTGTCCAGCAAGCTCTACTGGCTTGCCAAGGTTTCTCACCTATAAAAGTTTCTTATGAGTTAAAACAACACCAAATCCATGCAAGTTCTCCAGATTAAAAATATATAAGAGATCAACAAGAAAACAAACAAGTTTTACTATATATCCAGTGATATCTAAGGGTACATCCCATTTTTGTTGTGTATGGTAATTATAATGCATTGGTATGCAAAATAAATTCTGAATTAGGTATCCACCAATCTAAACTTTAAATTCAAATAGATGACGAGATTAGAGCAATGAATGACCTCCTCAGGGTTACCTCATTCTCTTTTGTGTGCTCTCTGACATCATACTGGTCCCCTTTGGTCACAACAAGATCCCCTTTATCGTTTGTCCTAACATCAAGACAAGCAATAACCTGAATGGAAGATAAAGCAGTCAGCATAGAGACATATGATCCATGAAATCAAGCAAGACATCTCAATAGTCATTAAGATATATGTAATTAAAACTGGAAGAAAAGATGGTGCACAGAAAATAAAATCAAGAATAAAATACAAAATCATTTGAATTACAGAAACTCTTACCCTCTTAGCAAGTTTTGAAGCCTTCCCTTGAGTAGGATTCTGTACTTCAGTTAACCATTTAGATCTTTAGAAGGATGAAAATAAGAGTTAATAGAAGTTACTAGATGGATTAAAACCAAGGACAATGACTACCTTTGTCCCCCGTGAGTTTGGTAGTAGGAACCTTCTCAATATAGAAAGACCAACATCTGAAACAATTTAATCCACTTATTAATTGTCAATAAACAGGTTAGCTATCACGTCTGGCATTAGCTCTGAAAAGAAGACGAAAAGTGTTTTACAAAGAAAATTGTCCTATAATAAAAAAAGACCAAGTACATTGTAAAGTATATGGTGGAACCAAGTAACCAACAACAAACGCCAGGAGGAACCCATTAGAAATCGTACTTTTCATGCTCTATGTGTACCCATGTTGATGTCTTAAACAGGATTCTTATAGTTGCTTCTTTCACAAACATAGAAAACCAGAAGATGAATCTAATATGGAAAAATTGTTCAATTGATATTTGCATTTCAGAAATCATTCCCATACCAACATGAAGAAACTTATGTATTTTAAAATCTGAAACATACAAGAACAAAAGATAAAAACTAAGAGCACAAAATATCTTGCCTCCACTCTTCTCTGGATGGAACTGAACTCCGTGCACATTTCCCCTTCTAATAGATGCAATAAAATCATCGCCATAGTTGCATGTAGATGAAACCCATTCCTTGTTATCATCTGACTACCAAAAATATGATTATATAGGTTACCAAACAGCACAAAGTATGGCTTAAAGCTTTTTCAACATGCACATTATGAGCAAGAGTGAGAAACAATTAAGAGGTTGACAAGGAAGAGCATACTGGCATGGCACGGTAAGAGTGAACAAAGTAGACATGTTGATCTCCAACATCCTCCAAAATTTCAGAGTCTTTTGCAATTTGCAAAGCATTCCAGCCAATATGTGGCACTCTAAAACCATTAGAAGAGTTAAACCGCCCAACCACACCAGGTACCAAGCCAAGACCATTTACTGAAACAAATAGACACAATGAAGTCAAGTTGAAAAGTTAAAGAATTAGAAAAGAAAACACATAAATTTTCTCTCTTTGCTAAATGAAGACTAATTAGTATCTTCTTTCTCTTGTTGATTCCTTCTTCCTATGCTTCATCTCTTCTTTAAGTTATCTATAAATATATATTAAAAAAACTGAAGTAAGAAAGAAATTGAAAACACCAAAGAAAGATTCTCATTAAACCACATAATAAAACATAACATACAGTGGGGAATATAGTCATGAGTCATGACACAGTCTACAAGCATAGAAACTTTACCGAGTCATAATCATATAACACAGCAACACGCGGGCGTGCGCACACACACATAATAGGTCTATCAAAGATTTACAAAAAGAAAGTTTTTTTTGAAAATTGACCTGGTCCATTCTCTTCGCTATACTCGAAAAGTAGTTGAAGTCCAAGACAAATGCCTAGAAATGGGCGGTCATCTTTTATATAGGTACGTAGTGCTTCATCCATCCTGACAAAAATGGAAAATGAAAGACAAATTAACTAAGTTAGAATTCGGAAGCCAAATAAAAGAGATGATTATTTATGGTTAAAAGCCTGTAGGAGAAAAAATTTTCTGCCAGTCACATACTGTTAGAACTTTCATTTAAATTTTACTTAGTGGTTATAAATAAATCAGTAGATATTTCATAAGAAAAATTCATTACAAAATCATACCCTGTCTTGACAAGTACATCCATGGCCGAAGCAAATGCCCCGACACCAGGAAAGATAAGGCGTTCTGCGTTCAAAATGTCTTTAGGAGTTTGCACCTACATTTTAATCAAAAGAACGCATATTGTTATCACTTACTATGCATCCTTTTATGTAAAGCAATTAAACATAGAATGATACAAATTATCATCATATTCTAAAAGCTAAAATTGCTTACATCCTCTATCTTGAACCCAAGGAAGTGAATCGCATTCCTTAAGCTCCGAACGTTTCCAGCTCCATAATCAAGCAACGTCACAACTGAACCTAAAAGGCCCCAAAATAATGTTAAAAACATAACAAAATATTTTTTTATATATTTTTTTTATCTTCATCTAATCCAACCAGATTTGCAATAAAAGTACCAGAACTAGAAGCAGATGAAGCACGGATAACAAGCTTTCGAGGAGATACTGATTTTAGAGTATTTTTCTGACTCTTTTGGTGGGGCGCTATTATTGAAGACGGTGACAGAGAAGAAAACGACAACGATTTTGTTGCAAAGCTTGTAAAGGAAGCATATGGAATCCCCTCCATTACAGAACAATGCTGTTTAGTGCAAAGAGAACAATCCTTCATGAAACAATTCAAACTCAGTTTAACAACAAATTCTCAGCAAAGCTTCTTCATGTCATTTATGGAATGTAAGTTCAAGCAAGATCATGAAGATCAAGTAAAACAATCTTCAAAACCCACTTAGAAAAAGAAATCTTTCATTCATTTAAGATCAGTGACATTTCGCAGAATAAGCAGATAAAAAATCAAATTAAGCTCATCTAAAATCAAACTTCGTTCCCCATTACAATCACACTACATTACAATAAAATTTAAGTAATAAAACATAAAAAAAACTCATTCGAAGGGTAATTCATGAATAAAAAAACATAGAAGCATAGGAATGAAGTTTAATCCTTCAAATCATTATTCCAAAGAATTCACATTGGATATGAGCCCAAAGAAAAGTGTAAAGTGCATTAGTAATCCTAAAGATAAAATAGAGGAGAGACCCCTACCGCACCCTGAATAGCAAATTACGATGGCGGAAGCCGCTGAGAGTGGTGGAGACGGCGGCGGCGACGATGGCGAGTACCTCGATATAGCGGGTAGTATGAAAAAATTGTGGGATCCGAGTATTTCAGTTGTTTTTTTAGATTAAAAACGACTTCGTTTCTGGGATAAGCATATCAAAATTCAAATCTTTGGTTCCTTTCGTAAAAGTTTATAGGGAAAACTAACCCACTGACCACCAAACAAATTGAGAATATCTTTTAGACCACCAAATTATAGAAAATATCAACCAAACCACCGAACTTATAAAATCAACCTATTTTGACCACCGCCGTTAAAAACTTAACGGTGGAGTGATGGAACTGCCACGTGGCAATTGACGGAAAAATTTAAAAATTACACATTTGGTTCCTGTTATTTACATATTCTTTTAATTTAGTCCTAATTTTAAATTAATAAAATAATAAATTATTTAATTAAGTGGGGACACGGAATTTAATTATTTATATTTGATTTATTAATTATTTTTCCACATCCAATCAGGTGGTGACACGTGTCACACCAATTTAGAGGAGAAAAATAAATTTCTCTTCACATATGCTTTGTAAGATTTGAACTTAGGTCTCAACAGGGTAAAGCCAATGGCTTTGCCACTACACCAAACACAACTTTATATTATGATTCTACAGATATAATATATCTCTATTATTAGTTTCCACATTTATAAGCCAAAAGCTCAAACCTTAAACACTAATTTCACATATATAAATCTCAAACCCTAAACTCTAACCCTAAATATTTTAAATTAATTTCACGTTAAACATTTCAAATTAAACACCAAACCCTAAACATTTCAAATTAATTCCCTACTAAATATTTTAAATTAAACCCTAAACCCCAAAACCTTAAAAAATTCAAATTAATTTCACGCTAAATATTTCAAATTAAACTCTAAACCCTAAATATTTCTAATTAATTTCATGCTAAATATTTCAAATTAAACCCTCAACCCAAACCTTAAACCCTAAAATTTTCAAATTAATGTCACGCTAAATATTTAGGGTTTAATTTGAAATATTTAGTGTGAAATTAATTTGAAATATTTAGAGTTTAGGGTTTAATTTAAAATATTTTGCGTGTAATTAATTTGAAATTTTTAGGGTTTAAGGTTTGGGTTTGGGGTTTAGGGTTTAATGTGAAATCAATTTGAAAGTTTTAGGGTTTAGGGTTTATTTTGCAATATCTAGCGTGAAATTCATTTGAAATATTTAGGGTTTAGAGTTTAATTTAAAATATTTAATATGGAATTAATTTGAATTTTTAGGGCTTAAGGTTTGGGTTTGGGGTTTAGGGTTTAATTTGAAATATTTAGCATGAAATTAGTTTGAAATATTTAGGGTTTGAGATTTATATATGTGAAATTAGTGTTTAAGGTTTGAGCTTTTGGCTTATAAATGCGGAAACTAATAAGAGGTATATATTATATCTGGAGAATTATATCACAAAGTTGTGCTTGGTGCACTGGCAAAGCCATTGGCTTTACATTGTCAAGACCCAGGTTTGAATCCTTCAAAGCGTAGGTGAAGAGAAATTTATTTTTCTCCTCTAAATTGGTGGTGACACGTGTCACCACCTGATTGGAGGGGGAAAATAAATTAATAAAATTAAATATAAATAATTAAAGTTCTCCAATAAGGTGTTGACAAGTGTCATCACTTAATTAAACAATTTATTATTTTATTAATTTAAAATTAGGACTAAATTGAAAGAATGTGTAAATAACATAGACCAAATGTGTAATTTTTAAATTTTTCCGTCAATTGCCACGTGGTAGTTCCGTCACTCTACCGTTAAGTTTTTAACGGCAGTGGTCAAAATAGGTTGATTTTATAATTTCGGTGGTCTGATTGATGTTTTCTATAGTTCGGTTGTCCAAATAGGTATCCCCAATTTGTTTGGTGGTCAGTGGGGTAGTTTTCCCAAGTTTATATTAAGGCATAAATGACAATTTAACCCCTGGAATATGCACAAAATATTAAACTTCCCTTATGTATTTTTTTTGATGTTTTGCCCCCTGAACTAAAAATCGCGACCTCATATGCCACTGAACTAAAAACCGTGACCTCATATGCTATTTTCGTTAAAAAAAATTGTTACAGACCAATCAAAACTGTCATGTGTCATTTTATTAAAAAGAAAACAACCTGACTTAAATAAAATGGATGAACTGTACATTAAGTATACCAAATTTTACTTTTTTTGTTCATTTTAATCCCTTAAATAACCAGTTCTAGTTTTTTAACTGAGATGTTATTTTCTCTGAAAATTCAATTTTAACAAGCTCACAAAACCCCTAGCAACCATCACCGACTTCAGCCTCCGTTGATGCAGGAATGCCCCCATCCCTGCCCCCTTTCCACCACCACTATTAGAAAAATTAGTTAATTTACTTGCTGCTCAGCAGAATCAACAAATTTGGTTGGAATCTTTCTACATTTTCCACAAACTCATGAGTCCCAATGGCCGCAAACTTATGAATCCCACCGTCACAACATTCTTGAATCAATTTCCCCGTTAATTTAATCTGCAAATCACCCAATTATATTTAATTTGTAGGCGTTGGAAACGCTTTGCTCTTGGGTTAGACTGTTACCAGAGTCCTTAAGGTAGATTCAAACTAATTTTGGGGCTAGGGTTTCGTTTTGGGAAGTAGGGATTGTTTGTTTTTCTTTTGTTCGTGTTAGGGGAAACTTAATTTTCTTTCTCCCAATGTCGGTCACCGTTGAGTGCGGTTGAGGAGCGTTGCTGATGATCTGCATTGTAACAATATTATGATGTCAAATTGTCTTTAGAGCTTAATTGTCATTTTCTTGTATAGATAAAACAATTGTGAGCAAAAATTGTCAAAATTGCTCAAATGTATAAGTTTTGGGTGAGTGCTTAGAGTTGCAAACACATATCTATTAGAGAGATTTCTTGTTTTCTTTGAATTCCACTTGTAAGAGAGTGTTTGATTAAGCTAAGGGTAGATAGCTTAATCATTGTAACGGTTTCCTCCTCATCCAAGAAAAGAGAACAAAATTCTTAGTGAATTTGGGAAATCCTTGGTGGCGTTCCAAGGTAGTGGATGTAGGCCTTGGGTTAGAAAGCTGAACCACTCTAAATCCTTGTGTTTAATTCTTTATTTTGCCACCAACTTAAACACCCAAAAATCCAACTTCTCCACCACTTGGCAATCTATAACGGTTGAAGGAAATCGAGCCTATCAAGCCTAACAATTCGTATTAGAGCGATGCTCAATTAAAGGAGATTAACATCATATTGAGGCGATCCGGAAGCTCGATACAACAATTCAATCAACTGGTCAAATGGCAAGGGGGTCCTTTCATGCCACAACGAAGTAAGACATAATGAAGTGCGGATGATCGCAAGAAGATGAAGCTTAATTGCAAGGCCTTGCACATCCTCTTTTGTGCATTTGGCCCCAACATCTATGAGAAGATGTCCTCTTGCAAAGATGCCAAGGAAGTATGAGACAAGCTTGAAGTCATATATGAGGGGACAAACGAAGTAAAGGAGACCAAGATCGGCCTCCTCAACCACGTGTATGAGAACTTCAAGATGGAACCAGATGAAGACATCACAAAGATGTTCGATAGATTCTCTACCATCACAAATGAACTAAAAGGCTATGAAAAAATCATTATGGAAGACAAGCTTGTTCGAAAGCTTCTCTATTCTCTTCCTGAGTTATGGGAATCAAAGAAGACCGACATCATTGAAGCCAAAAATCTAAAGACCTTGAAGCTAGATGAACTCATGGGGTCTTTTCTCACTCATGAAATGATGAAGAAAGAAAAAGAAGAGGAGAAGAAGAATGAAGAGATAAAGAAGATGGGGAAGAAGAAAATCATGAAGCTAGGCATCAACGCGAGTGCCGTTGCTCTCAAATCCTCTACATGCCAACACATTTATTTGAGCAGGGAGGAAAGTGAAGATGAAGGGATGATTCATCTCTTTAAGAAATTCTCCCGATTCATAAAGAGCAAGATGGATAAACCCAATCATGAATCAAAGAAGAAGATAAAGAATTCCCACAAGTCCAATAAAAAGGGATCATCTTCAAAGAAAGCATATATGGATACATGGAGTGATGAAGACTGCACCGATGATGAGGTAACCCACCTATGTGTAACACCCGTGTTTTGGGCCTAGGAGTTAACCGGGTTTTGGTTCGAGTCAAATAAAATTTAAATTAAAATAATTCCACTTCTATTAATGACCTAGTTGGAGCTTTGGAAAAGGGGGAGGGACCTATGTTGCTATTTGACCCAAATTTAAAAAAGCTAGACAACTTTATAGAAAAGTTGTCATCTTTCTTCCCCCCATTCCCTCTCCAACACCATTTTCACTAAAACTCTCCCCAAAACCCCTTTTTGCTTTGGCTACTTTTCCACTTCATTCTAGCTTCAATTCAAGGTGTTTCTCAAAGGTAAATATGTTTTCCAACTCTCCTCTTTATTCCCTATTCAACAATTGTTGTAGATTTCAAAAAGATGGTGTTTTGAAAATTAGGGTTCTTATGAAATTTGGGGTTTTTGATGGGGCTTTTCAAATTGTTTTGTTAAATCATGTTGGGGGTTTGTTTAAGCATGATGAAATACATCATATACTTTAATTTGGTTGAATTTTGATAAAAATTCGTAGTATGGTCTTAGGGCTAAATTTAAGGTTGTAAAACTTGAGTTTTAGGTGGAATTTATGTTGAAAGTAAGGGGCTGTGGGTCTACCTATGGTATGGGGGTGTTTTGGGATGATTTGGAAGCCATTTGGATGCTTGGAAATCGAATTTTCAGCCTTGAGTTGTGGGAGTCCGAAAATGGGATTTTTAGAGATGTTATGTGGTTTGGAAATTGTGGAATTTGGGTTGTGAGTGTAAAGTGGATTGAAGGTTGATTTAGCATTGAATTGGGAAGTAATAAATGTGTTTTTGTTTGACTAGAAGCAAGAGGAAACGCGAAAGGGGCTTTGGGACCGAATCCGGGTTCGTAGGAAGATTGGTTCGAATTGCTAAGGAAGGGCGGTGAGTGGTTTCAACTTGTTTTAAGTTTGGTTCGAGTATGTGTAGTGGGAGTATGTGTGAAGTGTGCTTGGTAGGCCACTCATAGTTTATTCAAGTTGTTGTTTTAACCTTCGATATCCATGAATGCTATTATGCTTGTTTGACAATGCTATTATGATTGTGGTTGGTAGATGTGAGTTTATCTTGATATACATCTATGAGATTGAGCATAAATGTGGTTGATGATATATATATATGTTGTGGTTATGATAATTGGCACTAAAATAATTACCGGTTGTAAATGATCGATCATTAGGATAGTGTGCACACAAATTGAGTCAAAACGTACGTGGCCTTGATGGCGTTAAGTCATCAAGGAGGAGTACGGTGATGTAACATTCCACCGGAAGCTATACATATATTTCTACGGGATGATGAGTGGAATCCCATCCGTAGGGCATGTGGCGATGAGTGAAATCCCGCACATGCAAGGTCCGGTGATGAGTGGAATCCCACCGAGGTAAAGTATTGTCAAGGTTAAATCCGCACAATCGGGGTAATTAAAGTGGCCAATTAAACTTAAATCGTGAATTGTGATATATGATGGTGATATATGGTTGAATTATATTTTGTTGCTATATGATGATGATATATGAGATTTGAACTTGTTAGGATCGAGAGACCATATATGTCACTTGAAAGACTAGCTAGGTCTACTTGATATTATGTCAATGGTTGATGTATGTAGACTAGGATTAACATGCTTGGACCCTGCATTGTTGTTGTTTTCCGTTTTAGAGCACCCTCACTAAGCTTATAGCTTACGCTCTCTATGTTCAACAATGCAGATCATTAGCGTGGCGTTAGCTCGAGGCAAGGCAAGAAGGGGCTATCCAAGTTGTTGCTCAAGTATGGTAGATTTTGTAGTAGTTAAGCAATGTGGCATTAGGACGTGTTAGTATGAGCCTTGTATGACTCTTATGAATGATGTTGTTTGGATTGATGTTTGGATGGTAAAACGTGTAATATTTGTTGGTTGATGTTGATGCTAGGGGCATGCTTAGACTCTATGTTATGTTGATTTTGTGTGGCTTGTGATGTCATGTTTAAGTTGTAAACCATGCCTAATTTGCTCTCTTGTATATGGATTGAATGCTTTAGAAACCATGTTTAAAGTTGGATGTTGTTTGAATGGATGTATGAGTGTTGATTGTTGCCTTTGTCTTAGACATATTAAAGTTGTGTCAAAGCATGATGGTAATGTTGTAGTATGTTGGGTTTAATTGCTTGGTCGTTATATGGTGTCCAGGGGATGTTTTGGGGCATCCTTGTGCCTCAAAACAGCCCAGAAAAGTCTGCAGACAGGGGGTGTTTCGGAACGGGTCCCCGTGTTCCGAAACGACCCCTGCGTAAATGGCCTGCCGTTTCGAAATGGATGAGGGTCGTTCCGGAACGTTTTCGCCACTGGAATTTTGAGAAATTGACGAGATGAAGCCGTTCCGAAACGGGCCTTTGAAGTTCCGAAACGGTCAAATCTCGTTGACCACGAGATATTGACCGTCAAGGTCGTTCCGATATGGGTCACCCCTGTTTCGGAACGGTCACCTTGTGGTTGACCCAGGCTCGTTGACCAGGTCAGGGCGTTTCGGAACACCCTATAGGTGTTTCGAAACGGCCTGCTGGAATGAAGAAAATGGACTGCCTATGTTTGTTTGGTCGGTGAATTGTTTCGTGATTGTATCTTCCGCTGTTGTGACACACTTAGGTCTAATTTATGTATGTAGACAAGATAAGATAAAAAAAGGAAATTTTCTGGGTCGTTAACCGAGGGGAAACCTTAACGGGTTTCGCTTCGGTTTTCCCCGTGTGGCCCACTCGGACCGGTCATCCGACCAGACCGGGACGAGGGGGTTACACTATGCTTCATGGCCCTCAATGAGGGGGAGATAACTTCTAATTCATCTAGTTCAAATTCATATATTTTTGATGAGTTATAAGATGCTTATGATGATTTGCTTTTGGAATTTAAGGCATCATTTTCTAAAAACAAAAAAAAATCCTTTCAAATTTGAAAAAGGAAAATGATTTGCTTTCCAAAACAAATCTAGAGGTTGAAGCAAAAATTAAAGATTTTGAACTTAAAGTTTTAGATTTACATAATTTGCTTCAAACGATGAAAAAGATCATCGAAAAGAAGTTGATGATCTTAAGAAGAAAAAAGATTTGATTTTCAATGAACTTTAAAAGAAAACAATTTGGGAAAATCAAATTTTTATGTTAAACAATCTAGTGCCCCTAGATTTTTGAATGGAAATTTTTTTAGAAGTATTTGGGTCCCAAAAGGACTAAGTACTTCAACTAAAAAGGATGAAATTGAAAAATGGATTCCTAAGGGGACTAAACTATGTGCAACTAACGTCTATGGATCCAAAGCAATTTGAATACCAAAAATTACTTGATTGTCTTGTTTAGGTGTGATGGAGAGTGATCAACAAGTCCAGATTGGAGGGGGAGCTTCATGCACACAAAGAGAGCACTTGAAGAAGGAAGGCTTCACATCCTCCCTTAGATTCAAGTGTGGTAAAATTAGTTGAATTTATTTTCATTTAGTTTTATTTCTTTTAATTCAACTAGTTTGATCATATTGTTGGACTAACAATATTTGATGCTTTAGGTAAGGGGAAGCCAATTTTAAAACCAAAAGTTTTTAATTGTGTCAAAAAATTTAAACATCTTATGTTATTTTGAGCCTAATGTATTTTATATTCTTTTTTATATAACAAAAAAAAGGGAGAAATAGTTTGAAAAATTGATTTTTTAAATGAATAAGGGGGAGCTTTAACATCATTTAATTTTCAAAATCTCTTATTCAAATTTTTAAACATAAAGGGGGAGAATCTCAAACAAATTTTCAAGTTGGTTTTATTATATTAAAAAAGGGGAGATTTTAGAACTAAATATTTTGATATAATAATTAAAAAATGTTTTGGACTAAATTGAAAAGAATTTAAAACATGCCTTTAGTCAAAACAAATTGAAAATATATTTAAGGGTTTTTATAAGGCTTTGGAATAATTTAAAGTGCATTTAAAACAGCCAAAACCAAGCTTTTAATATAATTGTACCGATACGGTATGTTACCGTATCGATACCCTTTAGGGTTTTAACTACAGTGATTTTCCAGTAGCCAAAACATGTACCGATACGCTTTGTTGTATCGATACGATGTGCTTTAAAATACCCAACAGCTAATTCGCGTACCGATACAGTTGTATCGCGTACCGATACGCTCAACTACCCCCAACGGTCAATTTCCCAACGACCTTTTAAATTGCAAGACCATACCGATACACTTGCCACGTGTATCAATACGCACCAGTTGGAAGTCTCAATGGCTATTTTCTTATCGGGACCGTATCGATACGGTTTGAGAAGTATCGATACGCTAAGCTGTAGAACTGCATTTATGGTGGGAAATAAAGGTTCCAACGGCTCTAATTCAATCCCAACGGTCATCAACAACTACAAACTAAATTAGAAGTATAAAAGGAACCTCCAAGCATCAAGGAAAGACTAATAACTCAATTGTAACAACATTATGATGTCAAATTGTCTTTAGAGCTTAATTGTCATTCTCTTGTATAGACAAAACACTTGTGAGCCAAAATTGTCAAAATTGCTCAAGTGTATAGGTTTTGGGTGAGTGCTTAGAGTTGCAAACACATACCTATTAGAGGAATTTCTTGTTTGCTTTGAATTTCACTTGTAAAATAGTGTTTGATTAAGCTAAGGGTGGATAGATTAATTGTTGTAACGATTTCCTCCTCATCCGAGAAAAGGAGACGAAATTCTTAGTGAATTTGAGAAATCCTTGGTGGCGTTCCAAGGTAGTGGATGTAGGATTTGTGTTAGAAAGGCGAACCACTATAAATCCTTGTGTTTAATTCATTATTTTTGCCACGAACTTAAACACCCAAAAATCTATCTTCTCCACCACTTGACATTCCATAACGGTTGAAGGAAATGTTGTGTTGTTTGTGATCTTGCTTATGTATCATAGGCTGCGGAGGGTATCGCGTAGTCCGCGGGCGATCTTAAGCGGCATGGTTCGCGTGCGTTGTTACGTTCACTATTGGTCGTCCCTCGTGCTACGTTGTCCGTAGTCTTGCTCATCCTGGTTTTGACACGTGGCGGTAGGTGTTTGGAGGTACTAACAAAGATCAACAAGATCTCGTGAATTGTTGTCGAATTTATTTCAATTCAATGAGCATTTTCAATATTATGCCTTGAAGAGGACTCGAACCTCCACGCTCTTTAGCATGAGATTTTGAGTCTCGTGTGTTTATCATTTCAATTGAGTTCTCAAAGTAACAATTTATTTTTGAGATTTAATAATTGATCGTGTGGTTAAGAATTTTCATGTTGTCTCATCATTATGTGTTCGAATTTGTTTAAATACTAAAAACAAAAACATTATTAAAATTATAAAAAACCATTGAAAGTAATAAAAATAAAAAAGTATGAAAGTTTATAAAATAAATAAAAAGAAGTGTTAAAAATAAAAGAAAATATTTATAAATATTTAAGAAAGCATTAAAAATATTAAAGAAATTAAAATAAATGTTAAAAAAATGTTTTTGTACATCTTCACCGAAAATGTATTTGACTGTTTTTTTTTGTCAATCTAGGACTAATGTTGTTCCTTGATTTCGTTTTTAATGGAATCTCTTGCAACAAAACAAATATGATTTTCTGGGTTTAATTCCGCAATTGAAAAATCACGAACAAAGTTGAGCACATTAGGCCAGTTAGCTAAACTGTTTATTTTTGTCCTCTTATACTTCCTTAGATTATGGGTTTTAAAACTATTAAAAGTCTTTTTTTTTTCTTCTCTAAAATCCTGTTTTTCTCTCCTCTAGATAAGATTAAAATTAAGATTAATAATAATAATAATAATAATAATAATAATAATAATAATAATAATAATAAAAGTCTACAGCGGTCAAAAATAAAACTCATGAGTATTTTGGTGCAGACTCTGTCCATCATTTCTAACACCTCTTTTATTTTGTTTATAATTTTAGTACATTTTGTATTCATCGTCGGGTTCAATAATATTATGGTTTTTATAAACTTTTTGAGTTTCCTAATAAATTTGAATAAATTTTTGGCATAAAGTTAAAACTATCCCTCTAACGTTTGGTTGTATGGTCATTTTGACCCTTATTTCTTTTTAAAATATTTTGGCCTTAGAATTTTAATTTTTCGTCAAAATAGTTACATTTAGATGGAAACCGTTTGTTGAATAACGGTCAACAATTTTTTGTTGACTAGACGCGTCATGTGGACTAAATTACTGATGTGGCATTAAAAATATATATTAAATAAATTATAAATATTTTTTAAATTAATATTATCTAATTTAAATGCAAGTAAATGAGCAAAATTTGAGTCTTGCCTGCAAGGAATCAAATCCAAGTGTAGCGGGTGAAGTGTTCAACTCCTAACCACTAAACTAAGATATTACGTTGATGCCTTGTTACCAATAATCATATTTATTATTATCATTTTATTTTTATCATCGTCTCAAAAAACCTTTAACCTTATTACTAATATTTTATATTTTTATATATTAATATTATATATATTATTATTTATTTTATAAGATAATTCGAATTAATCTAAAGTAGTTTGAGATATATAACATTTGTAGTAACATATTATATAATGTTATGTTAGTTTAGTGGTTAAGGATTAACTTTTGTATTTAAAGGTCTTGGGTTCAAATCTCTATAAGTACATGGTTTTAATATTTTTCTCTGGAAAAACGACGTATTTTTGGCTATCTTAACAAGTTTCAGATTCGTTCACTCGTTAAGAGAAAAATTACTCATTTTCACTATGTACTAGTTCCAGATACGTTCACTAGTGCTTAAGCGCCTAATCTCGCTATTGGTCTTTTCGCGTTTTTAAAATTTCAAAATTTCTCAATTTTTACAAAAGAATTCTTTCGCATTTATGGGAGAATGATGATAATGCTCAAGGTAATAAGAGCATGTAATCTTATATTTATGTTAACATGTGTCTTCGACGCGTATTACCCGTCGATTATCTTTTTAGAGAAAATTTATAAGAATTTCTCTTTGTATTATTTACACTGTGAAAGAATAATTTTCTTCTATTTATAAACTCGAATTTGAACATGATCAGACAAGTATTTAATTGTTTGAAATTCGAGATTAATTGTTTTAAATTCTGATCTAATTCCAGCATTGTATTTGGACTGAAAACAATCATATATATCAGATTAAGATCTTGTAGCTAGGGTTTGGAAGAAAGGGGAAAAGTCTCTTAGGGATTTGTTTACTCGATATTAGAAAATTGGGAATATCGAATTGAAAGAAAATGAATCTTTTATTAGACTTTAACAAAAGTCAGAAAGTCAAAATTACACTACTATTGACCAAAGTCTATTATTTATGATGAATTAAAAATTAAAGAAACAAAAAAAAATAAAGAAAAATAACTAACTAAAACTAACAATTGTAACCTAATAGCCCCCTCAAGGTGAATCATATACATCGTGTATGCCCAGCTTGGAGATGAATGTTGAAAAAACTGAAGGAAGTAAAGCCTTAGTGAAACAGTCTGCTAGTTGATTTTGAGTAGAAACATGAAACATCTTGATAGTCCCATTTTGAACCTTCTCACGTATTAGATGACAATCTATCACTATGTGCTTCGTGCGTTCATGATGAACTGGATTCTCAGCTATCTTTATTGCTGACTGATTAACACAATATAAATGTGCAGTGTGTAAAGGAATCTGCAAGTCAGATAAGAGAAAGTTAAACCATTGTAATTCACATGTGACAGCAGCAATAGCCCTATACTCAACTTCAGTAGAAGATTTAGAAACAATATTCTATTTTTTTAGACTTCCATGACATTAAAGAATTTTCTATGAAAATGCAAAACCCTGTTGTAGATTTTCTGGACTGAGGACATGAAGCCCAATCAGAGTCAGAAAAAACCTGTAAAAGGAAATTATTATCATCAGAGAAAAATAATCCCTGCCCTGGACATTCTTTTAAGTATCTAAGAACACGATGAGCTGCCATAAGGTGAACAGAAGTTGGAGCAGCAAGATTGACAAGTCGTCGTTTAACCGGTCAAAAATAAATAAATGTTTAACCTCTTTCAACAATAAATAAAATAAAGAAATTGAATAGATATAGGGAAAGAGGGTCGATCCGCTGGGAGATTGGCTGGAATTATTGACTTGAATTTGTCGGATTTGAATTCCCAGGAATATCTGTAAAAACAAAGAAATAAAAAGGGGTGATATGATTTTGAGTGAAGTAATAAAATAAAATGCAAGAATTAAAAATAATAAGAAAAGCCAAGTGTGCAAATCAGCCTCGAACCAGCTCCTTCAATTCTTTCGATCACTGAAATAGATTTTTATTTCGGGGATCATGTCGGTTATAGTCTACGAGGCCCAACCCGTCGTAACTTATTTCTCTCTCGAGTAACCAATCCTCCCAAGTCTATCTTCGAAAGATGGTTCTTAAATAAATCAACCACGTCTATCGCCGTTAAAGTATTTAAAATAAAAACAGGAAAAATCCGACTCAGAAATTGTCTAAAAAAATAGAATCGCTTCTGATTTTATCTTTCCTTAGCGGACCGCCGCTAAGAGTGTTCACAGGAAGTCGAAATTTGCCACAGGCCGATCTTTCCTCCCAACTATGTTTTAAACGATTCCAGACCAAAGAGCTCTTTTTGATTTGAAAAACGGTTAAAAACCTTTAGTAAGGCCGATTGCCAAACTATCTAAGCAGAAAGATAAAAATGATTTCCCAAAAGAATTTAAGCAAGTCCAATTCTCACGAATCGAATTGACTTGGCTGGTTCTTGGCTTAAAAGATTTAGCTAAACATGATATTGGTTATCATGCTTAACTTGGTTTTGGAAAAATAATTAAATAACATAAAAGAAAAGAACTTGGATTAAACTAAAAGTGTTTACAAATATAAAATTCTCAAAGCTGGAAGATGATCTTAAGCCTTCACCAAAGGTTGATATTTATAGGCTAAGATTTACAAAGATAAGAGAAAAGAAATAACAATTCAAATTCAAATGTTGATTAAAATTCAAAATAAAACTAAATGGATAAAAGCTGATAAACTGATCGGATTCTTCTCTCGGAACATTCCAGGATCTTCTAGAAGTTGCCACGTCACTGCCACGTCAGATGCGTCGTGCCTGGTGTCGTGCCCATGATGCCAGTCATGACAGAATATAAAAAAAACTGCAGAAATGCTCTCTTTTCACTGCTATTTCCAGAATTGGATCCCTACACAAAATGTAACGAAAACAACATGTATTAAGCAGCAAGAAGTCCCAATAACTAGAAAAGTAGCATGTGAAATATGACAAATTTGAGAACTCATCAAATTCCCCCTCACTTGTCTCATACTTGTCCTCAAGTATGTCCGAAAAAACATAAACCCAAGAATGCATTTCTTAAGCCATTACAAGCATCAAACACAATCATAAGAGTTCTAGTGCAAAAGGAGTTTCATGAAAGAAACATAATCAAACCAAATGAATGCAAGCAAAGAACAACCCTTATCCCTTCCAATTACCTATCAGGCATTAATCAAATCTTAGCCTAGTCTTAAGCCTCACCAAGATACACTCAAGAGCACTCAAAGTGTTTAAAGGTAAATGTGATGCAAAAAACACTCTAAGTCATGCATGAACAAAGGTTTCCATAAGCTTGTAACAAGTTCAATTCTCCACTACTTATTAGAATCGAGGTGCAAAAATCATTAGGTCTTTTGTTCAAGGTGTAATGTGGGTTTAGGAAAGGGTAAAAAGAAGGAAAGGAAATAAACAAAGAAGATGATCAATGCAAGATTTTTCAAAACAATAAACAGTGAAGACATTAAAAAGGAGCAAAAAATGGGCAAGCAAACACACATTTTTTTTCGAAACTGTTTTTCTTCTTTTTTTTTTCCTTTTTTTCTTTTCGAAGCAATTGCTTCCTTTTATTCTGTTTTTCCTTTTTTTCTTTGTGTTTTTTTTTTCATTTTTTTCTGGAAAAACTGTACCCTTATTTGAAAAGTATCTTCTTCATGTCTAATAAAGGTTCTAGCATTTGATCAATTGAAATGGTTAAGTCAAAGGAATGGGATGTAAGGCTTACAAAGGCTCACTAGGCGATGAGAAAGGGTAAATTAAAATGAAAGGGATGGAAGAGGTTAAAGCCTAATGCCTAAATCATTTTAAAGCACCTCGTTCTTAGTGTAGTCTCGAATCGTAAGCAAGCCACAAGTTTTAGATTCCTAAAATTTAGGATGACACTCTCAAGCAAAAGAAGAGGTTAAAGCCTAATGCCTAAATCATTTTAAAGCACCTCGTTCTTAGTGTAGTCTCGAATCGTAAGCAAGCCACAAGTTCTAGATTCCTAAAATTCAGGATGACACTCTCAAGCAAAAGAAACGAGCATAATATGAAGAATGCATGCTCAAGGCTCAAATCTTACCAAAATTAGGCTAATTTGATTAAGCTAGGCGAGAAATCTAATCAACACAATCAAGAGAATTTAAAAGAGATGTCAAACTGCAGATTACCCATCCTTTGATTATCAAAATGCTCAAATTCAATCATTCCTAAGCACTAGAACAAGTACAACATGCTGTTCAACAAGTAATGGCAAGAAAAATTCATCTCAAGTTTAAGCAAAGTCAAACATATAATTTAAACAAGCATAGGACAAGTGGTGTTGTTGCACCCTCCCCCTCACTTAAATGAATTGCCCCAATTCAGAGAAAAGAATTAAAAAGTAAGGCAAATAGGGGTAAAGGAAACTCTCCGTGATCAACGATGATTGCGGCCACGTCCGTGGCTGCGCCCAGGACGTAGATAAGAGAGGATTTCAGAAATGTTGTCTTCTAGTGCGTGGAGGCGCGCAGCGAAATCCGGAACATCGTGAGAAGGCTGCTCTTGGGGAGGAGGGGATCGAGGGGCACGTGGGGTATTTCTGCGAGCGAAAACTCTCATTGTTCTTGGTGTTAAAATTCCTGGTGGATTGAGGAAGGGCGCATCCGGTGGTCCGTCAAGTAGTCCCATGGAATCCAAGCATCACTCATCTAAAGCATCCATAGAAAAGGCGTAAGTGAAATTCTCAATATCAAAGTGAGTTATTCTAGATGCAAGGTGAGTAATTAAAGGACCAAGGATTAAGGGGCGATTATACCGGATGACCACTTTGAATTGGCGAGCTAACCAAAATCCTAAGTTTACCTTTCTACCCGAATGCATACACCAGAGGAAAAACAATTCAGTCTTACTCAGAGTAGCAGAGGCATCATTACATCCAGAAAAATTGTAGGCAAGGAAGCGATGAACGTAACGTAGCCCTAGATCTTGAAGCGTAATAGCTTTGGTGGAACGAGGGTCAAATAATATGTCTGTTTGTCCGGAGAGCTCAAAATAAGCTGCATTTTCATCAAAATCTGCAGGAATCTCAAACAATGCTGTTAGATAATCAGGGTCTGTGACGTTAGTCACAAAACCCATAGCTAAATTAAATTCATTGACAGACATAGAAAAGCTTTCACCACATAACCGGAATTTGATAATAGCATGTGAATCAGGCGTAATGTAACTAGTTTTGGAAAAAGAGAATGTAGAGTAAAATTCAAAAATTAACTCATAAAATGCTCCATAGTTTATTTCAGAATAGGCAGTCCAACCGATAGCATTAAAATAGTTTGTGACAGATTTAGAGATATTCAGATTAACAATAGTAAGCTGGGGAATGAATTTGCAAACCCGAAAAGGTCGATGTCTGATATTCTGAAATTGGTCAAGCTGATCAGAAGGAAAGATGAGGAAACCTTTGAGTTCTTCTTCGGCTGGAACTGCGTATTTACGCCCACGCCTATTTCTTTCTGAATTTCCTGTGTCGCCTCTGGGCGGAGAGGGAAAAGATGATGCACTATTCTGCTGGGTAGAGTGCTCGTTATGGTGATAGTTTGCAGAGGACTGGTGATCGTGGTGGAAACCGTAATCGTCCGAGAAGTCTTCTGTGTAACCAAAATAAGGGTGATACATTAGCAATGGGCGTGTTAAAATCGGAGTAGAATTTACCTCGGGGTGTTGCTCCGATTCGGCAGAATGCATGGAAAATGAAGGGATTGTGGAATCCCTCTGTTGGGTATGTGATGGATGCTGCCGAGAGGGTGTGGAGGAGTACACAGTAGGCATCGAGTAAAATTATGGTGACGGAGACCGTGGGGATGGAGGACGGCGGCTGGTGCTTGGACCAGCGACGCTGTTGGAACGGTGCGAACGACGGCTGACGTTCGTGGAAGGAGGCAGAGGAGCCGTGGTAGTCGGGGGGATAGGATTTTCGGCCGGCGGAGTGGTGGCTTGTCATTGACAGCCTCCGCGGCGAGGAGGAGGTGTGGCGAAGGGTTCGGATTCGCTGCTAATCTCCATAAACTGGGGCGGTTGAAAACGACGCCGTCCGCCGATAACCATCGGTGGTTCTTGAGGGAGTCGGCGAGCTTGTTGTCTTGTGCGTGGCATTTTGGGCTGATGTCGGAGGTGAAAATCCGGCTGGGTGTGTTTTGCGGCGGGGTGAGCTTGCTAGGGTTTGGTGGTGTTTGCGGGAAGGAAAGAAAGGGAAAAGGGGGAAAGGGTTTGTTCGACGAAATGTTTAATGGAATGGGCTCAGGGCTATCGTGCACCGTTCATTGAGCGTGCTAAAATGCACCGCGGTTAATGAAACGATGCACTTTGGCTGGGGGAATTAGATTGCTCTGCTCCATTCGAAAGAAAAACCTGCAGTGGGAAAAAAGAAAATTTAAGAAAGAAATAAACTGAAGCAAAGAGTAAAAAAATAAAATGATAAATAATAAAAAAATGAACCAATGGGTTGCCTCCCATTTAGCGCTTTGTTTATTGTCGTTAAGCTCGACCAATTCATTGCTCAGACTTTTGGTTCTTCGAGGATAATTTCTTCAATTTGTTCGATGGGTGTGCTTTCGAAGAACGGTTTGAGTCGTTGTCCATTCACTTTAAACTGTGCACCCGAGCTGTCTTTAATCTCCACGGCTCCATGAGGGAAGGTATTGACTATGGTAAACGGTCCGCTCCACTTAGACTTAAGTTTTCCTGCAAAAACTTTCAACTTCGAATTAAATAGGAGAACTTTTTGTCCAATTGAAAAGGATTTAAACGAAATGTGCTTGTCATGAAACGCTTTAGTTTGTTCTTTATAACGTTGTGCGCTATCGTAAGTGTTTCGGCGAATTTCCTCAAGTTCTTGGATGTGGAGTTTCCGTGTTTCGCCAACAACATTCATCTCCATATTACATTCTTTCACTGCCCAAAATGCTCTATGTTCAAGTTCGACTGGAAGATGACAAGGTTTACCGAAGACAAGGCGGTAAGGTGACATGCCGATAGGTCCTTTGTAAGCGGTCCTATATGCCCATAACGCATCGACCAATTTCAAGCTCCAATCCTTTCGATTGGGTTTTACGATTTTCTCTAGGATTGATTTTATTTCCCTATTTGAAACCTCCGCTTGTCCATTTGTTTGCGGATGATAAGCTGTTGATATGCGTTGTGTCACGCCATATTTTGTCATCAATGCTTCGACAATTCGATTGACGAAATGTGTTCCTCTATCACAAATGATCGCCCTTGGAGTCCCAAACCTGGAAAAAATAAAGTCACGCAAAAAGTTAGTCGTGGTTCTTGCATCATTTTCACGAGTGGCTTTCGCCTCAACCCATTTTGAAACGTAATCGACCGCTAAGATGATATAAAGATTCCCATAGGATGAAATAAAAGGTCCCATATAGTCAAGTCCCCACACGTCGAATACTTCACATATATGTATTGGATTTAATGGCATTTCGCTTCGACGGCTTAAATTCCCAACCCGCTGGCATCTGTCACATGATTTGCGGAAATCGTAAGTATCTTTAAATAAAGTAGGCCAAAAGAAACCGCACTCAAGGATATTTGTGCGCAGTTCGTTTAGAGCCAAAATGTCCGCCACAAGCGTAAGAATGACAAAATTTAAGTATAGAGGTTATCTCGCTATTACCTACGCAACGACGAATTATTTGATTAGAACACAATTTCCACAAATATGGATCATCCCATATATAATATCTAGCATCTCTTTTAATACGTTTAACCGCGGATTGAGACAAATTGCTAGGAACCTTACCAGTGGCTAAGAAATTCGCCAAATCGGCAAACCAAGGGAATGTTACCTTAACTTCCATTAGTGATTCATCCGCCACCAAATTCTCGTTGCCCTTCTTGTCTTTGATCTGAAAGTCAAACTCTTGTAACAAGAGTATCCATCTAATCAAACGAGGTTTCACGTCCTTTTTGTTGATCAAGTATTTCAATGCTGCATGATCAGAAAAAATAAGAATTTTAGTTCCTAATAAATAAGGACGAAACTTATCTAATGCAAAAATGACAGCAAAAAGCTCCTTTTCTGTTGTAGAATAATTTCGCTGTGCCAAATCAAGAGTTCTAGAGGCATAAATGATAACATGTGGTCCGTCTTTGGATCTTTGCCCAAGTACTGCGCCTACACTTAGATCGGAGGCATCACACATGATTTCAAAGGGTAACGACCAATCCGGGGGCTGCACAATTGGGGCGGAAATAAGTCGTGCTTTTAGTTAATCAAATGATTCTCTACAAGCTTTGTCTACATTGAACGATACATCTTTTCGTAATAGGCGACAAAGTGGTTGCGCAAGCTTAGAGAAATCCTTTATGAAGCGTCGATAGAATCCTGCATGGCCAAGAAAGCTACGAATTTCCCTCACCGAAGTGGGGTATGGAAGTGAGCGAATAACGTCTACTTTAGCCTTATCGACGGCTATACCTTGGGCAGAAACCACATGACTGAGAATTAAACCCTTACTTACCATAAAATGACATTTTTCATAGTTTAAAACTAAATTATACTCAATGCATCGGTTAAGCACATATGAAAGATTAGAGAGACATTTAGAAAATGAATCGCCGTAAACGGTAAAATCATCCATAAATACCTCTATACCTCGCTCAATGTGATCGGAAAAGATGCTTAGCATGCAACGTTGGAAAGTGGCTGGAGCGTTGCATAGCCTGAAAGGCATTCGCCTATATGCAAAGGTGCCAAATGGACAAGTAAATGTAGTCTTTTCTTGATCTTCGGGTGCTACAGGTACCTGAAAATATCCAGAGAATCCGTCAAGACAACAATAATGTGTTTTTCCAGCAAGTCTTTCGATCATTTGATCGATGAACGGTAAAGGGAAATGGTCTTTTCGAGTTTAAGAATTAAGTTTCCTGTAATCGATACACATTCGCCATCCGTTTTGAACTCTCTTTGGAATCTTTTTCCCTTCATCATTTTTTACAACAGTTATTCCGTTTTCTTAGGCACAACATGAATTGGACTAACCCACTTACTGTCAGAAATTGCGTAGATGATATCGGCATCTAGCAATTTTTGTATTTCTTGTCTTACCACATCCATCATCGGTGGGTTCAATCGCCGTTGTCCCTCTCGGATAGGTTTCGCGCCATCCTCCATTTTTATTTTGTGCATGCACGTGGAAGGACTTAAGCCTTTGATATCGGCTAATGTCCATCCGATCGCCTCTTTATGGATGCTCAACGTAGCTATCAACTCCTCCTCCGGTTGTGATGACAATTCGCTTCATATGATGACGGGTAGAGTTTCCTTGTCGCCCAAATATGCATATTTCAAGTGTGGTGGGAGTTGTTTCAATTCTAGTTGAGGTGCCTGCAAAATTGAGGGAAGATGTTTAGATTGTGATGGAGTTAATTGAAGTTCAGAAATTAAAGAGAGAGTAGAAATTGTTTTGCCTAAGTCGTCATCGTTGAGATCTTCCAATTCCCTACAAAAATCATGAAATAAATCAGTTCCGATAAAGTCATTAGTCAAAGGATCTATAATATCAATAAAATTAAGGCTTGCGGCAGAATCAGGATATTTCATAGCTTTATACACATCAAACTTCACTACCTCTCCATCGAATTCCATGGTTAAAATGCCATTACGAACATCAATTTTTGTGTGTGCGGTTGATAGAAAATGACGTCCAAGCAAAATTTCAGACCCATTGTTGCTATGATCATTCTCCATATTAATAATGTAAAAATCGGTGGGAAAAATGAGATTATTTATCTTAACCAGAATATTTTCCAATACCCCTTCGGGATAAATAATCGACCTATCAGCCAATTGTACTGTTACCTTAGTTTCCTTCAGTGGATCATTTGAGATTTTTCTATAAACATTTAGAGGCATGACATTGATGGAGGCACCCAAATTGCACATAGCTCTTTTGATTCCAACATTCCCAATTTTATAGGGAATTGCAAACATACCTTGATCCTTGTATTTTGGTGGCAGCGGTCTTTAAAAAATGGCTGAAATATTCTCGCTGAGATTGACTCTCTCATTTCCCGACAACCTTCTTCGGTTTGTACACAGGTCTTTCAAAAATTTCGCGTATTTAGGAACCTTCCTAATGACATCCAAGAGTGGAATGTTAATTTCCACCTTTTTGAACACCTCCATTATTTCCTTTTCTTCCTCCTTTTTGTCTCTTTTCGCTAGTCTTCCTGGAAAAGGTGGAACATGTTCATAAGTAAAAATAGGAATTTTAGATTTGATGTTACCTGAAGTGGAAGGAGATTTTTCTTTTTGGTGTTCCGAGGAGCTTTCGGATTTTTGCTCGTCCTTCTTTGGCGGTTCAGATGCTATCATGGTTCCGCTTTGCAAAGTGATTTCGCTCACATTTTCCCTTAGATTGATTTCAGTTTGTGATGGCAATTTTCCTTGGGACTCTAGTCACCCTATTGTTTGAGCTAACTGGCTAACTTGTTTGTCTAGTTTCTGAAGGTGAGATTGCGTTTGGTTTTGGAACTTTTCCTGTGAAACGGCTAACCTCTCAACAATAGATTCAAGGGAAGATTTCTGGGGGGGTTTGATTTTGGTAGAGAGGTTGTCTAGTTTGGAAATTTGGGTTCCTATTACCATAGCTAAGGTTAGGATGATCTCTCCAACCGGGGTTGAACGTGTTGCTTTGCGGATTATATGGCCTTTGGGGAGGTATGGGAAAATTGTGTAAAGCGTTGACTTGGGCACCAGACGTTTCCCTCAGCATTGGGCATAAATCAGTTGCGTGATCTTGCATAGTACAAATCCCGTACGCCTTAGCAACTCCTATTTCTCCTGAAACAAGTGAATGTACAATATTAGTCAAATTATCAATCTTATTTTCTAATGTAATTGTGCTTACTGTGTGAACCCGTCGACTGGGTTCACTTGCAGAACCAAACTGCTGCGAATTTGCAGCCATTGTGGAGATTAATGTTCTCGCTGCAGTAGGAGTCATGTTAACGAGCACGCCACCGCTTGCTGCATCTACCATCTTTTTGTCCATCGGTAACATTCCTTCGTATAGGTATTGAAAGAGTGTCTGCTCGGATAAGCCATGTTGCGGACAGCTTGCACATAGCTTCTTGAACCTTTCCCAATAATCATATAGGGATTCGTCGTGCATTTGTTGGATGCTCAATATGTTTTGCCTAATTTCTGTCGCTTTTGCCGCAGGGAAGTATCTGTCAAGAAAAACACGAGAAAGGTTAGACCATGTATTAATCGAATTCGGAGGTAAATAAAATAACCACTCTTTAGCCGTTCCGGCTAAGGAAAAAGGAAAAGCCCTTAGTTTTATTTGGTCCTCCGAGACCCCTTGTGGTTTCATGCTGCTGCACACCATATGGAATTTGGCAAGATGCTTATGTGGGCTTTAAGTAGGAAGGCCATTAAAAGTAGGGAGTAGGTGAATTAATCCCGTTTTGAGCTGGAAAGGAGTATCGCCTTGAGGAAAAGCGATGCAGAGCGGTTGTTGCACAGTAGGGGCGACATTTAGTTGTCGAATCGTTTGGTCCGCCATCGGTTCAGGTTCTTGTGTAGGTTCTTCGACTGGTGTGGTTTCGGAAGTGGATTCCTGCTCAGGTCGTCGTGTGCTTTGTTGTTTCTTTCGTCGAAGTGTTTCGCCGTGAGTTCTACGAGCACTTGCTTCGATTTCTGGGTTGTATGGAGCTAAAGTACAGGGGTTCTTCCTGGTCATAAAAATAAAACAAAATCAGTCAAAATTTGCCGAAAATAAATCTCCCCGGCAACAATGCCAATTTTGACAAGTCGTCGTTTAACCGGTTAAAAATAAATAAATGTTTAACCTCTTTCAACAATAAATAAAATAAAGAAATTGAATAGATATAGGGAAAGAGGGTCGATTCGCAGGGAGATTGGCTGGAATTATTGACTTGAATTTGTCAGATTTGAATTCCCAGGAATATCTATAAAAACAAAGAAATAAAAAGGGGGTGATATGATTTTGAGTGAAGTAATAAAATAAAATGCAAGAATTAAAAATAATAAGAAAAGCCAAGTGTGCAAATCAGCCTCGAACCAGCTCATTCAATTCTTTCGATCACTGAAATAGATTTTTATTTCGGGGATCATGTCGGTTACAGTCTACGAGGCCCAACCCGTCGTAACTTATTTCTCTCTCGAATAACCAATCCTCCCAAGTCTATCTTCGAAAGATGGTTCTTAAATAAATCAACCACGTCTATCGCCGTTAAAGTATTTAGAATAAAAACAGGAAAAACCCGACTCAGAAATTGTCTAAAAAAATAGAATCGCTTCTGATTTTATCTTTTCTTAGCGGACCGCCGCTAAGAGTGTTCATAGGAAGTTGAAATTTGCCACAAGCCAATCCTTCCTCCCAACTATGTTTTAAACGATTCCAGACCAACGAGCTCTTTTTTATTTGAAAAATGGTTAAAAACCTTTAGTAAGGCCGATTGCCAAACTATCTAAGCAGAAAGATAAAAATGATTTCCCAAAAGAATTTAAGCAAGTCCAATTCTCACGAATCGAATTGACTTGGTTGGTTCTTGGCTTAAAAGATTTAGCTAAACATGATATTGGTTATCATGTTTAACTTGGTTTTGGAAAAATAATTAAATAACATAAAAGAAACGAGACAAAAAAATAAAAGAAAAGAACTTGGATTAAACTAAAAATGTTTACAAATATAAAAGACTCAAAGCTGGAAGATGATCTTAAGCCTTCACCAAAGGTTGGTATTTATAGGCTTAGATTTACAAAGATAAGAGATAAGAAATAACAATTCAAATTCAAATGTTGATTAAAATTCAAAATAAAACTAAATGGATAAAAGCTGATAAACTGATCGGATTCTTCTCTCGGAACATTCCAGGATCTTCTAGAAGTTGCCACGTCACTAGCACGTCAGACGCGTCGTGTCTGGTGTCGTGCCCATGATGCCAGTCATGACAGAATATAAAAAAAACTGCAGAAATGCTCCCTTTTCACTGCTATTTCCAGAATTGGATCCCTGCACAAAATGTAACGAAAACAACATGTATTAAGCAGCAAGAAGTCTCAATAACTAGAAAAGTAGCATGTGAAATATGACAAATTTGAGAACTCATCAAAGATACTGAGACAATTGTTGCACAACATAACATAGGTCAGGCCTAGTATGGGTTAAGTATAGAAGTTTACCTACAAGCCTTCGATATGCTGCTATATCAGTTAAAGGAGATCCCTTATGCTCAACAAGTTTAGAAGTATATATTATAGGGGTGGAAATAGGTTTAGAGTCTAAAAAACATGTTTCTTTTAAGAGATCTAATGTGTATTTTCTCTGACAGAGATTAATACCAATATTAGATCCAGTAACTTCTAAGCCAATGAAGTATTTAAGATTGCCTAGATCCTTAATCCTAAAGGTATTATGTAAAAAACCTTTAATACCTTTTATTTCATCCATGTTAGGACTAGCAACAATAATGTCATCAACATAAATGGCAAGGCAATAAAATCAGAACCAGAACCTTTAACCAACAAAGAGCAATCAGAACAGCTTGTTTAAAACCTAATTAAAGAAGGGTTTCAATTAATTTTTCATTCTATTTACGGCTAGCCTATTTTAAACCATATAGGCTTTTCTCTAACTTGCAAACTAAACCAGGACTAGGAGGATTAAAACCAGGGGGTAAATCCATATAGACTTCTTCTTGTAAATGTCCATGTAGGAAAGCATTGTTTATATCTAACTGATGTAAATTCCATTTCTTAGCAGCATCAATAGCAAGAAGAGCTCTAATACTATTAATCTTAGTAACAGGGCTAAAAGTATCAAAATAATCAATTCCTGATTGCTGAGTATACCCTTTGGCTACAAGACGATCTTTATACCTTTCTAATGTTCCATCAGACTTTAACTTGGTTCTAAAAACCCACTTGCAACCTATTGTACTTTTACAAGGGGGAAGAGGAACAAGCTTCCAGGTTTGGTTAAGTTCTAAAGCCTTAATTTCTTCTTGCATTGCTTCTTTCCAACAATCATGTTTAATGGCTTGATTATAGGTTTTAGGTTCAGGTAACAACATGGTATTATTAATGTAGGACTTATGAGCAGAAGAAACATTGTGATAAGAAATAACTTGAGCAATATGATGAGGAGAAGTTCTTACCTTAGGCAAAGTAACACTAAAATCTTTAAACTTTTCTGGAAGTTGCCTTTGCCTAGATGACCGAGTTGAAACAAAAGATTATTGACTTGATTCAACAGATTTAGAATGATTAACAGAATCATGAAGGTCAATGGAATTATTAGTAGAATCAGGAGAATCAGAATTTTCAACAGACCTCATATTATTATCAGCTAAATCATTTATAACAGAAGGAACTTGATTATTAACAGGATTCAAAGATTCAGAATTGTTCATTAGAACAATGTTATCAGCAAAATGAGAATTCTCATAAACAGGAAGAACAAAATCATTGGATGTTTGCTTAAAAGGAAATAAATTTTCAAAAAAAGTTACATCTCTTGAAACAAAAACATTTTTGGTTTCTAAATCATATACTCTAAAACCTTTGGTATGTTTAGGATATCCTAAAAAACACATTTAGAACCACAAGGATGCATCTTTGTTCTAGGCTTAGGCAAAACAGACACATAAGCCAAACAACCAAAAACTTTTAAATGTTTTAAATTTGGTTTTGAATTAAAAAGTAATTCAAAAGGTGTTTTGTTTCCTAAAATAGGAGTAGGAGTAAGATTAATCAAAAAAGCAGAATGTAAAATACAATCTATCCAGAAACAAAGATGTAGATTAGCCTGAAATCTTAATGACCTAGCAACATACAATATATGCTGATGCTTTCTCTCAACAGTACTATTCTGTTGAGGCGTGTATGTGCAAGAAGTTTGATGTATAATGCCCTTATTTTGAAAAAACTCAATCATGTCAAATTCCTTAGCATTATCACTTCTTATACACTTAATTTGTTTAGAAAATTGAACCTCAACAAAAGAGTAAAAATTAATTATAAGATTCCTATCTTCCCCTTTATTCTGCATAGGAAAAATCCACAAAAATTTAGTTTTATCATCAACTATGCTTAAAAAATATGAATGGCCATACAAACTCTTGATGGGAAAAGGACTCCAAACATCCATGTGCACAAGATCAAAAGGAGAATCACTAACATAATTACTAATGGGAAAAGGTCTTTTCTGTTTAGCTAAATGGCAAACTTCACATTCATAAATGTTACTTAATGGTATGTCGTTGTGTATGTCAGCAGAGAATTTCATCCTTCTAGAAGAAGGATGCCCTAGTCTAGCATGCCAAAGAGACAAAGAAGAAACATGTAACCCCCTCGTCCCAGTCCGGACGCTTGACCGGTCCGAGTGGGCCACACGGGGAAAACCGAAGCGAAACTCGTTAGGGTTCCTCCTCAGTTAACGACCCAGACAATTTCTCTTTAATTTAATCTTTTCTAAAGGCTCATTCGAATCCTATGTGATCATAACAGCGGAAAGACAAGCATTTATAAAACAATAACTCGATCAACCTATGCAAAACAGTCCATTTTTAAATCATTAAGCAGGCCGTTTCGAAACACCCTCAAGGTGTATCGAAACGCCTTGATCTGGTTAACGGTTCTAAGCCTACATGAAGAGGCCATTTCGGAACGGAGGTCAACCGTTCCGAAACACCCTCCATGGTCAACTTCTCGTGATCAATGAGATTTTGACCGTTTCGAAACCCTTAGACCCGTTTCGGAACACCTTCATCTTGTCATTTTCTCAGAATTCCAGTAGCGAAAATGTACCGAAACGGCCTCTACGCATTTCGAAACGCCCGGCCAAAAACAAAGGGACCGTATCAAAACAGGGTAGCCCGTTTCGAAACGCCCTCTGTGTGCAGACTGGTTTTAGCTGGTTTATGGCACAAGGATGTCCCTAAACCTCTCTAAAACCTCAAACATCACACTAACACTCAATCCTAAGGTAAATCAACATAACAAGCATGCTTAAAACACCCAAGACACAAATAGGGAAACATCAAATCAAGGCATTACCAAAAGCATACATCAACATAGTCAATACTTAGACAATTCTAGGTAGCAAATACTAACAAGGTTTACAAGAAAGGGCATACATCCCAAAAGCCAATTTAACAAGAACAAACGAGGAGTCTAACATGCTCCTAAACAACATCAACAATAACATAATCCGAAAGCATCATAACACGATTACATGTCCCATTTCTTGACCATTACATCATAATTAAAATGTTCATACTTGGAAGCTAAACAAGCACCACGAAGCACACTTGGAGGCCCCTTTCTTGCACTTAGCAACCCACGAACTAAGGATCTGCATTGTCGAACAAAGAGAGCGTAAGCAATAAGCTTAGTGAGGGTAAGCTTTTTAAAAACAAATCTCGACAATGTAGGGTCTAAGCATGATCTCAACCAAGGTAAATGCATGATTACCAAAGATCCTCAAGAGCCAAATGTCGAAGATGCATGAACAATATTCAATTATATGCCATGCTCATCAAGCTCTATTTCACAACATAAGTAATCACATATAAACATCCAAATGGAGATCACATTTCACAACACATTGATACACATATCAATCAATATTGGCACCTAGCTATGACCCGAATACGCGGATAAATACGTTGGAACTCACATCCAACAACCACTTTACCTCACGATGGGATTACACTCATCACCGGTCTCGCTGAGGGGATTCCACTCATCCTTACGCCCCATCGATGGGATTCCACTCATCATGGACTAATATAAATACAATTTCCGGGCGAACCCGTACTCCTCCTTGGTGACTCAACGCCACCAAGGCCACGCGCGAATTTAGACTCATGTGTGCGCACTAACATCCTAATGATCGATCATTTGTACTCAAGCATACTAGTGCCAACATTTAACTCAATCCACATTATTCACTTCAACCAATTCCGTGCTTAGCACGTACTCACCATGATCACAATCATGAACCATTCACATGCATATCACAATGCATCACAAATCATGCCTCATCTCACATGTATAACACATTATACATAAGCAATCATATCACAAATATTACGAGGCATATTCATCAAATACAAGTTCAACCAATGGCTCTAGATTAAGTTTAGAATTAGGCTACCACCCCAATCCTAACTCTAGGTAGGTCTACCAAGCCCTACCTATTCCACATGCTCGAACCAACCATTTAAAACCACTTTAAACATTTAACCACTCACCTAAGCTTCCAAGCTCCAAGCCAAGCAAGCAACCACCCTCAAGCTTCCGGATTTCTTCCTGATGCTTCTCCGACACAATTTCTCGCTTCTAAACAACCTCAATACAATTCAAACAACCTCAAATCAGCCCAAGCATCAAAGTACTAACCCAGAATACAATTCAAACACAATTCACAATGTTTCAAGCCATGAACAAACCCCACATTTAGCAATCTCGGGCAGCCCCAAAACCTCATCCAAAACCCATGTTTCCAACACCCTTTTACACCTACAAATGATCCCAAATCAACCCCTAACCATAGTACTACTAATAGCCTATCAATTCCAACCTAAAACAACCCCCGAAACTCACCCAAAACCCTTCAAAAGCCCCCTTTAAACCCAATTTCGGGAATTTGTTCAAAACCAAAAAAAATTCATATATGTGGTACCATTTAACTCCTAGACTTCATAACTAACAACATTGAATCAAAATATTAGGTTTAGCAACATAAAGTTACCATTTTTAATCAAAATCTCCAAAAACCCCCATTTTCCAAAACCTTAACGGAAATGAAAACTAAGTGTACTTTTGAAGAGAGGATGTTGAGGAGAAGTCAAAAATGGCGTTACCTTTCAAAAATGAGTTAAAACGGAGGAGGAATGAAATGGAATAGTGGAAGAGATGAGAGATATCTCTTTTCACGTTGAAGAAGAGAGTGAATAGTGAAAGATGGTGAGAAATGGGTGTATTAATTGTTTTGTTTAAATTTAAAAGCTAAAGACCACTTTGACCTTAATGAATTGAACTATTCACAAAGATGGGGATCCATGGCTATTTGGGTTCAAATTAAAATATGTTCAACATCATTTATTTTGAAAATAAAACCCGAACATTATTTTAGTCATAAAACCGAACCCGAAATAATATTAAAATATTATTTTCACATGACCTTTAAACCCGGGTGTTACAACTCTCCCCCACTTAAGGAATTTCGTCCCCGAAATTACCTGACGGAAACAAATACGGAAACTGCTCAACCATATCAGCTTTCCTCTCCCACGTGACCTCTTCCACACCTTTATGTCTCCACAACACCTTGACTAACTCTATGGTCTTACCACGCAACACCTTGCTATCAGAAGCAGGTATCTCAACAGGCTCTTCATTGTAAGACGAATCCGGATTCAACTCTATCTCCTCAACGGGCATAACATGTGAAGGATCCGATCTATATCTCCTAAGCATCGACACATGAAAGACATCATGGATCTTTTCTAACTCAGAAGGTAACCTCAAACGGTAAGCTACAGACCCAATCCGCTCAACTATTTCATACGAACCAATGAACCTCGGACTCAACTTGCCCTTCCGGCCAAATCTCATTACCTTTTCCACGGAGATACTTTCAGAAACACTTTCTCACCCACAGAGAACTCAATCTCTTTCCTATTCAAATCCGCATAAGACTTCTGACGATCGGAAGCTGCTTTCAAACGATCACAAATCAACTTCACCTTGTCGGTAGTCCCCTTAAGCAAATCCGACATAGGTAACAGTTTCTGACATGTTTAAGCCTAACAAATCGGAGTCCTACATCGTCTGCCATACAAAGCCTCATAAGGAGCCATCTGAATACTAGACTGATAATTGTTGTTGTAAGCAAACTCAACTAACGGTAAGTGCTTCTCCCAAGAACCCCGGGAAGTCAATCACACAACAACGAAGCATATCCTCTAGAATCTGTATCACTCGCTCTGACTGCCCATCGAACTGCGGATGATAAGACGTGCTGAAATGCAAACGGCTACCTAGAGCACTATGCAAGCAACCCCAGAACCTCGATGTGAATCTAGGATCTCTATCTGAAACAATAGACTTCAGAACTCCATAAAGTCTCACAATCTCACGGATGTACAAGTTTGCCAACTTATCTAAGGAATCTGTTGTGTTCACTGCTAGGAAGTGAGCACACTTAGTGAACCTATCAACAATCACCCACACGGAATTCTTCTTCGAAGGAGACAATGGTAACCCCGACACAAAGTCCATGATGATCCTCTCCCATTTCCATTTCGGAGTCTTCAAAGGCTGTAACAAACCTGAAGGAACCTGATGTTCTGCCTTCACTCTCTGACACACCATGCAACGGCTCACATATTCGGCTACATCCTTCTTCAAACCAACCCAGAAGTAATCATTCTTCAAATCACGATACATCTTGGTACTACCCGAATGCATAGAAAATGGACTCGAATATGCTTCACTCAGAATCTGACGTCTCAACTCAACATCTTCTGGTACAACAACTCTATCTCTAAAGCACAACAAGCTCTCACCACTGAAACTATACTCGGTCAGTCTTCCTTCGGCTATGTCCTGAACATGAGGAACTAAAGTCACATCTTGCAATTGTTTCTCTCTAATCAACTGAATCAAAGAAGGCTTCACTTGCAACTCGGTGATCAACCCACCATCATCGGACACACTCAATCTAGCAAACAAAGCTCTCAACTCAACGACCACTTTTCTACTCAAAGCATCGGCTACCACATTTGCCTTACCCGGATGGTACTCAATGGTCAAATCATAATCTTTTAACAACTCAAGCCATATTCTTTTTCTCAAGTTCAACTCTTTCTGTGTCATCAAGTACTTCAAGCTCTTGTGATCGGTGTAAACTATACACTTCTCACCATACAAGTAATGACGCCAAATCTTCAATGCAAAAACAACCGCGGCTAACTCTATATCATGAGTAGGATAGTTCTTCTCATGAACCTTCAACTGTCTAGAAGCGTAAGCAACAACTCTTCTTTCTTGTATCAAAACACATCCTAAACCTATGTAGGAAGCATCACTGTAAATCACAAATTCTTTACCTGAGACAGGTTGCACTAACACTGGAGCATTTGTCAAAGCTTCTTTCAAATTTAACTCATTTTTGCAACAATTTAGTCAAAGGAGCAGCTACTCTAGAGAAACCATCAATACATCTCCTATAGTAACCGGCTAATCCTAGGAAACTCCTAATCTCGGTCACAGACTTAGGTTGTTTCCACTCAACAATAGCCTCAATCTTCGACGGATCAACACGGATACCTTCGGCCGAAACAACATGGCCAAGAAATACAACCTCTCGAATCCAAAACTCACATTTACTAAGCTTCGCATACAAATGATTGCTCAACAATCTCTGCAAAACAAGTCTCAAATGCTCATCATGCTCTTCTTCGGTCTTCTAGTACACAAGTATGTCATCAATAAAAACAACTACAAAACGGTCTAGATAGTCTCTAAAAATTCTGTTCATCATGTCCATGAATGCTGCAGGTGCATTCATGAGCCCGAACGGCATCACAAGAAACTCATAGTGACCATATCTAGTCCTAAAAGCTGTCTTCGGAACATCACACTCTTTCACTTTCAACTGGTAGTACCCGGATCTCAAATCTATCTTCGAGAACACTGAAGCACCCCTCAACTGATCAAACAAATCATCTATGCGAGGCAACGGATACTTGTTCTTCACAGTCAACTGATTCAACTGCCTGTAGTCAATACACATGCGCATACTACCATCTTTCTTTTTCACAAACAACATGGGAGCACCCCAAGGAGAACTACTAGGCCTAATGAAACCACGGTCTAATAATTCTTACAACTGACTCTTCAATTCTTTCAACTCTTTAGGAGACATACGATACAGAGCTATCGAAACTGGATTAGACCCTGAAACAGTCTCAATCACAAACTCAACATCTCTGTCAGGAGGTAAACCTGGCAACTCTTTAGGAAACACATCCGGAAAGTCGCACACTATCCTAATGTCTTTCGGTCTAGCTTCACTCATATTCGGATTCATAACATAAGCTAAGTAAGCCCCACATCTGGAGTCCATCAACCTATGAGCCTCTAAAGCTGACACAACATTAGACAATAGCTTAATGTTCTCGCCTACAACTACTACCTCGTAGTCATCAGAAAGCTTCAAGGAAATTCTCTTCGTCTCAAAATCCACACTAGCTCGGTGCTCAAATAACTAGTCCATACCCAAAATAATATCAAAGCCATAGAAAGGAAGTTCCATCATATCAACAGAGAACACATGACCCTGAATCTTTAGTGGACATCTCCTATACATACGTCTAACCAGAACCGTCTCGCCAAAAGAACTAGTCACATGCATACCTACATCTAAGATCTCAACAGGTATATCTAACTTTCGTGCATGCTCACTAAAAATGTAGGAATGTGTAGAACCCGAATCAACCAAAGAAAGCAAAGACGTAGACTGTAACTCAAAATTACCTGCTATCACATCAGTGTCGTTCCCGGCCTCTCTCTGAGCATAAACTCTCGCTGGTCCTCCTGCCTCTGGCTGTACTACAACAACATGAGAAAGGTTCCTCTGAGCATCTACCCTAGGCTGGAAGTAGCCACGACCTCTCTGAAAATCATTCGCTCTCGCAGGAGCCTGAGCAATGTTCGGTGCCTGTGCTGCCTGATGCGGACAATCTCTCCTAAATTGGTCCCTCGAACCACAGTTCCAACAAGCATGAAAGTTACCCCAACACTCACCAGTGTGTTGTCTCCCACAACGGGTGCACTCGGGCAAATGCCCTCCTCCTCTATGGCCCTAATGGCCCTTACCATGATGGCCATCGCCACGTCTATGGTCAAACTAATGTCCGCCACCTCTATGCCTCTTGGCATCTCTACTGTCAAAGTGGTTATGCCTCTTACCAGAACTAGAACCACCAAATTGTTTGGTCGAACCCAAACTGTGCTCTAAGTCCTTGGCCCTCGCAACCAATACATCAAAGTCTGAGTAGTCAGAAGCTAATGTGTACCTCTTGATCTCCTCGCTCAACCCATAGCGGAAACGGTTACAGCGTTCCACTTCAGTAGGAACCAACTCTGGAGCGTACTGACTCAAGCGAACAAAACGGATCTCATATTCAGTCACAGAAGCATCTTCTTGAGTAAGGGCCATAAACTCTCGATTCTTCTCATCTAAATACCTCGGTCCCAAGTACCTCTTTCTGAAAGCAGACTCAAAGAAATCCCAATCAATCTCTGCCTCTAGAACTCCAGTAGTAATGGTGACCCACCAGGTGTAGGCATCATCCTGAAGTAAGGAAATCACACAGCCCAATCTACGTGCGCCCACACAACCCATCTGAGCTAAGATACAAACTGTCTTCTCCAACCATAACTCCGACCTCTCTGGAGTAGATCCTCTGAACTCTTCGACCCCCAAGCTACGGAGCCTCTCCAAAGGTAGACTAGCATCGTCACACCTAGGCTGAGCTGCAGCCTGAGCTCCCGCAACTGCGGCCTGAAATGCTCCCGCTATAGCTTGCACTAGCGGAGTCATATCAATTCCGGCCGGACCTTGACCACCTTGAGGTCCCTCTTCTTCAGCCCCATCCTCGCCCCCAACTCTAGGAGGAGGTGGTGGTGGTGGAGCTCCAACTCCAGCAGCCGCAGGCCCTTCTATATGAGCCTCCACTCCAATCACCAGCTAAAAAGAAGCCGCAACACATGGTTCCTGACGAACCACTCTCGGCCTAGACATCGCTCACAAACGATAACTACAACCACAACAAACAAAATATACAAGAGTGGGTTAGCAAGGCAAGGCTTCCAAGTGCTCAATTATGTTTCCCTCACTTAAAAATTCTTTTCCGATGTAATAGTAGCAATGGGACTCCCAAACAACATGCTTTTAAACAAAACAATCAACATACTTGTCACACAAGCAATCATACTTACAAAGCAAGCAAACACCGTGTATATCAATTCAAAACTTGAACTTACCTCACTTACCTGCCCAAGGTCTCGGTAACCTTAGGCTCTGATGCCAACAAGTGTAACCCCCTCGTCCCGGTCCGGACGCTTGACCGGTTTGAGTGGGCCACACGGGGAAAACCGAAGCGAAACCCGTTAAGGTTCCTCCTCGGTTAACGACCCATAAAATTTCTCTTTAATTTAATCTTTTCTAAAGGCTCATTTGAATCCTATGTGATCATAACAGCGGAAAGACAAGCATTTATAAAACAATAACTCGATCAACCTATGCAAAATATTCCATTTTTAAATCATTAAGCAGGCCGTTTCGAAACACCCTCAAGGTGTATCGAAGCGCCCTGACCTGGTTAACGGTTCTAAGCCTACACGAAGAGGCCGTTTCGGAACGGAGGTCAACCGTTTCGAAACACCCTCCATGGTCAACTTCTCGTGGTCAACGAGATTTTGACCGTTTCGAAACCCTTAGACTCGTTTCGGAACACCTTCATCTCGTCATTTTCTCAAATTCCAGTAGCGAAAATGTACCGAAACGGCCTCTACGCGTTTCGAAACGCCCGGCCAAAAACAAAGGGACCGTATCAAAACAGGGTAGCCCGTTTCGAAACGCCCTCTGTCTGCAGACTGGTTTTAGCTGGTTTATGGCACAAGGATGTCCCTAAACCTCTCTAAAACCTCAAACATCACACTAACACTCAATCCTAAGGCAAACCAACATAACAAGCATGCTTAAAACACCCAAGACACAAATAGGGAAACATCAAATCAAGGCATTACCAAAAGCATACATCCTAGAAGCCAATTTAACAAGCACAAACGAGGAGTCTAACATGCTCCTAAACAACATCAACAATAACATAATTCGAAAGCATCATAACACGATTACATGTCCCATTGCTTGACCATTACATCATAATTAAAATGTTCATACTTGGTAGCTAAACAAGCACCACGAAGCACACTTGGAGGCCCCCTTCTTGCACTTAGCAACCCACGAACTAAGGATCTGCATTGTCAAACAAAGAGAGCGTAAGAAATAAGCTTAGTGAGGGTAAGCTCTTTAAAAAAAACCTCGACAATGCAGGGTCCAAGCATGATCTCAACCAAGGTAAATGCATGATTACCTAAGATCCCCAAGAGCCAAATGTCGAAGATGCATGAACAATATTCAATTATATGCCCTGCTCATCAAGCTCTATTTCACAACATAAGTAATCACATATAAACATCCAAATGGAGATCACATTTCACAACACATTGATACACATATCAATCAATATTGGCACCTAGCTATGACCCGAATACGCGGATAAATACGTTGGAACTCACATCCAGCAACCACTTTACCTCACGGTGGGATTACACTCATCACCGGTCTCGCGAAGGGGATTCCACTCATCCTTACGCTCCATCGATGGGATTCCACTCATCATCGACTAATATAAATACAATTTCCGAGCGAACCCGTACTCCTCCTTGGTAACTCAACGCCACCAAGGCCACGCGCGAATTTAGACTCGTGTGTGCACACTAACATCCTAATGATCGATCATTTGTACTCAAGCATACTAGTGCCAACATTTAACTCAATCCACATTATTCATTTCAACCAATTCTGTGCTTAGCACGTACTCACCATGATCACAATCATGAACCGTTTACATGCATAGCACAATGCATCACAAATCATGCCTCATCTCACATGTATAACACATGAAACATAAGCAATCATAACACAAATATTACGAGGCATATTCATCAAATACAAGTTCAACCAATGGCTCTAGATTAAGTTTAAGATTAGGATACCACCCCAATCCTAACTCTAGGTGGGTCTACCAAGCCCTACCTAGTCCACATGCTCGAACCAACCATTTAAAACCACTTTAAACATTTAACCACTCACCTAAGCTTCCAAGCTCCAAGCCAAGCAAGCAACCACCCTCAAGCTTCCGGATTTCTTCCCGATGCTTCTCCGACACAAGTTCTCGCTTCTAAACAACCTCAATACAATTCAAACAACCTCAAATCAGCCCAAGCATCAAAGTACTAACCCAGAATACAATTCAAACACAATTCACAATGTTTCAAGCCATGAACAAACCCCACATTTAGCAATCTCGGGCAGCCCCAAAACCTCATCCAAAACCCATGTTTCCAACACCCTTTTACACCCACAAATGATCCCAAATCAACCCCTAACCATAGTACTATCAATAGCCTATCAATTCCAACCTAAAACAACCCCCAAAACCCTTCAAAAACCCTCATTTAAACCCAATTTCGGGAATTTGTTCAAAACCAAGAAAAATTCTTATATGTGGTACCATTTAACTCCTAGACTTCATAACTAACAACATTGAATCAAAATATTAGGTTTAGCAACATAAAGTTACCATTTTTAATCAAAATCTCCAAAAACCCCATTTTCCAAAACCTTAACGAAAATGAAAACTAAGTGTACTTTTGAAGAGAGGATGTTGAGGAGAAGTCAAAAATGGCGTTACCTTTCAAAAACGAGTTGAAACGGAGGATGAATGAAATGGAATAGTGGAAGAGATGCGAGCTCTCTCTTTTCACGTTGAAGAAGAGAGTGAATAGTGAAAGATGGTGAGAAATGGATGTTTTAATTGTTTTGTTTAAATTTAAAAGCTAAAGACCACTTTGCCCTTAATAAATTGAACTATTCACAAAGAAGGGGATCCATGGCTATTTGGGTTCAAATTAAAATATGTTCAACATCATTTATTTTGAAAATAAAACCCGAACATTATTTCAGTCATAAAACCGAACCCGAAATAATATTAAAATATTATTTTCACCTGACCCCTAAACCCGGGTATTACAAAACACTACTGGAGGCAGAAGCATTACTAGAACTAGAAACAAAATCATCAGAATTAAAACCACCACCAGAAAGACTATTAGAATTAAAAACAGTAGTAAAAACAGAAGAACTACAAACCAAGTTTGAAACATCATGGTGATACAATCCTTGAATCTGCTTAGCTGTACCAATAATCTTCCACTGAAGTGTATCCTGTTTAATGCAATAATTGTGTGAGAAAATAAAGAATACACACTATCTTTTACAAGCTGAGACACATATATCAAATTAAACCCAAATTTAGGAATGTGAAAAACATCTTTTAAAACCAGAGAATGAAGAACAACAATTCCAACATGATGAACTCTAACTAGTTCATTATTTGAAAGTTTCACAAACTTATCATGCACAACATTATAATCCTTAAAAAAATCAAATCATTGACTATATGATCAGTAGCACCTGAGTCAATAATCCAGGAAACACTTTGATAAGAAAATTCACTGTTACAAGAAATATTATTAGAAACACTTTGAAAAAAAAAACATTATTAGAAACAACATTACTACAACAACAAGAAATATTTTGACGAGAAGGAAGGACAATACCTGACTCAGAAGCTTGTTTAGCATCAGAAACAAATGCTGAAGACAAAGCATTGACTTGTGTCTGAATTGTCTGGTTTTGACTAACAACAGTATGGGGAAAAACTGAAGAAGCACGTTCTTGAAGCAAAGAAACGATACTTTCATATTGTTCTTTTGTAAAGATTGGAGGATAACCGGGATTTTGATTAACACAAGACTCACTAAGAATACTAGTGTCACAAGAAACTACTTGATTGGATCTAGGAGTTTGAAATTTACTTTTATAACCAGGAGGATATCCATGCTTACGAAAGCATTTCTCAACAGAATGCCTAAAAAGACCACAAAAGGTACATGTTGGTTTTTTATTCCCAGAATTACTATTAAACTTCTTTGCAACAGAATCAGAATTAGAATTTTTATATGAAGAAAACCTATTATTATTTTTGAGATTGAACACGACCAGCTAAAAAGACAGATGAATCACAATTTGAAACATTAGATCCTAAGGTTCTCTCATGTTGAATAACTAGGGCAAAGATTTCATTTATGGATGGTAAAGGCTTCATCATAAGAATCTGAGCCTTTTGAACAGAGAAATTGTCATTCAGCCTCGTAAAAATCTAAGAACAAAATCTTGTTTCCTATACTTATTTGCATCACAATCACAATGAATTAAGGGTCGAAGGTTTGAGATTTCATCCCAGAGTACCTTAAGTTGCGCGTGATAGACAGTGACAGACATGTAACCTTGTTGAAGCGAGTAGAAATCTTGCATCAAATCAGAGATGCGTACGAGATCCCCTTGGCTAAACCGATCGAACAAATCAGCCCAAAGCTCACTGCGTTGTCGATCCAAATGACGCTTTGAGCAATCTCATTGCTTAACGCGCGCCGGAGCCAAGAAAGCACAAGATTGTTGCACTTCATCCAGGCGTTGTAGGAGGAATCATCCTTCTTGGGTTCTTTGATAGAGCCATCAACGAACCGAAACTTATTCTTCGAAATAAGAGACATCTTCATAGATCTCACCCAGCCGTGATAATTGTTGCCGGTGAGAAGCGACGAAGTCAAGACTAATGTCGGGTTCTCATTTGGATGTACATAGTAACTCGTTGTTTGGGTCGTCAACACGAATGGAGCGGCCATCGTCCGTCTCGGAGGAGCGCAGCGGTATAGAGTTGACTGATACCATATCAGATTAAAATCTTGTGGCTAGGGTTTGGAAGAAAGGGGAAAAGTCCCTTAGGGATTTGTTTACTCAATATCAGAAAATTGGGAATATCGAATTGAAAGAAAATGAATCTTTTATTAGACTTTAAAGTCAGAAAGTCAAAATTACACTACTATTGACCAAAGTCTATTATTTATGCTGAATTAAAAACTAAAGAAACAAAAAAGAAAATAAAGAAAATTAACTAACTAAAACTAACAGCTGTAACCTAATAGTATATTCGATTGTTACGACTTACAACTGCTTGAATTCAGTCATCGTGGCAATTGTTTTTTTTGGAGTAATTTAACAGCCAGGTGGTTGTAATTCAAATTGAATTGACAGTTAAAAAACTCAATGCAATGCACATGCAATTGCTTTGTAACGTTTCAGTTGCTTTATGCAATTGAATTTAGTCTTCAAATACAACAATGATTACTGCCATATATAAATGCTCTTGTACGGTTTTTTTTAATCAATAAAAACACCACACTTCATTGAAAACCGGAAGAGAACCAGGAAACAAACATGGAATCAACCCCATGCACAAACCATGCAAACATATGGCAAGAACCGAAGGGGAAAACCAAAAAGACCACAAGGGTAAAACAAGCCTCGACCCAAAAAGAAAAGGTAAAGACCTAACAAAACATAACAGAAAGTCATGAACAAAGCGAACCCGGCAGAATAAAGGGACCCGGACAACCACCAAACCGAGGAATGGAAACCATGGTTCTAATTACGCACATACCAGAGTTCCATCCAGAGACAGGCTCCCTCACCTATCACGACCGATGGTCTTGTTATCATGAATGATACTGAAAAACTTCCATGCCTTTCCAACATCGGATCGGGACAACATCTTGCCGAAGCACCCTAACTCCCCCTTCAACAATTGCAACTTGCCGATCCTCCCGCGCGCAAACGGATCCGGCCGGAAGCCCTCTCCAAGACAGCTCTCAAACGAACCTCAGTCCTCCATCCCACAGTCGCCCGCTTCCACCCAACTTTCTTCACCACCTCAAACACTCTAGAGGAACGGCGGGTCTTCTTGCCGGGATAAAGCCACACGAACGAGCAAGCTGCCGAGCAGGACCTCGAAAAGTTTTGCAGATTAATGAGGAGAGCTGATGGGGTTTGGGAACGAAGGGGAAGAGAACCATGAAAGGAGAAAAGGGAGAGCTTCGCGTTCCTATTTTTTATTTATTTCAAGTTCAATTGTTATGCTCTTGTACGGTTTTGAGACATAGCTTTTAAACGAAATTAATACTATGTTTTTAGAACATTTTTACTGTTGAATCACCAAATTTTCTTTAGGGTTTCGTATTTCTTGATATGGTGATTTGGGGAAAAAGACGAGAGGTCGAAAATGAGAAAAACGTAATAAAAATAGCGCGTGAAAATAAGAAAGAGAAAAAGAATGTGAGATTTTATTAATGAAAAATTAAAATGTTTATTTTACATGCACATGTTTATATACATTAATAAGCCTAACTAACTAACTATTAAAAATGACAAATCAGCAAACTAATCAACCTTGAGGATCTTGATAATCTTGATAGCCCCCTCAAGTTGGAGTATACAAATTTTGTAGACCCAACTTGAAAATGGAATCCTGAAAATAAAAAGATGGCAAAACTTTAGTGAAACAGTCGACAAGCTGATTATGTGAGTATACAAGTTTTGTAGACCCAACTTAGAAATGAAATCCTAAAAATAAAAAGATGGCAAAGCTTTAGTGAAACAATCAGCAAGCTGATTATGTGAGTATACAAGTTTTGTAGACCCAACTTGAAAATGGAATCCTGAAAATAAAAAGATGGCAAAGCTTTAGTGAAACAGTTAGCAGGCTGATTATGTGAGGAAACAAGCAAAAGTTTGATTACTCCCTGTTAAACTTTTTTCTCGAATCAAGTGACAGTCGATTTTAATGTGTTTTGTGCGTTCATGATGCACAAAATTTTCAACAATCTTGACGGCAGATAGATTATCACAATAAAGATTAGTAGAAGAAAGAGGAATTTTTAAATCAGAAAGAAGATAAAAAAGCCATTGAACTTCACAAGTCACAGTCTCTAAGCATGATATTCTGCCTCACTAGATGAACGAGATATGGTTTGTTGTTTTTTAGATTTCCAGAAATTAAGGATTTGCCTAAGAAAACACAAAAACATGTTGTTGATCGACGAGAATCTGGGCAAGAAGCCCAGTCAGAATCAGAAAATGCATGTATTTGTAAGGTATTGTCAGCGGGGAAATAAAAACCTTGTTCAGAGGTGCCCTTCAAGTATCTAAGGATTCTATGTGCAGTAGTTAACTGAATAGTGGTAGGAGCAGATAAAAATTGAGATAGTTGTTGGATAGCAAAAGAAATGTCTGGTCTAGTATTAGTAAGGTATAAAAGTTTTTCAATAAGGTGCTTGTATGAAGTAATGTCTTGTAAAGCATCACCATCAGTTTTAGACAAGCGTTTTGTAACAATAATAAGATTAGAAACAGGCTTTGAACCAAGGAAATCAGTTTCTTTTAAAAGTTATAAAGTATATTTCCTTTGGCACAAGTTAATACCTTTTGTTGACCTAGCAATTTTAAAACCAAGGAAATATTTTAACTTGTCTAAGTCCTTTATTTTAAAAGCATTGTGAAGAAAACTTTTAATAGAAGCAATCTGTTGAGATGAAGGACTAGCTAAGATATTGTCATCCACATAAAATGCTAGAGCAATAAATTGAGAACCTTCACCTTTAGTGAAGAGACTAGAATCAGAAGCAGATTGCTTAAACCTTTGATTATTCAAAGCAACTGTTAGCCTTTCATTCCATTTCCTACTTACCTGTTTTAATCTATATAGGCTTTTATTTAATTTGCAAACAAGACCAGAATTTTTATCAGAAAAACCAGGTGGTAACTCCATATAAACATCCTCTTGCAAAAAATCATGCAAAAAAGCATTATTTATATCTAGCTGTTGTAAATTCTAGTTTTGAGCTACAGCAATAGCCATTAAGGTTCTAATGGTAATAATTTTAGCCACATGACTAAAGGTATGGAGAAAGTCAACCCCAGACTGTTGTGTATATCCCTTAGCAACAAGCCTAGCTTTATATCTATCAAGGGTACCATCTGACTTAAGTTTGGTTTTAAAAACACATTTGCACCCTATAGTTGTCTTTCCAGGAGGCAGAGGAACTAAATCCCATGTTTTATTATTTTTTAAAGTTGACATCTCTTCTTTCATTGCAGTTTTCCAGCAATCATGTAAAACAGCTTGCTTATAGCTTTTAGGTTCACTTAGCAAATCTACATTATTAATAAAAGATTTATGTTGTGCAGAAATGTTTGTATAAGAAAGAACCTGAGCAACAGAATGTGGAGTATTTCTTATTTTAGGCATGCTAACATGAAAAACTTTAAACTTTCGTGGTAATTTTACTGCTCTAGAAGGTCTAGTAGACTGATGAGGTATTCTAGAGGAATTAGATTGATTTTCTACTAGAAGAGAATTAATAAGCTGACCAGAGTTACCACAGTTATCAGAATTACAAGAATTATCAAAATTATCAGAACCAACACCACAATTATCAGAATTTTCAGCAGAGTATTCCAAAAAAATTTCAGAATCAACAACATCATCAGAAATAAAATTTTGATTTGGTTCAGCATCATCATTCAGTCCTAAATTATCACAATTAGGTAAAACAACAGTCTCAACAGGAGAGTTTTGCTTAAAAGGAAAGACATCTTCAGAAAAAATCACATCTCTAAAAACAAAAACAATTTTAGTTTCTAAGTCATATAGTCTATATCATTTCACATTCTTTGGAAAACCTAAGAATACACATTTAGCAGCTCTATGATGCATCTTAGTCTTAACCTTGGGTAGTAAAGAAGCATAAGCAAGACAACTTATGATTCTAAAATGAGTATATTTAGGCTTAGACTAAAATAGTTCTTCAAAGGGAGTTTTATTACCAAGGATTAGGGTAGGAGTAATGTTTATTAATAAGGCAGCATGTAAAATGCAGTCCATCCAGAAAGGCAAAGGCAAAGCAAGTTGAATTCTTAATGCCCTAGCAACATTTAATAAATGCTGACGTTTCCTTTCAACTATACTGTTTTGTTGGGGTGCATGAGGACATGAAGTTTGATGAATAATACCCTTTGACTTAAAAAAGTCAACCATATCAAATTCTTTTTCATTGTCAGTTCTAATACATTTTATCTTCTTAGAAAACTGAGTCTCTATCATTGTATAAAATTAGTTATTAAACCTCTAGTTTCAGACTTAAACTTCATAGGATATACCCACATAAACATACTCCTATCATCAACAACAGTAAGAAAATAAGAGTAACCATATATGTTGGGAACAGGAAAAGGACCCCAAATGTCCATATGAACAATGTCAAAAACAGATTCAGACTTAGGGATACTAACAGGAAAAGACAATCTCTTGTGTTTTGCCAAATGACAAGTTTCACAATTATTCAATGAACCAGAAAGAATAAAATAATTCAAATTTGCAAAAACTTTCATCCTCTGATTAGAGGGATGACCTAGTCTAGCATGCCAGAAAATAGAAGAGTTTGCCACATTACAAAAGGTAGTATTTCTAGCATCTTGAACTTCAAGCTGGTACAATTCATGCAACTCCCTAGCTATACCAATCATTCTCCATTATTTGGTATCCTGTATGCAACAAACATTGTGTAAGAAAAGAAATAACATATCAGAATTATTTGTCAACTGAGAAACAGAGATCAAGTTAAAACCAAAGAATGATATATGAAGTACATTCTCAAGAATCAAGTTTGAAGATAATCTAACAGTACCTATATGCAACACCTTAACTATTTGACCATTAGGTAACTTAACAAATTTGTTATTGACAGAAGAATAAACAATAAAGTGAGCCAAAGAATTTGCAATATGATCAATAGCCTCTGAATCAACAATCCAAGATTTAGAACTAAGAGAACTATTCATATGATAGTTTAAAGATTTGAAACAAGCACAATAATGAAAGATACTTTCAGAATAACCACTATCAGAATTTGCAATTAGAGAATAAAGAAGAATCATACCTGGTTCTTCAGTGGAAGCAGATTCAAAATTGGAAGATAAGGCATTCACTTAAGGCTGAGAGACAGAGTTCTGAACATGTTTCTCTCGTTCATTTATCAAGGACAGTAAACTAGCATACTGCTCCTTGGTAAATGAGACAAGACTGTCTTTATTTGCATTGACAAAAGTAGAATGCATAGGGTTTTCATTTGTATGTACAAAAGCAATATTACCAGTTTGATTGGCTCTACCAACAGATGCCTTATACCTATACCCAAGAGGATATCCATGCTTTTTAAAGTATTTCTCAACTGAATGACCATACAACCCACAAAAATACATAATGGTCTACGATTTATGGGATTCTTCTGAGAATTTCCTAACAGAACCCCTATTATTAAACTCCTCTCTTTTGACAAAATTTCTATCAACCAATACGATGTTGGAATCAACAACATTTATAGGATTAATGGTACGTTCGTGTTGGACAAGAACAAAGAATATTTCATTTATACTCGGAAAGAGTTTCATCATCAAAATTTGAGATTTAGGGACAAAAAAGGTATCATTCAAACCCCTAAGGAACCTAAGGGAGAAATCTTGTTTTCTAAATTCGACAACCTTACAATCACAATTAGAGAGAGACCTAAGATTGCAAAGTTCATCCCATATGACCTTCAATTGCGTATGAAACGCAGTAACATAGAGGTTACCTTGACGCAAATAATAGAATTCTTGTTGTATGTCTTAGACTCGAATCAAGTCCCCTTGCTTGAATCGATCGTGAAGATCTGCCCACAACTCGTAAGCCGTATCTACCCAGATGACTCCTTGTGCAATTTTCGGACTAATTGCTCGCAGAAGCCAAGAGAGGACCAAGTTGTTGCATTTCACCCATGCTTGAAACCGGGAATGTTCTTGGCGCAATTGTTTGATTGACCCGTCCACAAAGTGAAACTTGTTCTTGGAGATGAGTGCCACCTTCATCAAACGTGCCTAACTATGGTAATTCGAACCATTGAGCAAAGCAGAGGTGAGGACGGGACCATGGTTCTCGTTTGGATGAATGTAATATTCATCAGAGGGGTCATCGTTCTTGAAGGTTTGATTGCGGAAACGATTAGAAGACTCATCATCTGATACCATGTTGAATCACTAGATTTTCTTTAGGGTTTCGTATTTCTTGATGTGGTGATTTGGAGAAAAAGACGAGAGGTTGAAAGTGGGAAAAACGTAATAGGAATAGCGCGTGAAAATGAGAGAGAGAAAAGGAATATAAAATTTTATTAATGGAAAATTAAAATGTTTATTTTACATGCACATGTTTATATACCAATAATAAGCCTAACTAACTAACTAACTACTAAAAATGACAGATCAACAAACTAATCAACTTTGAGGATCTTAATAATCTTGATATTTACCCTTCGTTTTATGCCTATAAATAGTGAATGGTTTGGTTCATTTCAAATAGAATAAAATAGCAAACATTTGTTTCGAAACACTTTCATTTCTCTTCGTTTTATAAGTTTTTTGAGTTCATATTTTGAGTTTTGAGAGAAGAGTAGTAACATCATAGTCTGCTCCGGTTTTTTGGGTGTATGAATTTTCGGAAAAACCATACTAACTTTAAGGGGCGTTCGTCCATTGTAGCGACTAAACACATCGGTGCGAATTTGCTTCAAAGACAATGGTTTCCCACGACACAACTATTTGTTCTTTTGTTTCACATTTTATTGTTGTCTTGTCAATGCTAACATTTCATTTTGTAGTACTAATTTTACTAGCAATACATACCTTCATCAAACTTCAATCGAGTTTCTCCTTAACTTTTTTCGACTGAATATACAAGTGTTAAAAGAGGGGGACGATGAGATAAATAACAACTAATTAAACCTAAAACTTACTGATGTGATCCACTAAACTTTAATAAACGTGAGATTTCCATGACAACCCTTGGAGAAGAAGATATTAACAAAATCTCTAGTGTTCAAATGTGCTACTACCAATTTCCTTTACAAAGTCATTATTAGCTTTATTATAAATAATTTTTTTGGTTACATTATTATAAGTATTTTTTTATTATAAGTAAGTTTGATAGATCAAACAAATTAAACTATTTAAAAATATCGTTTTATTTTTCATATGCTCTTTAAAAACTAATAGGTACCAATAATAAATTTTAGAACATCGTTAAATCCGTACAATATAAATACCAATAATAGTAATTCGTAAAAGATATATTTCATAGGTGATATGACTCACCCCATATTTTAGAAGCATTCAGATGGTACACGTATCTCCCTTCTATTGGCGGCTGGGATAAAAGAGTTAGGTTTTTTTTTTGTTCTTACAGCCAACATTGCTACTTTTGTTCTCATTTATTTTCTTTTCGACTCAAAACTTGCTACCTGTAATATTTTAAAACCGGGTTAACTGTATTCAATAATTTTTAATATTTGAAATAAAATAAATTTGTGTAATTTAATTTGGTAGTATTTGGACATATTCTGATTTAAATCAAGTGAAAGATTAAATACCCCTTAGAAAAATATACTAGAAAATTCGATTGATGAACAAATGATTTTGATGTTTCATTTGATCAATAACATAAGGTGTCTTAGGACCATTTTGAATTAGAGAAAAGATTGTGTATAGCCAACTTGGGGGATTAAATTGAATGATTTAACAAACCATGGGATTGCATGCCAAATTGTGAATTCGATCATAATGCCTTTATGCGTTATGTAACGGTTAGATTTGTTGAAAAGTCGAACTCATGATAAGAATTCTCTTGACTATTCGAATGGTATATATATATATAGGGTTGCTATGTTTTGCTATGTAGTTGTGTTGAGACAAATTTAGTCACATTGGCTGCTAAGTATTTTAACTAGGGGGCTGTTGTGATAAAATGAACGATTTATGGACAGATTTGGTAAATTAAGAAGGGCAGATTTGCAAAATTAGAACATGGGCTGTATTGCAAGTTTAGGGACTGTTTTGCTTGTATAAAAATGTATAATGGACTGTTTCGGTGAATCTACACGAATGAGTGTTATAAGGACTGTTTTGCTTGTATAAAAATGTATAAAGAACTGTTTTGATACATATATTCATGTGAACACTTGTAAATAGGACTGTTTTGAGAGTATATGAAAGTATGAGTATATTAAAGGCTGTTTTGAAATGTAGGGACTGTTTTGTATCGATAGAAATATTAGTGGACTGTTTTGCGGATATGTGTATGTTTTAGGACTGTTTTGGAAGTCAAAATAAGAGGAGGATTGAATTAGTAAACCTGTGGGACTGTTTTGTGGGAATAAAGAATTGTTTTGGACTGTTTTGGTACATATACATGTATATACAAGTAGATAGACTGTTTCGTATATAAATGAACATATTAGGGATTGTTTGAAATGAATTAAGGGCTGATTTGGTGACCTAAAAACAGGGGAACATTGTTTGCTGATAATGTGTACTGTGCAGTTTAATTCAAATACAGTGCAGCTTAATTTTATGTTATAAAATCTGTGTATTGCTGTAAAATTTAAATAGTAGAAATGTAGTATTTAATAGTTAAAGAAAACACAGTTTTAGGTGTTAAAAACAGATTTACATGTTCGAAACGTATGCAGAATTTGACAGTGCAGTCTTTAGTGTAAAACAGTTATAAGTGCAGTTTTGTGTAAACCATACATGTGCAGTGTCTAAATAGCAGTGCAGTAATGAATATTTTTTTGATCGAATAAATTACAGTGCAGTTTTGTAATGGAATTAATGTGGACCTGATATGCAGAAAACAATCTAGTAGTAATATAGTTTATAGTATGAAGATTTTATGCAGTTTGGTTTATGTTATAAATAGTTTGATAAAACATTCTAAGATACTTTGTGAATGCAGATTTGGATTAATTATTGAACATATTTAATGTTATGGAAAAATGTATCTTGAAAATAAGTCTTGTTGTTATGGTAATTGTTGAATATGCATGCCTTGAGTGATTTGTAATAGATAATGTGTTTTGATATGAAAAAGTTGAGTGTGTATTGTTGAATGGAATTTAAACCTGAATAGATGAATTATAGTTCTTTACATATGTTGATGTTAAAATGGTTTGCTTTTGAGGTACATGCATATTGTAGAAGTTGATAATGAAAGTGAAGTCTATAAAGAAGTCAGTAAAGGCAAGTTAAGATAAATGTAGATTCAAGTATCTCGTAACTTTGGGATATCATGTGAGTGTAGTTACGTTTGCCTCGGGTGACATGGTGTCACTCTAATCTTTGCTTTTATGAGATTGATGTATGAAATGCTCGTGTATGAATTAAATACGATCAAATTGCATAAGGCTCACATAGAGCACCTTTGGTTACACTCATGACATAACATCTTCGCTACGTCTTTTGAACAAGTCTACATCTCATATGCATATGTGCTTTGTTATGCTATAACGTTTTATGTTTGATATGAATAAAGAAAAACCTTGTATAAGCTTTGAATACTCTTAAGACAAAACAAGAAACTTCTTTGGAACTATTTGCTTAACTAAAAAGAAAGAAAGCACACAAAACATTAAGATCAAATCTTTATGCAATAAGCCTCTAAACTCTTAAGCACTAAGGTGCTAAAAGCTCACTTATTGTCATAAGATATCTATGGAAGCTTCATAAGCCTTTGAATAAGATTCTAAATAAGATTTTTCTAATTCACAAAGCATAAAATGTGTAAATGTTGCCTTATAATGGAAGCCTTTGGATCCTTTGACATGGTACTTGATATTCTAAGACTACGGTCTATGGGCTACGACTCAAGGGTGATGACCCTATTTATGTGATATGTGGGCGACGGTAGGAGGTAATAGGAGAGATGGTAAGGAGATTGGCGACAGTTGGTTGGATAGAGAAGAGAAATTAGTTTTGTTATGTTATATAAACTAGCCATTGCTTGGTGCTTTGTGCTAAGTGAAACTTAGATCAATGCTACACACGTTCAAATGTGATCCAAGGAAAATAAGTTTAAAAGACAAACTTTGCAGGAAATTTTGATAAGAACTTTGTTAAGCTTTGATAAGTAAGAACTTTAATAAGTCTTGCTAAGCCTCTAATAAGTCAAGTTATGAACCCTGACAAGCTTGTTAAGAAATTCGAAAGAATTCAGTTGTAATTTTAAGTAAAAAGAAAGTTTTGAGTCAGTTTCGAAAGAATAGGTACTCCGGTAAAGCCTCCAATCAATAAGGTCTTGTATAAGTTAAGATTAAATCCATAAACACCTTTTACTAACTTATGCTTGTATTTCTTGAATTTTTCCATTAATTATACTTAACATTATGCTTTGTTATATTAAGGTCACTACCTCACTTAGGCTATATAAGCCTAATGCATTCATTCCATACATTTGTAGGTTTTATGATTTACTGGTGATAATCGTGTTGGAAGGTTGCAAGTTACACCCTAAAGACTTTGTAAATTGTTTAAGTTTTATCTCGAAATTCCTAGAATGATGGCATATTGCATGTTTGTTCACTGGACTCTGGTTTTATATGTAAAAATTTAGATAATCATTTCATTATGACTAGTTTAAGTTAAACCCTTAAGATAATTTGTTTAATCTTAATTTGGGATCTCTTGCACATTTTGGAAAGAATTGTAAATGATTGATGATAATGCTCAATGCAGACTTTTCGTGGGAATTGATTTATAAGGTGAGAATGTCTTAAGTGGATATAAGCATGCATGTGTAAGTTTTGATCATTAGTAATTGATTAAGAAAATGTATTTGAAAATGTAGTTTATATAACTTTATGTTATGCTGAATAAGGCCTCTATTATGTTTTGGTGATTATTTGTGATTTGACGATCATAGCTATTACGATAGTTTAGTAGTTGATATTGGAAGTATTTATATGGTTCTTGAACTATGGTAGGTTGAATATGATGGCATGACATGTTATATGATTCAAATGATACATGTGTATGGCTATGGATGATCTAAGAAATCGATTCTAGAATACGATCTATTAATGGGGTTTGTTATCTTGGCCGAACTTGCAAAACATGTCCTTAGCCAAACCTAATTCTCATACTTGATGTTAATCATGGTATAAAAGAAATAAATGAAAGCTGGGGAAACTAAGATTAGTATAAAAAGACTTATGTGGCTTCACATTAGTGGGCGTTGAAGGATATGAACAAAATTTGCATGAAATAAATAGGCTTAATTTGATTCTTGAAGGTTAAAGTTAAATGTCTAAAATTTTATTTGACAAATGAGATAAGATCATAAATGTTAAATATAAATTGAGTAAAATTCTGGTGAGATATTGTCTTTGGCTTGCTTGGAGGTTTTGATCTAAGGCTTACTTGTGTAAGTTGAAATTCTTGTTTGTTCTGTAACACTTCCTAGTTTGGTTTACTCCTAAATCGGGTTAACGGTGTTACACTATCAAGCTTAGGTAAAATCGTAACTTGTGATATTCTGCTTCTCTCTCTTTCTCATGACTTGTTTTTGTACTTGTTACCTTTTGATATGAATTATGTATGATAAAATTTATTTAGAGTATGACTCAGCTTACATAACTTTTCTATTTGTTGTGTTTTATTTTTTTAATTTTTTTTTGTTAAGCATGATTGATGTTGTGTTGCCAAATTCACGCGGAGCTGCAAATTTGAATCATGGAATGAGGCTTATGTGTTAGAACCAAAACATAAATTAATATGAAATTTAACCCAAGATCTATCATGTCAAATCATCAAGAACAATAAACCGAAATAACCTGAATGCAGAAGCGTACCTGAATTCATTAATAGATTGAAAATCTTGAATCTTGATGTTGAAATCCCCAAATCATGAAATCCCTAAATCTTTGGTATTGATCTTCCAAGAAGATAGATTATCTCTTGAAGTAAAACTCTCTGACGGGGAAGGAGAGAAAAACAAGTTAACCTATTTCTTGGGGACCACTACCTCTTTATATAGTTGATTATTAAATTAAACTATTAAATATTTATAACTCTGCCCCTCATTGAATTATAAATATATCTTATGGTATCTACACTTTTATTTCCATGACATTTTAATACCTATGACACGCTTAACTTAATTGGTCACTTTATTTTTGTGTCATACTTTATAATAGCAACATACATTTTACATATGTGCCCACAATTACGGATTTTAATCCAACAATCTCCCACTTGGGCAACATATGTTTCCTGATAAATGTACAACCTTATGAGCTCAAAATTTTGCTATTATATAATAGGTATTCTATAACAATCTCGTCCATCAACTATATCCACATAGGATCAAAGCGGTCTTCGCCATATCAATCATGACTGGACCCATCAATGGTCACGTATACAAATATAGTCAAATGACATAGATCAATCATGGATGTGTAGCATGGAAAATTACATGAAATGTGAACCATACATGTCTATTTCCAACTGGTCCTCCTAAATCTTAGTGAGATCAACTTTACTGAATTCAGAGTGTGCATAAACCAAAAGAATTTTATTTCTGCAGAAAATAATCTTAAATAACTTTAAACTGAAGAAACTGAAATTGTGTCTAAACCGAATGAACATTTTTCAAAATTACAAACTCCCACTAAAACCGAATATCCTTAAATAACATTACACCCACATGAGTAGTGTGCTCACGAAAGACCTAGGGTGACAGTTTCTTAATATGCGCGCAATTATGGAATTTGTACCAACATGCTCTTTAAACACACAAACACTCTGAATTTTCTTTAACAATTAGGAACGTAATATTTATGTGCTTCAAGTTTGAAGTGTTCCTATTGTATATAGAATAAATGAATGCATATTTATTGTCACAAAATAACTAAAGTGGTCTTTTTATTCAATCTAAAATTAGCAGCTTATGTGACAAAATTCGTTTGCATCAATATTCTATTAGAATCGAAGTCTGTAAACCTAATGATCTCTAACTTACCAGAACTCCGACATGTGAGCATGTAATTTTTGTTCTCTAAACATATCTCATAACCCCATTGGCTGCTACCCAATGGTCCATAATATGATTCCTCAAATATCTGTCTAACATTCCAACAATGTACACAATTTCCGAAAGCATACATACTTAAGCATAAATTAGATTCTCAATAGCTTATGTATAGAGAATCTTTTGGATTTTTAAATTTCAAGGTTACTTTTAGGGCATTGAGTAAGATAATACTTATCTTCTTTAGCAATATGAGTGTCACTTGGTTTACTCCCACTAAACTTGTAGTATATACAAGTGTCAACCAAATTTATCTCAAAACCGAATGAGATAATCAACATGAAATTTATAATTTTATTAATAAGAGTCTTACATAAGCTCATAGATAGATTTCTTTAATTTACATATCATTGACATTGTATCATAAGACACAACTCTATGATTGTACCATATAAATAGTTTCTTCAATGTCGTCATTGAAAAAAAAAACAAGCTTAACATCTATCTAATGTAGCTTAAGACTAAAACAAGCAACAAGTGAAATAATTATCTTGAAAGAGTCTTTCAATAAAAACTTGAGAGAAAGTCTCTACAAAATCAATGTCTTCTTTTAGAGTATATCCTTTAGATACAAGACGTGCTTTATACTTATCCACATTACCATTTTCATCCCTATTGGTTTTAAATATCAATTTACAACCAATTGGTTTGCACCTTAAGGTAATGAGACACGTTCCTAAACTTTATTGTCTTGCATAAAATTATACTATTCTTGAATGACATCAATCCACTTTTGAGAGTTAAAACTTTTATGGTCTGATAAAAAAGATTGAGTCATTTTCTATCATTCCATTGTTACCTTATTTTCTTGAAGAAATACAACATAATAATTCGGAATAGCATTTCATCTTCCTCTCGTGGACCTCTTTAATGACACTTGTTTTTTTAAGGTTGTTGAGTTTGTTCTTCTGAAACAATTACCTTATCTTGAATGAGAGTTGTTCAACATTATTTTGCTGAGGTACTTGATTCACTTCTTGATTAATGATAGGTGTGAAAACCTAAGCATCATCAAAAGTGATAGTATGAATTAAATTATAATTCAATTCCTCCTCAATAACAATGCATCTAACATTATTTCTCCCTCCAAACTCAACATCCTAAAAAAGTTATAAATCTCTCCTTAAAGTAATTTTCATTGTGGGATCATAAAATTTACAGTCCATGGATCACTCAAAATAATCAAAGTAGTTGCTCGCTTTTAAACTTTAATTACTTCACATATGTCCTAACTTGTTACAAAAGAAATCAACCCTTTGTAATTTATTGTTGTTTCTTTTGAGTATGACCCTTAGCAACTTTATTTTAATATTTTATTTTAATGCCCTTATCTTAGAGACACTAACCAAATGAGTACTTTTAAACTTATAATGCTTCAACTTTTCTTCCTCTAGAACATAATGAGAAATGAGCCCAAATAAAGTCTATTTCTCCCTTTGAAAATTGTAACTTGAATTGGTTAAACTGTATAGGAAGCAGTGCCAAAAAATATAAGAACAAACAATTGTTAGAAAGTTCGATCTTATGTGCCTTAAATTTTGAAGCAATGTAAAGAATTTTCATAATCTACTCCATCACATTTCCTTGACCCTTATACTTCATAGGAGTAAAAAAAACATAAGTAATGTCATCTTAACCTTAATGTTTTGGGTAAAATATTTCTTAATTTCGTTAAGGAAACCCTTAGTTTGAGTAGTTTCTTTAAATTTGTGCTCCTAAAAAATAGAATGTTGTACTTTATGATCATTAGACTCACGTGATTCGAACGATTTCACCTCTCAAAATATTTTTTATAGCCTAGGTGCTTACCGCAGTGAGAGGTGCAAAATGTTCTTTCCTTAGTGCAAAGTCTATGCTCATACAACCAAATACTATATGTAAGTGTCTTTTCTTATTCCTTGAAATTAGTTTCACTAAACATGAGTTTAGAATGTATTTAATAGATATTATGACAAGAAATGATAAATTAACTAAATATAAAACAAAAATAAATAAATAAAATTAAAACAAGCTCACATAAATATTCATAAGTAAACAAATAAATTTAAAATAATGGCTAGTTCCCCTCAAGATACCAAGCACAACATTAATATCAAGTCTTTGGACAGTAATATTAACTGTAAGCGGTACTCTTGTTGTAGCAAATAAACATTGACAATAAACTATGTCAAACAATAAGCTAATCTTTGGACTAACGTATTGCTCACATAAAATACCTTATAATTGTCACATATTTATCGCCACAGTTGTCGTTGTAATTCTGCCAAATATTAACTTTCCTTTGGGCCAATTAATAAACGCATGAATTACAAAAACCCATAATTATCTTAATATTTTAAATAAACTAATCTACACAAAAGCGGTCACTTTGGTGACATTATGTTTCAATTAATCAATTAAAATATTAGATATCCGAAGCTAAAATATGAATTTAATTGTTTCAAAATATTTGTCTTAATTTTATCTTTCAATAAACTTAAAAGATAACCAAAATAATAGTAAATTTGAATAAAGGTAAACCTCATATCAAGATATCGGACACTCCATTAATGTTTCATCTTTGGACAAAACATTAACTTGCAAGTGATATCTTGGTATAGTAATCAAACATTGATAATAAGAACATGTCAAACAGAAATCTTCCTTTGGACCGATTTATTGCTCACATATAAAACTGAATAATTATCACATGTTTATTACCATAATTGCACATGTAATAATGTTAATTATTAACCTTCCTTTGGGCCGATTAATACTAACATAATCCGACTTACATGCACAAAGCCTTCTATATTTTAAAATAAAATAATTTTCACAATAGAGGTCACTTTGGTGACTTAATGTTTCAATTAAATTATCTTAAAATATATACTATAAATATACCGATATTCAAATTTAAAAATTTTGTAACAGTCAAAACTGAAATTTCTGATAACACTTAAGTTTCCGAAATAACCTAAAATAAGGTTGTCTGAATGGGGCTATCAGAAATCGAAAAAATCTAAATCCTTGACTGTTTCTTTAAAAATTCCTTAAACATGCATTTGCCAGAATTAAAGTAGAATTCCAAACAATCAAACTTTATCTAAAAGTCAAAATCAGAAGTATTATACACCTGAATAATTCATATAATGATCACATAAGATCTTAAAATATCCATAATAATTTAAGGATCAGAATAGAAATTCTTGAACAGACCGAATCAAATATGAATTCCATTACAATACTCAAACTTATTTTAATAATAATAAATACATAAACAAAATACTTACTGGAACTTATAAACTACTCGGTATTTACTATTAACTAAACCAAACAAATTTGCAATGTGAATATCCATCGTCATTCGAAGAAAACCATAGTTTATTCTCCAGAATAAAATATAATTGTATACCTTAATTCATAGCACTAATGACAAATTCTTTGCAAATATATATTTAGTGTCAAAGAATTGCTCATGTAACCTGATAATAATCGAACAACATTAATAATTGTCCACTAATAATATTGATATTATCCTTTAGTCCTGAATCCAATATATAAGCATAGTTGTTTGTAGCGTAAAGCTACAATTCTATTAAATCTCAATTATGCATTTAATGCATATTCACAGAACCCTAAGTTCAACCGAAACCAAATGCATACTGGATTGCTTTCATATACAAGATTCTTTCAAATTGAAAACGTGGCCGATATTTGAATATCAATTGAATAACCTAAATTCATAAAAAAAAACTATACGGCAACATTCATACAAAAAAACATATGGCAACCCATATTCAATACCATATATAAGGATTCATAAAAAGAAACCCTAAAAACATAATATTGTAACCGAAACACTTAATCAATATACTAAATTCCTTAAACCATACGAATGAATTAATCTGAAAACAATAAAAAATTAATGGGTTCCTAATGATTTAACATGACGAGGCTCTGATGCCACTTGTTAGAACCAAAACATAAATTAATATGAAATTTAACCCAAGATCTATCATGTCAAATCATCAAGAACAATAAACCAAAATAACCTGAATGCGGAAGCGTACCTGAATTCATTAATAGATTGAAAATCTTGAATCTTGATGTTGAAATCCCCAAATCATGAAATCCCTAAATCTTTGGTATTGATCTTCCAAGAAGATAGGTTATCTCTTGAAGTAAAACTCTCTGACGGGGAAGGAGAGAAAAACAAGTTAACCTATTTCTTGGGGACCACTACCTCTTTATATAGTTGATTATTAAATCAAACTATTAAATATTTATAACTCTGCCCCTCATTGAATTATAAATATATCTTATGGTATCTACACTTTTATTTCCATGACATTTTAATACCTATGACACGCTTAACTTAATTGGTCACTTTATTTTTGTGTCATACTTTATAATAGCAACATACATTTTACATATGTGCCCACAATTACGGATTTTAATCCAACATTATGGTGCTAGGTGGTTTTGATAGAAGCTCTCTTCTACACCCTTTTGTGACGGAGCTAGAATTTTAGCCTAGCAAACCGTGTGCAAAGGCTTAGATTACGAAAAACAAATAAAGAACATGAAGAATAAGAGGAAATTTTAAAGTAAATGTCTTATTACTCAAATGTTAGATGATATAAATAAAATGAGGAATACTTTTATTTATAGTTGAATTCCGCAGTCTCTAATGATTTATATCGACGACTAAGATCAAAACTTACAACTCACAAATGGTACAAATATGGAATATTCTCTAAACTACAATCTCTATTGAAGGAAAGAACATTTTATGTTCACATAGGTATAAATGTGTGTCTCTTCTAGAATACTCCATGAATTGAGTTAAATTTGATGGTCTCTTCAAACTCAAAATCTCTTTAAAAACTACTTGGGCGTCAATATGGCTATATGACTCGGATTTGAACTTGTGGCCCATGACACTTTGCTTGTGCCACTACTGATACTCCATCTTTTACTGATACTGCAATGGTAAGCTTGATTCAGAAAACTTTTAAAGTCAAATTAAATTTAAAATCGAATTTCTTATCCTTCAATTCTATTATGGTCGGATCAAGTTCAATATCTGATGTTAAACACCGTCCATTACAACAGCCGGTCAAATCCCCAAGACTAAGAACCTGCTCATTGTTCTTCAATGTTTGTTTTATTTTTCCGCGTTCACCACATAATAGCTTGATGCATCTATTCTTTTGAGTTAAACATAAATAATCAAGTTTCAAATCAAATATAGATATTAAAATTCTTATTTACTAATTAAACCGGTCTAATCAAATAAGCTTGAATAATTCGAGTATTATCTCGAATTCAGATCAAAATTTAAGAATAAAGGTTTAGCGATATTTTTTGTCTGCTGATTTTGCAAAAGTGATTTAGTTTTTAAATTCTTTTCCGTCTTTTTTTAACTTGCAAATTTACTTTTTTGTCAAATTAAATTAATTGGAGAAAAATGTAATGAGTTTTTATTAATTTTCTTTTAAAATTACATATATATATTTTCATATTTTTACAATTATTAATAATTTAAATATTACATATATATTATATTTTTCTATAAAATCAGCTTTTAAATATTTTTATTGTTATTTTTTCGGACAAGGATAAAATAAATGATATAAGCATTGATAACAAGACGAAATAATTGATATAAGCTTAACGAGTTGATTACTATTTTCGTCAGTTGGTTAAATTTAATAAAAAAATTAAAAGTTCGAAAGCCAAAAAGGCAAAAAAAAAACGCAAGGGATACAATTATATTTTTAAAAAATTGAATACTAAAATATCATTAAACAAAATACTTTATTAAACTTAGCCTAGTTTTAATTTGGTTTAAATATACATTTGGTACTTGAACTAGACCCTTCTCTTAAATTGGTACTTTAAAAAAATTTGTTTTCAAGTTGGAACATGAACTATGCACTTTCTCCCAAGTTAGCACCTATAAATTTTTGCTCCCATTTTGGTACTCAAGCTTTAATTTTGTCCACTCTTTTGATTTTTTTTATTAACATATTTAGTCCCCCAAAACTTATACATTCAATCAATTTGGTCTTAATTTGAAACAATTCAATAATTTAAACCTTTATATTTTTTAAAAAATTCATCAATTTAGTTAGTTTTGTGATACTTCCAAATCAAGCAAATCTAACAGATCAAAACAACAACGGGATAACTGCATTCTACCATAAAACAACAACAAGTTATTGTTAAACTTTTTTATATTTGGAAAGTGATATAACTTTTAAAAGAGAATAGCAAACAGATTAGGAGAAGAACAAAGAGTAAATTGATAAAAAATTTAAATATAAAGGGTTAAATATATTTAATTATTTCGAATTACGACCAAATTGACAGAATATAAAAGTTTTATTATCAACTTGGAAGAATTTGCCTAGTTTAAGAACCAACTTGGGAGCAAAAATTTTACCAAATTGGGAGAAGATACCTAGTTCAGGTACTAAATTAGAAGTAAAATTTTGTTAGGTACCAACTTGAGAGAAGATGTCTAGTTCATGTAGCAAATGTATATTTAATTCTTTTAAATTAGATGTTATGAACCAAACTCAATTTTACTCTAAAAAAAATTCATATAGATAAGGGTGCGCAAAACTCAACTCGACTCGTAATTTCATAAACTCAATTTAACTCTAAAAAATTTCAAATTAAGTGTGAGTTATAAAATGAGAGTTCGAATAACTTGAAATTTTTAGTAATTAGTATATCAATTTTCGTGTTCTAGTCAAATCTCTTAACTTCGCTTGATATATGTATATCACATGTGAAAAGTATGAAGAAATATATATATATATATATATGTATATCATATATGAATATAGAAAGTCGTTTAAATTGGGATTAATATGCACTATAACATTACAAATAATTACAATTAAGTTTGTACAAAAACTCAACTTGAAAAAATTTCAAATAAAATTTGAGTCGTAAAATAGGACTCGTAGACTCGACGAACTCAAAATCTTTTGACTTGACTCGATCAAATGCTCGCCCCTATATATATATATATATATATATATGAAAAAATGAGTGTGTGCCCCAAAACCCAGCTCAAGCCTGTTCATGTCTGAAATATATGATGACATTGAATAATTTAATTCCCAATTTAGATAATTTTAATATAAGAAATTGTTGATGTCGATTTTGGGCGACACCATACATGGAGGTGGAGATTGTAGCCGAAGGCGAGTTTAGAGGCGGAGACCGGTGGTTCACCCATCGTGATAAGATCCGGGAGTCATGAAGGATCATGGTTGGTCGTTGAGTTAAACGGTTCACCCCGAGTTTACTTGGGGACGAGTGTAACCCCTTCGACTCGGTGTAGACGTCCAACCGAACTGAGTGAGCTACATCGGGTTTGCCGAAACAAACCCGGAACGAGTACACAAGATTGAGTCCATTTTTTTATTTTTATCTTCTCCAGATGCAACATATTAACCTAAGGCATGCATACTAGCAGCAGGTGAAAACTCAAAAGAAACGGACACCGAAAAGACACTCGATTGCATATTGACACATTCTAGGGGCTAAAATGAAAATTTGGAAAATTATAAAGACTTAGTTAAAGTTTAGATTACCAATCTTCTATTAGTCAGATTACATGCTTGCTCGTCAAATTTCAGCTCAAAAAAATCATCCAAACTTAACCAATTACATTCACAAGATTCATGGACCAAAATGAAAGAATTAGAAACTTCAAACAACATATTAACTGAATTAACGACAACTGGTATCAATACTCGGGCAACCATACCAACACCAAGTTTCATATAGAGAGGGTCGTACTGGTACAACTTGTAGTGTATCGGCACACAGGCTCGAGATGACAAAATACAATTTCCAGTAGTTAAAGATCGCACTGATACACTTGCCCGTGTATCAGTACCCCTTTTATTTTTCCAAAGCTCGTCTCGATATAGCCCTTCGCGTACCGATCCCTAATCTCAAATTACGTTTATCGGTACCAATATAGAGTCTCGTGTATCGATACCCCTATACCTGTAATGTTCAATTTTGATGGTTTTTCACTCAAAGGATAGCTCAAACATGCTTTAACACATTATATTCACATATACAATAGTTACAGAGATCAAGCCATGTTAAATACTCAAGAAACCAAGATCAATTCAAGACTAAATTACTCCAACCATAATACTAGAGGCATGTTCCCTAAAAACAAATCAACTTAACACTCAAAAAGAGATTCAAAGCACATAACAACATAGGGATTGCATCAGCAACCTATTTGCATCATTTTAAACATACTAGAATCACCAAAACATGATTATAGGCACATCCAACCAAAGGCATCCAAAGGGATTCACAAAGTATAAACTCATACTAGCATGCCATCAACAATCATGCCTCAAACCACAAACATGAAAACCATCTACGATAGCATATAAACCTCCACAAAACATTTAAAATCTAGATTACAAAATCCCCCAAAATATGGTAACACATTTCCTTATTAACCGAATTTAAAACCAAGTTTCATACTCAAGAAAATGTCTTGATCTTGGACCTTTCTTGCCAAAGCAACACTACCCTTTAACTATATTTAATCTGCATCAATAGGAAAAAGGAGAGCATAAGCACAAATGCTTAGTAAGGATGCTCTTAAACAAAACATTGATGCATTTATAAACCATTTGAAAACCGTAAACCATTTTACTTTCAAATCATGCTTAACTACTCAAGCATTTTCACATTTGTTTCCACAACAAAATCATGCATAACATCTATATGCATCAAACCGATATAAAATCTCATTTATCACAAAGATTCTCATATATTGCCAATTATAGTGACCCAGATGACTTACCTCCATCCATAGATAGCACCACCCCTATCAATACATGTTCGGATAAACTAATTCCCTTGATGGCACTACCCTCATCAAGTCTTTTCTCATGGCGGTACTACCTCCATCATAACTCACTTCAGCCGGGAATAGAACTACCCATATCTCGTTGTGATAGCACTACCCCTATCACTTCACAATAGTACTACCCCTATTGTGTAACCGAAGAATTTCACATGATCGTTTTTACAATTTTTTATTGCACTTTAATCCTATAGCTAGCCAACTATATCTGAAACTTTCTCATTACGTCACATAGCCAATATATCATTATCATATACAATTACTTAATGTTTTCCAATTCGTTTCACAAAACCATTTTGTATGCAAAACCACATTTCCATAGGCAACACCATATTCCTTTTAGGAACAATTCTCAATGTTCACAGGCATTCAAAAATGTCGATAAACAATGTATATTAATTCAAAACCATGCATTTATAGTAAGTAATTCAAACCATGTTTAAAAACCAAAACATGAAATCCACAACCTTAATTCAAAGCTACCAAGGAGAAAATAGCGAAACTTACGCTTGAGCTTAGTTAAGCTTTTTAAGCTATAACTAAACCCCCAATCATACTTTTAAAGAGATTTATGTGTTTATTCACTCACCAATACATCTCGCTTTGCTCGTCGACGCGAATTGAGTCTCCGGTAAGGAATGTATGCAACTAGGCAACCTTGCCTTGATCGTCCCCTATTTTAACCACATAAAACTAGAGGGAGATGCATCATTATGCATTGAACTCATTGTTAAACAATGATCCCCTGATCCTTAATATAAACCTTTCAAAAATTGGTCGATACTACCAAAAACAAAATCAATCTTTGCTCTACCAACTCTCAACTTCAAACCAGAAATTCTAATATTTAATTCACATCAAGACATATCCAAAAACACCTTCTAAACATCCTTACATCTCCAGTAACTCAAAAACACATAGAACAGCCCTAAAAGCCACTAAAACTCATCTAAAAATTAGCCAATCAAATAGTTTTGAGATTTATTTCCATTTTCTCAGTTCACACTATGATTACCTTATCAAAACATGAAATTGCCCAATTAAAATTTCCATGTTTCAATAACTTAAACAAATCTTTAAGCAAAACATCAAAATCAACATTTATCTCACAAATCTTGAAATCCATTGCAAAACTATGTTGAAATCAATCTAACAACATCCAACTACTAGGGAATATCAATAAAGAACCTTAGCTTTAAGAGAGGAAAATAAATTCACTTTTGAAGAAGCTCCCACCAAAATTGACGTAAGATTTTTCTTGAAATCCAACTTGTGAAATTGATGAAATTCTTGAGAAAATCTTGCTAGATTTTATTAAGAAATAAAAGTGAAATAAAATGATGGATTCTCCATTGGAAATCATCAAAGAATTTTAGAGAATCTTTTTTGGAAGTTGAAATGGAAAGTGAGGGAAAATAATGAGAGGAAATGAGAGAAAAATCAAAACAATAGGAAAATGATTTATAAATCAATTAACTGTCAATTCCTTACTCAATTAATGTGGTTATTTTTTGATTAAAATATTTGGAAAATATAGCTCTCTAAGGATTCTTAGTATTGGCCTATTTATAAAATAGTCATTAAAACAATTTTGCAATGTTTACAATTTGGTCACTAAAACCCAATGTCACTTAATTACAACTAATTAACCTCCAATTAAAATTACCAAAACACTTGATAATATTTATAAACCTTTTTAAAACCCATAACTCACTTAAATCTCCATCATTTATAATTTTTAAACATTAAATACCTTGAACTACTCGATCTGGCTAATTTGATTTGAACCGAACCCGGTTGAACCTCTAAACATATAACCCTATTTTTGGGGTGTTACACTGAGAGCCGTAAATAGTGTAGAATGGGTGGTCGAAATCATGCGGAATAGAAGAGAGGCGGAGAATGTTTAAATATAGGAGAGTCGTCCCCTTTGTCTTTGGTCTTGAGGGTATTTATATCCCTTGGTATTGTACATGGAGTGATGGTTGACGAGACCGTACCAGGCTTAGTGACAGCTGCGAGGCTGTAGGTCGAGCTGGCGAGTAAGAGCGATTTGAAGGTTGTCTTGTCATAGCGCAAGAGCGGAGTGGCACAAAGAATGAGAGCTCCACGCATCATAATGCCTCGGGTGAATGCAGAGACTAGGAAATTTGAAGGCTTTGTAGCGGGGGCTCACGAATCTTGAGGGTGAAGGAGCATCCAGAATCTGTGGAGATGGTAGAGTTTTCTCCGGAGGTAGAGTTTTTCAGGGACGTTTGGCAGGTGTAAAACACCAGTCCCCCCATTAGTCGAAAGATTGCCATAAAGGGGCCTGAGTTGAGACCCAGTTGATCCGTTGATTTTGAGGAGAAGGTATACTAGAGCAGAGTTTTCTCAACATTGTGTTCTTGGTGGAGCTCTTAACGTTTAGTGGGGGGTTGAAATGGTGCTTCCAAAATTGTTGGTTGAAAGGGCCATGACAGTTTACCCCGGTTGGTCTTGGGGTCGAGAGTCGCGGTTCAAGCAGAGAGACGATGTACGTCGAGCGGAGGGCTCAGTTTTGGAAAATGTTGTGGGGATGAGTGAGCAAATGGTTTGACTCCGGTAAATCATCAGAGGGGAAATGAGCAACTTGAACCTAAAAGGGAGTAAGCGGATGACACGACTTCAGAAAATCATCGGATGAGTAAAGGGATGACTCGACCCTGAATGGAGTGAATATGCAAGCACGACTCAACCCTGTAAGGGGTAAGAAAGTGACTCAACTCTGGGAAATTATCGAAGGAGTAGGTATACAAGCGAATAACTCAACTCCGAGAAAATCATTAGAGGAGTGAATGAGGTGGCTCAACCGATGACGTGCCCAAGATGACTAGGTTCGGCTATCACTCAATAGGGTGACATGGGAAGATTGTTATGTTAAGGCGCGTCAAATGATTTGTCCTTAGGTATGGCTCCGCGGTATACAAGTGAAGTCCCTTCCGTGAAGACTTCTTGCAAATCTTTATCGTGGCTTTATAGCTGGGAAACTTGATCATGGTTACCTAAGGAAGTTTCATGGCTTTCAGAAACATGATGCTTTCGGGGGAAACAAATATTATATAGGAAAAGCCTTGCACGACACCTTTGGAGAATCAAATATTACATGGGCGGAGCCCTGCTCGATGCTCTTGGAGAATCAAATATTATATGGGCAGAGCCTTGCTCGATGCCCTTTGAGAATCAAATTTTACATAGGTGGAGCCCCGTTCAACTCCCTTGGAGAGTCAAATATAACATGGGCAGAGCCCTACTCGACGCCCTTAGAGAATCAAATATTATATGGGCGGAGCCTTGCTCGACGCTCTTGAAGAATCAAATATTGTATGGCCAGAGCCTTGCTCGACGCACTTGGAGAATCAAACATTATATAGGCAGAGCCTTGCTCGACCCCCTTGGAGAAATCATTATGTTAATCGTCTCTTTGCCCTTTGTAGAATCATTCACAAATTATCGATACTTTTAATAAAAACAATGTTTCTAATAGCATATTTGGTCGAAAATATTGATTCTTTCATCCGACTATTTAAACAAAATATCGATACTTTTGAAAAAATGATTGCCATAGCTTACTGGAATCAAAGTGTCGATAATTTGTTCCCGGTATGAGTAAAATTATCGATACTTTTAAACAAAATCAATGTTTCCGGAATCAAAATTTGCTCGAAAAGATCGATACTTTTTTCCCTATATAAAAACATTACCAATACTTTTGAAACAAAAGGTTGCCATAGCTTACTGGAAACAAAGTGTCGATTCTTTTTTCCCGCTATGATTAAAAGTATCGATACTTGTAAACAAAATCAATGTTTCCAGTATCAAAATTTGCTCGAAAATATCGATACTTTGAACCCTATATAAAAAAATTATCGATACTTTTGAAACAAAAGGATTGCCATAGCTTACTGGAAACAAAGTCCCGATACTTTTTTCCGCTATGATTAAAAGTATCGATATTTTTTTTGTAGAAAAGGATTGTCATAGCTTTCTGGAAACAAAGTGTCGATACTTTTTTCCAATTATGATTAAAAGTATCGATATTTTTTTGAAGAAAAAGATTGTCATAGCTTTCTGGAAACAAAGTGTCGATACTTTTTTCCCTCTATGAACAAAAAGTATCGATACTCTTTGAAAAAATAAATGTTTCCGGTTGCAACTTTACCGTTTTTATTATTGACTACATCAATGTTACTGGTATACTTGTCAAAGTTTTAGGTAGCGATATGACTTTGAATTTTAGGCGCGATTTCTCTTTAACCCAGCCCTAAATGTAAATCCTCAATTTCCTAATTTTATAGATACTGTACCAGAGATCTCTTCCACTTCAAGGACGATTACCACCGTTCAGAGAAATTGCACCGTTCAACCTGCTTATAAAATCAACTCCGACAATTACTACGATCAGATTTGCAAATAAGTAAATGGTATTTTTGTGTAATTTAGGGTTAGGGATTTGAATGATTTGGGAGTAACTGTTCTTCTTTTGTATATAACAATTTTTCTCAAGCAAAAAAAAAATGGCGCCCAAACGTCTGAGACGTAGTGCTTCTCAATTAAAGTCTTCTTCTTCTAATTCAAGGTCTGCTGCTCAAGTAAGTTCTTCTGAAGCAAATATGTCGTTTGAAACGCAAAACTTTAGAAGCAAGGAAGAGAAAGTGAAATATGATCGCAATTTCAAAACAAGAAAGATTCGTCCAGAACGTGTTATTGACATGGACTTCTTCTTCGATGAGAAAAACAAATTTGGTTTTAAACAGACATTTACAGATTGGGGATGACTTGAATTGCTTGGTGTAGAACCAAAATATTACCCCAATCTTGTTAGAGTTTTCTACAGTAATGCTACATTACACCGCCAGCCTAGTACGGAAGCAATATTAGGAATTAGGACTTATGTCATGGGGAAAGAGATATATATAGATCCGAAATCTATTGTTGATGGTATAGGTGTTAAGAATATAGGAGATTCCGATGAACATGTTTTAGATCCTACCATTAAACGTGTGGATCGGAATAGTCAAATTAATATTGGTGTGGAGGGCAGATTGTTCCACCTTCTTGTAACTTGGTTTCTTCGGCCTTCCGGTGGAAAATTTTCACAAATTCAAGATAGTGATTATTGGTGCTTGTCTAAGTATGCATCAAAAACCGCTATGAACATTGCAAAACTGATTTTTGAGACAATTCTTAATATAGTGAAAAAGGGTGCTTCCATTACAACTTCACTACCATATGGATGTGTAATTAGCCATATATTGAGAAAGGAAGGGGTGGAATTCAATCTTGACTACCCTCTTCGATTATCCTGGAAGATCGACATGTTATCCTTGACTAAAGCGGGATACGATTTTATTGAAAATGTCGGTTGGATAAACAAATCTTGCATTGGAGCGGAACAAGACAACGACCAAATGGACAACGTTGAAGAAGAAGTCCACAAGCCGATGGAAGAAGATGAGATCGAATGGGTGATTACGATGAAGTTAGTGATGGCTTACATGGTTAATTTCCGCCAGCATTTGAATGCTCGTGTTGGTGAGATTAATGACCAAATCGGGTAAATGCGAGCAGATATTTCATCACTTCGTGATGACTTCTCCAACTTTTGTAATCAATGCCTTCAAAGAAAAGACAAAGCTTTAGGTATGACAATGCTTTAAATTAACTATTGACATGCGGTTAATTGACTATTGACATGCTTATAACAGAAGTGGAGAATCCAGTGGTGAATGATGAAGAGGTTGACAGTTCAGATGATGATGAGCATGAAGACCCGGACATATATATAATTTCTGCAACACCGAGTCCTAATAAAACTTGTCATTTTTTATGTCAATGGAGTCCTTACCTATTATACAAAATGGCTTCAAATTTGTTTACGGATGTGTTAAGCTATAAACACAATTGTGGTTGAATTTTTGTTCATGTTGTAGATGTTATAATGAGGTCAGGTGTAGAAGAATTTATCAAATTTTGTTTAAAGAACTTTGTTGTTGCCACTTACTCATCGAAGTTGAGGTAAGCACCTTTAAGATTTTAATTGTTAACAATTTGATATTGCTCTTAACCAATTTGATGTTTCTCGTGATAATTGTTAACAATTTCAGGCATAACATTGATCTTGCTCTTAACCAACTACCTGTACCGTATGCCCAATATATATTCATCTGGGTAAGATGCTTCTTCTTTGCGTTCGATAATTGTATTTGTTTATGATTCTTACAAATTGATGTTTCACAATTTCCTATAAACATGATCAAGCAAAGTGCAAATGGAAAGAGGAATTTACCTTCTGCAAAGATTTGCATGACGTTTGGAATGAGTTTCCTCAATTTCACTCGAAAAATACACTGTTGGTGGATGATTCTACAGAAAAAATGATTTATAATCTAGTGAGTTATATATATTTTTGCCATGCATATTTTTTTAAGGTATATGTTCATTCATTTGTTAATTGACATGTTATGTATAGTAATACAATTACATATATCTGCATCCCTATGACGGTTCATCTTTGAACGATAATGCTTTAGGTATGACAGTTACATATGTGACTTATTCCATTGGTTTATTAATATATTGAACATGTTGACAGTTTGCTAATTTGACTTATTTATATATATCCTCAGAAAAGGGCGGAAGCATCCAAGAATATTTGGAAAAGTTGGCGAATGAGCCTAATGTTCGGGACTTTGTCAAAAATAACCCTTTACAAATTTGAATTTTATTTCATTTATATATTTAACATTCTTGATTTATATATTGGTGTATGTTATTATCAATGTTAGCAAAAAAATTTGTTATATATATCGGATACATTCAAGTCTCACGCCGCTAATATATAGTAATTATAGATATTTTGTTACAATGTATGTCGGATACATACCAGATGATAGTTACAATGTCTGTTGATCGGTACTTGCAGTATTCCAAATGTGCTCGTTCTTCTGAGACGTAATGGAGAGATTGAAATTATAAATAATCATTAACAATTTAAGACATAATTGTATAATAGACATAGTAACTCACATTATAATCATCATTTGCGAGCCCGTACGACCATTCTGTTACGTTATCAAAAAATTCAGTCGATGTAGTTTGTGTAAACGATTCCAAACCGAGCTTTAATTTAGGACAGGTTACTTTTTTATGTCCCTCAACGTTGCAGAAAGAGCAGTGCCTGCTTTTCTTCTAGACCTTCTTCTTTTGGACTTCTTTTCGGTTTCCTTGTCTTCGTTTAGGGTCGCGAACCCCATTTACAAAATTGCTTCAGTTGCTTGAATCTTTCAAACTGAATAGTGTTCAAATTCGACAGTTAGTCTTTTCATCTCATCTCTTGCGGTTATGAAAGATGCATCAGTCTTTGATGCAATGTAGCATAAACGACTTGACGTTACACGTAGGGAAGCGAACCGTGCCATTTGCATAAATTCTGGTGGTATATTGAAGTCAAGGAAACTTGGTGCCGAAGCCTTCGCATCCTTAGTCCACCTACTTAGAATCAAAGACTTAGGAAGAGATGTGTAATCCAAGTGCTTCAAAACATGTAGTTGATGGCAACTTAGAATTCTTACGGTCTCGAATTTCCAACACAAGCATGTGACGATTTCCGAAACGACGTCAAAACATACGTGAAATCTCTTGTTCTTTTCCTTGTACTTTGACAAAACAAAATTTTGACATTCATCTGATAAGGACTGAATTTGTTCTTCAATCCGGTACAAGGTCTCGTCTTGCAGTTCTTCTTGGAAGATCCGAAATGATGCCCACATATAAATTTCACCAGCATGACTTTCTAGGTCTGTCAGTTTAGTGATCTGAAAGGGCATTGTCTGCGAACTTAAGTAATCCGCTTTCAACTCGTTGATACGCATTTTACTAATACCTTGTTCAATTGTACGAACAACGTCTACATGTGTCTTCTTCTTTTAATTTAAGTATCAAAACTTTTAATATAAGTATCGGAACTTTTCATTGGAAACTTTTTATTTTCATAAATATAATTGATATAGACGATTAAATAGAATTGTACTGATACTTTAAATATAAGTATTCATACTTTTTATGCAAGTACTCATACTTTTAATTTAAGTATCGAAACTTTTAATATAAGTATCCATACTTTTTATTTAAGTATCCATACTTTTAATTTAAGTGTCAAAACCCTAAACCCATACTTTTAATTGATATAAACGATTAAATGGAAGTACCCATATTTTTATACAAACAATGTAACCGGTATGGCTACAACATTTATTTCTTATTAGGACAAAGTTAGTTGTGCAATAAATTATAGTAAAATAACAATACAATTAAAGTAATTACCGATACTTTTAATTTAAGTGTCGAAACTTTTTATGGAACCGGTTGAAACATGGTTAGAAAGTATCGATACATTTTTATATAAGTATGGATACTTTCGAGCCACAATTGAACCAGTTCTAATGTTTTTATTAAAATATCGATACTTTTGTAATAATGTATCGGTACTTATTCGCTACCTATTACGTTACACTAGTAACCGGTTTGTTTAAAGTTATAATATTAATGTAAACGATAAAATAATAACAAATTAGGCGCTATCGAATATGTTGATACTCATCAACAAAATAGGTAATTTTGTCGATTTTGTTATCGTGGAATTTTCTAAGGCCCCATCAGCCAAAATTATCAACAAATTAGGCGCTACCGAATATGTTGATACTCAAATCAACAAAATAGGTAACTTTACCGATTTTGTTATCGTGGTATTTTCCAAGGCCCCATCAGCCAAAATTATCAACAAATTAGGCGCTACCGAATATGTTGATACTCATATCAACAAAATATGTAATTTTACCGGCTTTGCTATCGTGGGATTTTCCAATGCCTCATCAGCTCAAAATTATCAACAATTTAGGCGCTACCGAATATGTTTATACTCTTATCAACAACATAAGTAATTTTACCGATTTTGTTATGTTTGTATCTTAACTACCTATAACTTAAATTTGTCGGTTACTATTTTTTTTTTCATGTTTTCTACCAGATATATTATCTCATATCAACATATCTGGTAGCGCTTTACCTATTTTGTTATTTATCTTATAATATTTTCGGTAACGTCGTTTCTTAGCCGTATATTAGTACGTCTTTTATTAGAATTGTACATATATCTGGCATTCCATGAATTTTGTACTAGAGTAGCCCCTTTTGTCCTTTGCATGGAGTTGTCATGATTGCAACAAATGATGGTTAACCGTGTTGGTGTGCATAAATATGGGAAAAATAAAGGCCAATGGCAAGCTTCCACAAATGGTCAACACAATTCCTTGTTGCAAACCTAGGAATCAAGGAAATATCTAAAGACAAAAAACAGAGGGGCGGTGGTCCAATTTTACCATATGCCTGCTTATGAAATGAAACTAATACAGCTCCGTGACACTTGGGAGTGACAACGATGCCCATCAACCCCCTTTCTGGTTTTCCACTATGATATTTATGTTATTCGAACTCGAATGTAAGTGTTATATGCGAGTATGTATCTGACACAAGCATGATTAAATTTTTCTGAATTATTTTATATATTTGAAGGATCTTTGAAGGTCATATCTTAATTTCAAAGTGTTGAACACGAGTGTCACACACATATACTTCATGAAAAATGAAGTGCCTGAGCAATATAGATCGCACCACCCGAACGGTTCCGGCGACCCGCACGTCTCCGACCCTAATCTGATAGACCAATTCTGATACTAACATTAGCAAGGAGAAGAAAGTCCCTCTGTTTCATTTCCAGGTTCATGTATTATGTTTCTCAACAGACTCATGCTTATACATAAACGAAACTAACTTAGAAATTGTCAAAAACTACACTAAAAAGGCTACTCTGAGGTCCCCTTTTGGCCCTTTGTCATCTGGTGAAGAAACTATTTTAAGACCAGGATCAACCAACCTCATCTGCAACATCAGCTTGTTGTCCTCCCCCGTGTTGCCGGATTCTGTCTTCGGTCACCGCCGCAGCGTCACTGCTCGTTGTCTGATCCAACAATGACCGCCTGCATGTTGGACAAGATGAGCCTGACATCAACCATGTATCTATACACCTCACGTGGAAACCATGGTTACATTTTGGCAACACCCTGACTTTTTCACCATCCATGAATTCTCCAAGGCAGATCAGACAATCCGTAGCCTTCATATTCATCCCCGGACCGTATACGGCCACCGGAATCCGTCCCAAAGCGCTCTTCTTCAGGCACGTTGATGCGGCTAGACGCGCAACAGTCTCATTGGAGGCATCAAAACCAGACCGTCTGCCACAACGCCACGCACAACGCATGATAGAGTTCAGTCCTAAAACACATACCAACGCGCAAAGCAAAGCTGCTAGGATTATCACCATGTTGGTATCGAAATTGCCTTCGTTTGTCGGCGTCGGCGACACGTTCGGTTGCGGACCGAGGAGATGCCGGTGCGGTCGATGATAAAGAGTACTCACCATTGCTACTTTAGCTTGCATCATCCCCCAAAAAAGCCTATAAAACACCTGATAATAATATGCCAACTAGCCTTTTATGAACTTTGGGGTATATAGAGAAAGTGAGGGTTCATGCTTTCTTTAGAGTTAGGGTTATGTGCCTTTCAGGAACTTCCAACTAAAGATAAAGACACCATTAAAAGGCACCTTCTTTGGGTGATTAAAGGGAAAGGCTCCGATGGTACAATAAAACAAAGGGTATGCAAAAAAGAAGTTATGGCTTCCAAAACCATAAAGTTTCCATGTAAATCAGTAAAAAGCTTGAATCCAACCAACGGGTTGGTCCAAGTGACAATCAGCTTAGTACTGCTTATGTTTACGCAAGTCTTAAGTTTAAAGTCTTGTGTATACAGAAATTTCTCGTTAAAATATTTACTTATCAAAATCAGATGTACGAATGCGGTTTCATCGGAATTAATCAGGACATAACTTTGAGAACGGAAACAACAACTAACAAACAAAGAAAAGCTTGAACCCAAAGCAAGTGAAGATATAATTAAGGGGTTTAGAGGGAAATAATTTGGGGTTTCCAAGCCTTTATTGATCACTAACTTGTAGCAGAAAATAGTTGGAAATTCTTTGCAAATAGGGAGATAGGTGGGACCCAGAAAGGAACTATGGAGTATGTAGGAGATGAAAACAGGTCTAACTCTGTGTCGTTATTTATTAGGAATATGAATGATTGTTGATAAACATGGAGGAGTAAATATCAGCTCAACCAAACTCAGATATTTACGTACGGAAAGAGATGCCAAATACCAAATACCAAATACTGGATGAACAAGAGAACGTGTGATATGGGTGTCTTGTCATTGTAATATTACTGAGAGTGAGAGATAAAATGACTTTTTCATCGTTCGATTGCTTTTTTTTTTTCATTGGAATCATGTGTCCA
>OY288283.1:81427330-81526484 GCA_958450335.1 Hibiscus tridactylites | reverse complement strand
CCTCCCACCGCATGAATGCAACATTACTTTTGAAGTCAGGGCTGACTAGTGGTAGTTCCTATGTTGTTTGGCTCACTCTATTCCCCCAATAGATCGGTCCAGGCCGATTAGCAGCGCAGATTCTAAAGCACTTGCACTTCTGAACCGAAACAATGATAACAATGCTAGTGTTGATGGTCGGCGTTTTTCCCGCGCACAGTTTCTGTACTTCACTAGTTGGTTAAGACATGAAGACTTCAGCTGAATGGTTATGACATTTGGGAAATGGCAGCTACATTATCTACGGCCATTCGCTCTTTTACCTTAGTTGCAGATGTGTTTAGGTATGAAGGTACCGAGAACCACTCTCCTCGTCTTTCACTTCCTAGATCTGAACTCTTGCTTGAGTTCATACTGGAGTATCTCTGATGGCGATGACCAAAACACTAGGTATATTCATCAGAAAGCTTTACTCCGTAAGCAACGCACTAGAGTTGCTGCTCTAAAATTAGAAGATGGGAATTGGTGCCATAACACTAACACTTTGAGAGAAGAGATTGTATATTTCTTTCGGCAGCTTCTTTTCAGTTCCAAACAGGTTATAGAGTCCTTACTTTCCTTCACGAGGCTCTTCTTGATATGGTACCCTTGTAAAGCCATTCCTAATGTGTTTTAGGGTGGCAAAGTAGATCCCGAACTAAATGCTACGGTCTTTGTTCACAGAGAACATAATTATCAACCAGCAAATCATCCATTTTATACATTCCTCTAAAAGCAAGATTGAATGGATGACGGTTCAAATTGATATTGAAAAAGCATTTCACCATTTACGCTGGGATTTCATTTAGGAAACTAGAATTTGTGCTGGTTTTTCGCAATCTTTTCTTCGGCTAATCATGCATTGCCTGATACAGCATAATAGTTCGTATTCTTCAACTTTCAACCTTCAACGAGGTGTTCGGCAAGGGACCCCTCCCCTCGTATTTATTTTGGGTAAATTTCACAAGAATAATCTTTCTCGTGGCCCATTTTGTTTGGGGTTTGTTCTATTTTGGTCACCCGAATTTAAAAAAATCATTCTTGTCACTTACGTTTTAAATCGTGTCTGTTTTAGTCCCTTTGCCGTTAACTTCCATTAATAAAAAATAATTTCTAATTTCTAATTTAAACTTCAAACTTTCAAAACTTTATTTTTCACAATATTCCCCAAACACCCTTTCGCCTAAAATAACTAAATCCTCAAGCTTTTGAATCACTATCTATAGAATTAATCTTCTTCCAGGTCCAAAAGCTTTTCGACACCATTTCTATGAAGCAATTGGGGTTTTCTCAGTATTTTTCGTTTTTATTTAATGGGTACTTGATATTTGCTCAGTTAAAGTTTTTGTTTGATTGTTGGATACAATTGGGGTTTTTTCAGTGTCTTCCGTTTTTATTTAATGGGTATTTAATATTTGCTCGGTTAAAATTTTTGTTTGATTGATATTTTCTTTCTAGGATTTTCATCCGAATCAACAAACTGGGAGAATTTCCCAAATTGGGAACTAAGGATTTTGACTCCGAATTGGATAAAACAAATCCCCAATAGAAGCTACTGCTGTTTTGGTTTATGTAAAATATTCTATTTTCTAAATAATTTTCTCAATGAAATTACTTTTTAATTATTCTGAGACTAATTTGTGTCATTGGGTCATAAATTTTCAACTAATTTAATGGCTAAGAATATGAAAATATTGTTTAAAAAATTAAAGGAAAAAGAAAAAGCAAGTCTCCAATTTAAACTTCATATCATATTGTGATAAATTTCAGAGAAAGTAGAGCAGGAAAGAGTAAGGGAACCTCTTGTTTGCCCTTGCTGAGGGGCTTCTCAAGGATGTTTGAGTACTGCTTTATCTTATCGAATAAGTATAAGCACATTCGGTAGATAGTGATTCAAAAGCTTGAGGATTTAGTTGTTTTAGGCGAAAGGGTGTTTGGGTTTTTAGTGATTTTTAATGGGGTTGATCTCAATTGGTGGATGATTTTGGCATTGAGGAAGATGGTGAAAAATAAAGTTTTGAAAGTTTTGGGGTTAAATTATAAATTATTTTTTTATTTACGGAGGTTAACGGCCAAGGGACCAAAACATACACGATTCAAAACGTAAGTGACAAGAATGGTCTTTTTTGAATTTGGGTGACCAAAATAGAACAAACCCCAAACAAAAGGGACCACAGGTGAAGATTACCCATTTCACAATTGGTCATTAAATTTTGGTTAACTATTCAATCTGGTAACCAAACTTCCAATTGCTTCAATTTTACCATTAAACTTTGTGTTTTGCTTCAATTTGGTCACTAAAGTCTTAACTGACGTGGCTGTTAACAAATATTGTATAATAACACATTTGGTCCTCCACATTTGCATATTCAAGCAATTTACTCATAATTCGAAAAATAATAATAAATTTAACACTCAATATTTCACATTATTTCAATTTGGCCTTATTTTTAATTAAAAATAATTTAACCCTAAACTCAAAATATTAAACCTAAAACCTCAAATCCATAACCTCAAATCAAAACCCTTAAACCTTATAAACCCAAACACTAAATCATAAACCTTAAAATTATAAACCTAAAACACTTAACCCCTAACCCTAAAAAATTAAGGAGAAGAAAAAATAGAGTGAAAATTATTAATTTCACCAAGGCCACATGTACTTCCCTATCATCTTTTTTATCAAAAGAAGATTTCATTGCAAAATAAAATTACAAGTACAAACTCAGTTGCAGGGGAAAGGAGGAACTCCAAGAGGTTCGATTATGAAGGTTTCTAGCAAATTTTGCTAGCCAGTCCGCAGCCTGATTACAAGATCGAGGAACAAAGGAAAAGGAGCAAGAAGCAAAGGATTCAGCTTCCGCTATGATATCTTCCTCGATGGCTGAGGAGACCCAATGAGAAAGGGAACCCGACCGCAGTCTTTCGATAACTGCTTGACAATTGGCCTCAAGGATGATACTGGAGAAGCCATTAAGAGAGGCCAAAGAAATCCTCAGCCTGATGGCAATAGCCACGGCCGTTGCAGCAGACGGGGCAAAGGTTGGGACGGAAACTCCTTGGATGAAGGAACCTTGACTATCACGTGCAATAGCTGCTACCGTAGCCTTTCCTGTTTGACTATCAAAGGCCGCATCACAGTTAATCTTAATCGTTTGGGGAGGCGGAAGGATCCAACACCTTGGTTCCGCTCGCTGGTGGGCCTTCTCCAAAGAGCAAGCGTGGGTTGCCTGTGAGAACTCCTTAAATGCTCGTTCATCATATAGTCATACGTCCCATGGAAGGTCTTTCCTCCCTTCGAAGACTAGGGCATTTCGTGATTTCCAAATAGCCCAAAGAAAAAAGGCAATAAGCGCGCAACCTTCTTCAAAATTTGCAAGTTTTCGAAATTCATTGATTGTTAGCCACCATTTAGGGAAACCAGGAAAACCAAAGGAGGATGGAGAATAGTTGAATCCTGAGGCCCTCCAAACCGCTTGCGCGAAAGAACAGAAGAAAAGAAGATGTTCAGTGGATTTCGTCTTATCACCACACATAGGACAACAATCTGAGCCCTGAAATTTGCCATGAAAATGAGTTGCAAGGATGCCTTTAGTGGGCACTATGTTGTGGTAGAGATTCCATAGGAAGGATCGGATTTTGGAAGAAACCTGCAAACCCCAAATATATTTCCAAAGAGCTTTTGTTATCGCCTGGAGATTCACTTGGCGAAGGTTCAGGGGAAGGTCTATGATTTTCCTCGATGAATCTATAGCCTGACTTGGCCGAGTAATCCCTGTTTTTTGTTCCGGCCCAAATAAGAGAGTCCTTGATGACCGGGCCTCCTATTGGTATAGTTAAGATCATTTTGTCTTTAGTCGGAGAGAAAAGGCGCTCGATCTTAGATTTATCCCAAGACTTGAGGTCATGGTTCATGAGACTGTGAACTGTAGGGCAAGGGCATTCCGGAGGAGGCAGAGTAGAGAGCCGAAACTTTGCCAAACTAGGAATCCAATTGTCTTTCCAAGTAGAAATACATCTCCTGTTACCGACCCTCCATAAGGATCCTTCCTTTATCAATTCAATCCCTTCTATGATGCCAATCCATGCCCAATAAGGGTTAGTGCACCCCGGGTGTAACACCCCCTTCCCGGCCTGGTAGAGAACCGGGTCGGAGAGCGCTACCGAAAAACATAACGGAGATCGGAGACATAAATCTTAAACTTTTAATCAATATTTTAGTGCCAAATATGACAATTTTTATTACTAACTCAAAAGTCATTATAGCTTTAAAACCTTATACAAAATATAGGTAACATATACACAATAGTAGGGCCACAAGACTAGTATAATTACTTTAACTACTTTGCCACCATACTAGGAGTTCATAAGGACAAAACACATTACTCTTAGCTTGTAGTGACTTGCCGATCTTCCAACTAATCGCGATCTCGATCCGTTACTTTCCTTAACCTGAAATGTTATGCAAATGAATGCATTAGACTTACACAGTCTAAGTGAGGTAGTCAATAATGTTGCATACTTCAATGACATATTTAATGGCACATTTCACATAAGCAATCTATATACATATTATAAATGAAAGGCATGTTATCCAATCATAACAAAAGCAATATCAATAATCAATATTTTTCTTGGACCGATTCAACAGTATTTGGATACGCGAATTCCACCACATCACCAACAATAATGGTCGTGTCATAATCCCTCCGCCGCACCAATTGACCAATACACAACACATCCCTCCGCCGCACCAATGGCCGAAGCCCAATACTCGTACCAATGAGCTCATGAATTCTATGGCATGCCAATTGTATCCAATACTCTCGAATCCAAAGTTCAATACTCAATAGTTCAATAACGATATTTCAACAGCAATATTTACACATCAATATCAATAACAGTAATTCAATAGCGGTAGACATATATCAAAGTTTCAATAGCAATGTGCAATAATCAATTTCTAATGCTCGATATGCAATACTTACTCATACTTACCAACAAGAATTCCAATAATGCTTTATGCACGTTCCCTTAATTCAATGGTTAGTAAAACAAACGAAATCAATAACGATGAATTCGGAAAGGCTCCTCGCCTACTTCCGAGACTCCGACTACACTCACCTCGATATTAGAATTCCCGTATAACATCACCTTTTCCCTTTGTTGACGGTCGTCTTTTATCGATTTCTTGGACTAGGTTAAATAGGAACCGGTTAGGATCGACAAGACAATATCAAATAAATATGAAAATATTAATCAAATTCGATATCAAAACTTAGACCAACCAAAGATTTGAGCTTACCCCGACGTCGGCAGAGATTCGATATTACTATATTGAAAATATCGAACCACCAATTGAACACTGAACTTATATCCATATATATTATATATTTTTTCCTCTTTTCACTTGATGTATCTTACTAACTTTCTTGAACCCTTTCTCACTTTGCAGTGAACGGCCAAAGCTCCCTTGCCTCTTATTTATAGCCAACTTTGGCCATTTAGCCTTTATGGTTATCATGCCATCACTTGCCATGTGTGGCATTGGTGGCTTATATTTGCCACAATTTGTGGCTTTAAGCCGAGTGTCCCCTTATGTGGGAGTTCACGGCTAAATTCCTTCATTTTGAAGGAATTTGGTCGTGGGTCCCACAACACTTATTATTTATTTATTTTAATCATAAATAATTGTAATAATAATAACAATAATAACAATAATAATAATAATAATAATAAAATTAACCCGAATAATTTAACAAGATCGAATAATTTATAGAATCGATATAAAATACTCGGTCATCGGAACCTAATTCCGACTAAACTAGTTTTTGGGATGTGACACCGGGGCATCGAAGATGTCTCCATTTGGATAATAAATCTCGCGGAGTGTCTGGGCCAGAAAGGAATCCGGATTTTTAAGCACTTTCCATGCTACTTTTGCAATCAAAGCTTTATTAAAGATTCTGAGGTTTTGGAATCCCAGTCCCCCTTGGTCTTTTGGACGACAAAGATCCCTCCAATTGATCCAATGAATACCTCTTTCCTTGTTTCCGCCATGGTTCCACCAAAAATTTGCCACTAAGGAGCTAATTTCATCACAGAAGGTCACCAGAAGAAGGAAACATTGCATCACATAAGTAGGGATGGCCTGTGCAACTGCCTTTATCAGAATTTCCTTCAATGCTTGGTTAAGAAACTTAGCTCTCCAACCCCTAAGTTTGTTTTGAACTCGCTCCTTGATAAAAGCCAATGCCTCCTTTTTGCTACGTCCCTAGAAAGAAGGCAAACCAAGGTATTTATCATCCTCTTCCATTGATCGAAAACCCAGAATGTTGGAGATGTGGATCTTGAGATTGTTACTTACGTTAGAGGAAAAGTAAATTGATGATTTTTGAAAGTTAACCGTCTGTCCTGTAGTTCTTTGAAAGAAATGAAGAATGCGAAGGACAGCTTCGCAGTTCTCGGAGTTTGCCCCAGAAAACAACAGGCAGTCATCGATAAACAAAAGATGGCTCAGAACTGGGCACCTTCTTGTAATCCTCAGGCTATCAAATCGGGCTGTTTCCATCTTCCTTTCTAAGATCCAAGAAAGAATACTTGAAATGAAGGTAAATAAGAAAGGAGAGAGAAGGTCCCCCTGTCGCAGACCTCTTTCGGCAGAGAAGTCGCCACATTTCTCCCCATTCAAGATCAGAGAAAAAGAAATGGATAAGATACATTCCATGACTCTGGTGACCCACCATTCACTGAAGCCCATTCTAGTCATGACAAAACGCAGAAGGTCCCAATCCACTTTATCGTAGGCTTTTTTCAGGTCAATCTTGAGTGACATGATGCCCTTCTTTCCCTTTTTTGCCCGTTTGATAGCGTGGAATGCCTCGTTAGCAAGAAAATGTTGTCATGGATCGATCTGCCATGGACGAAAGCTGATTGATAATGAGGAACGAGCTCAAGGAGAAAAGATTTCAGCATTGACGCCATAATCTTAGTAATAACCTTGAGAGAGAAATTGCATAGAATGGTCGGCCGAAAGTGGGATACTTCACAAGGATTCGATTTCTTGAGGATGAGGACTATGTTGGTTTTATTGAGTCCGTGGTCCAGACGACCATCTTTGAAGAACGTGGACACCATCCCTATGAGATCTTTTTTGATGGTCTCCCGGAAAGTTTGATAGAAACATGTACTTCCTTATCATCAAGGCTACATTACATGTACTTCTCAATCATCTTATTAAGCAATGTTGGGTGGGTAATAGAGGTGTTAAAAGATAGAAGAAAAAATAGAGTGAAAATTAAAAAGTTTTCTTCCACCATTAACAATAGAACGAGAAATTAAAGAAGAATTATATTTGCTCATACCATGAAATTAAACAAAACAAAAAAATTAAACAAAGATATAAGAGGCATATGGGAAGGAATGGACGAACTCCATTCTAATGTTGGCCTTACCAGAAACGACATCAAAATTGAAATTTAGAAGAAAAAAATATTAATCTCAAAATAAAAGAAAAGTACCAAAATTGTAAAACTACTCAAATATGGGTTCTTAATTTACTTGAGAAAGAAACTCATTACCCAAAGAGCCGTAAACTTTACCCTTCTCCTTCGACTATGAAGCCAATGCGTTTCTTTTGTCTTTTTTTTTTTCTTATTATTATTGAATTTGAAAGGGTTAATTACCCCATTCATACATGAACTATATCGTATTTTCACTTTCATACATTTATATTTTTTGTTCTCCCTTTCAGACATGAACTTTATTGTCGTCAACATGTTTATCCTTTTTCGTCACGAAAGCTGATGTGTCACAGTTGACCCATACATATTCTAACACGTGGCAATTTTTTTTTAAAAAATTCTCCATTTCTCTTTTTTTTCTTTTTCATGTGTTAAATATAATCATTCTTTTACTCTTATACCCTTTCTTTTTTATTAAATTGAAAATTACAGGTATGCAAACTCAAGTTGCAGCGTTGAGGTTTTGGGGGAAGAAAATTGTAGGTCTGTAGAGAGTTTGAATGAAACATTGTAGCTATTTTAGCTTCATTTAAGGTTTTGATTTAACTTTTTTTGTTTTATTTTAAGGTTTTGTTTCAATTTCTTTGAGTTGCAGTCAAAATATATTCAAACTAAACAAACTATGTCGTCATTGTCTTCAAACTCAAGAAGAGGTAATTCGAAATTCGAAATTGAATGTAACTGCGGGGCAAAGGGCTGAAATTCGAACTTCGAAAAATGAATTAACCAAATTTTAAAGATTCTTTGGTTGCCCAAGGTGGTTTGAGTAAATAAATTCGTTTATATTTTTTTTCTTTTGAATGAGTTAAATTTTGAAAAAGGAATTAATTAACGACCACTAATATGAATGGTTTAAATTTACTGTACTTATTTGTTGTATGTTTTTAGAATGATAGATGTAATTTTTTTTTCGTTGGGTTGATGACAACGATGAAAATACACATGAAAAGAATATGCTTTAGGAGGAGAATCGAAAATAACATTTTGTTGAAGGAGAATCGAAAACTAAAAATTGCCCAAGTATTAATGGAGTGTAAAAAAAATTGTTGTGTTAGGAACATAGATTGTTCAAAATTGTTGGAGGTGGAGAAAAAATTGAGAAAGACAAAGTGTGAAGCTTTTATGTACAAGATTACCTTGCTTTTTTACTTCATTTTTAGTGTAATGTACTCCATTAATAATGGTTAGAAAAATATAGAGTTAGGAAAAAAATTACATTTTGTAATAATTAGTCTGTGTTGAAAATTTCTATTTAGTTTGTAATGATATACATTTGGTAGGTTTGTATTCTTTTAAGAATAAACAAATACATTGAAAAACTTTACAATATTTTATTGATGTATAAATAAAACTTTACATATTTTATTAAAGTATAAGTGCATATATATATAACATATTTATACTGATATAAATTTTTCTTAACTATAATTATTTAATTATGACTAACTTACAATGATGTAAATTATACTGGGCCACAACTAATTAAATAATTATAGCTAACTTCCACCGGTGTAAATTCTATTGAACTACTACTTACTAACTATGGCTAACTTACACCAGTGTAAATTTTACTGAACTACTACTTACTAACTATGGCTAACTTACACCGGTATAAATTCTACTAATTCAACTAATTTTTAATTTTTTTCTTCTAATATGTATCATAATGAAATTGTATAATATCAATACAACATGTTAAAAGAGATGAAACGTGTCACCATAAAGCAAAAACACCAAAGGGCATGCCACGTGGGCGTATCAAAACACCAAAGGGTGTTTCGGAACAACACACCCGTATCGAAACATGTAACCCTTATATCGAAACATTTTTTGACAGTTTCAAAACGTATCGATATAGACTATGCCTGTATCAAAACGGGTACATTAAAAACACTGATTTGGCTGCTTAAAAACGTTTCAACCATTTCTAAAACCTTTTGAAACATCCTCAAACTTATTTTCAAGTTGTTTTTGACTTAGAGAATATTTTAAATTCTTTTCAATTAAGTATAAAACATTTTTCAATTATTATATCAAAACATACATTTCTACAAAAATATTCGATTTAAAAGAAAAAATTAATTTAAAATATTCAAATATTTAATTAATTTTTTATAAGAACTCGAAAACTCTACTCGACTTGACTCGACTCCAATTGAAAAAAAATTTAAATAAAATTTGAGTTGTAAAATATGACGCGTCAACTCGAATAATTCGAAATTTTTTGACTTGACTCGATCCAACCCTCACCTCTATCTTAAGATATGACGCGTCAACTCGAATAACTCGAAATATTCGAATATTTTAAATCATTTTTTCTTTTAAATCGAATATTTTTTAAAATAGAATATTTAATATTTTCATATTTAAATCACATCGATTATTTAATAACAACTTTAAATATTAGATTTAATTTAAAAAATTGATTTAAAAGAAAAAAATTGATTTAAAATATTCGAATATTTAATTAATTTTTTATAGGAACTCAAAAACTCGACTCGAATCGAAAAAATTTCAAATAAAGTTTGAGTTGTAAAATATGACGTGTCAACTCGAATAACTCGAAATTTTTTTACTCGACTCGATCGAACGCTCACCTCTATCTTAATATATGATGCATCAACTCGAAATATTCAAATATTTTAAATCATATTTTTCTTTTAAATCGAATATTTTTAAAATAAAATATTTAATATTTTCATATTTAAATCACATCGAATATTTAGTAACTACTTTAAATATTCGATTTAATTTAAAAATATTCGATTTAAAAGAAAAAAAATTGATTTAAAATATTTGAATATTTAATTAAATTTTTATAGGAACTCGAAAACTCGACTCAAATCGAAAAAATTTCAAATAAAGTTTGAGTTGTAAAATATGGCTCGTCAACTCGAATAACTCGAAATTTTTTTACTCGACTCCATCGAACGCTCACCTCTATCTTAAGATATGATGCATCAACTCAAATAACTCAAAATATTCGAATATTTTAAATAATTTTTTATTTTAAATCACATCGAATATTTGATAACTACTTTAAATATTCAATTTTAATTTAAAAATATTCGATTTACAAGAAAAAAATTAACTTAAAATATTCAAATATTTAAAGTAGTTATTTAATATTCGAATATTTAAAAGAAAAATATTTAAAGTAGTTATTAAATATTATAATATTTTAAATTATTTTTTCTTTTAAATCGAATATTTTTAAATTAAATTGAATATTTAAAGTAATTATTAATTATTTGATGTGATTTAAATATGAAAATATTAAATCGAATATTTTATTTAAAAGAAAAAATGATTTAAAAATATTAAAATATTTCAAGTTATTCGAGGTGACGCGTCATATCTTAAGATAGAGATGAATATTCGATCGAGTCAAACCAAAAAGTTTCGAGTTATTCAAGTTGACACGTCATATTTTACAACTCAAACTTTATTTGAAATTTTTTCGATTCGAGTTGAATTTTCGAGTTCCTATAAAAATTTAATTGTAATTATTTATCATGTTACCATACTTTGAAATTTTACTTTAAGGACCAAATCGAAAAAATGGGTAAATAACAAAAGCTAAATTTAATAAATTGTTTCGAGTTAAGACTAAATTAGTTAAATATATAAATATGAAAGACTAAATGTATTATTATATCAAACACTTAACGAAATTTAACGTCTTGTTACTATTTTATTATAAAATATAAAGTTTAATTGTCATTTTATAATTTTTAAAAATTTGATTACCATTTTTGTTTTTTTACCAAAGTTCAATGACCGTCTGTGTATTTTACCCTTAAATATAATATGCATAATAGTGTATATTAGATATGATACATGGAATACGAATGAAATAAGACATAATACACATATAACACGGTTAAATAATTAATCACGTCATGACATGAAAAAAATATGAATATAACATAAATTCATTAAAGGTCAAAATCTATACAAAGTGCATTATTATCTATTAGTGTGTAAGAAATCTATAATCTTTTGAAAGCTAAAAAAAATTAACATAAATATGTCGCAAACACACAAATAAGCCAATTACATAGCACAACAGAAAATGTTTTATGTTAATTTATTCCATATAAAAAATATTATACAAAAGGAATATTTATTTATTTTTTGACTTGCACAAAGAAAAGACCAAACCTAGGAGTTAAGGTGAGCCTTCCTGCTGCCACTTCAAAGAGTTCATAGACTTTGCAGATTTCATATCTGCTCCCATTCCCACCCCTTCATATGTTCGCTTAAACCTTCGCCTAAGAGAATAAAAACTGCAGATATCCCCACGTTTGTACATTTCAACTACACGAGCAGGCTACTTATCTGTACACTGTTATGCTTAGCCTTCGGCTTTTGCCCCAGCACTCGTTGATTCTCCGTAAGGCTCCTTGCTTGCACCACGGAAACACTAGGAGATTATCATCATAGCATTGCCTCCCAACTTTTAATATTAATCGCAGAATGAGTATAGTTCCCAACCTAACTACAGCTGAGCCTGGCTTCGTGTGGCACTGGAATCCACAGGATACATCAACTCAAATCGAAACCCGCATCTGCATTTATGGCATACATCAATTTGGCTTCTAGTTGCTCTTTGCTGCACCATAAGCACACATCATTTGGAAGCTAATCATTATGAATGTGTGTGTATATATAACCATGGTAACGATGAGCAGGCTAATTTACAAGTGACTTCTGAATGATACATGACCATAAATAGCAATGCCAAGATGTCAAATAAAACTTCTTATCCCAAAGTTTATTCAAAGTGAGACAAACCTTCTATATGGTGGAAGCTTTAGAAGGTTCATACAAGTAGCTGACGTCGGTAATCGGTCCAACGTTTCTTCAGAGGCACTTCCAGCGGCTCTGAAAAAGAATCATAGAAAAATCTTTAATTTCTAGTTAAAAAAACAAATACATATATAAAAAATAGTAGAGTGGGAACAGAGAATAAAGTATCACACTAATGTTTCTATTAACCACATGATCGGTAAGTGATCATATTTTCCAGAGTACAATTGTTACCTTTGTATGCAAAATAGAGGCTCAAGATATTTGAATCCCAGCAGCGGTCCTCGGGAACATCCAGTTACAAACCTAAAATAATCTCATCTAGTTATTATCCTCTCTCGTGTTCATTATTTTTGAAACAAACAATTGAAGTAGACAACATAGGAGAATTAAATGTGCACATATCACAGATGGTGTAACTCACTTCAAAAACTTCTTTTGGTTTTCCAGTGAAAAGCTTTTGAGGACTTCCCAAAGCATATCAATGACATAATGATCCTGTTAAACGAATATGTAAAAGTAAGCTTTTAAAGCAAACAACTCTTGATAATAATATCAGATAGAGCAATTAATCAATTCAGCAACAATTTATACTCCCCGGTCCTTCCATTTCAACTGAGATACAACTTGGAAGCAAAGCACACTTGTCAAATAATAAATCATTATAAACAAACAAAAAAGAGACGAGGACAAGTTGTTAACTTACACTGTGATAACCACCTGCATAATTGGTGTTGCATCGAAGGTCATCAACATCCAAGCTATCAAGTGAACCCAATATCAAAATCTGCAACGAAAATTAGATTTCAAGGATTTATAAAGCTCAAAATGACACTGGCACACAAGAGATAAATATTAACACTCTCAAAGATAAGTACATATGTTTATCCACAGTAAATATAGGAATACTTTCAAGAAGCTTAAATCATCAAAGGAAAATTTTAAGAATTCTAGTCAATGGCTTACACATATGTAGTATAAGTTAATCAAAATAAATGTTAATGCTAGGAAATGCGAAATATGTTTAAAGGCATAACAATATGAAGGTTCATCTACCTTTGGAAAAAAAAGGGAGAGGCAATCATGCCCCTACAATATATCTGCCATTATGCTTTGACTTGGTTGAATTCTACCATTGTAGTGCTATTTCTTATGATTTTATGACAAAGTTCACAGAAACTGTAATCTCTTAGCTGTCCTTTATTCAAAAAATAAATAAATATTCGATATGAGGAACTTATGAGAAAAATAAAATAAAATGGAGAGAAATTACATCTATCCAAAACAACAGGAAGACAAGAAAAAGCACATTGCCTTTTTCCCCAAAGCAAAGAGAAAACATAGAAATAAGTAATTACCTCTAGGCCTCTAGACATTATACATATTAATGATTTTCATTTTTAATAAATTCATTCTAAATTCCTTTTTTATTTTTAATTTATTCTAATACAATCACAACATTTTTTCCCAGTAGAATGGCTTATGGAATTCCATTTTACTACAAAAGTTAAAGCTAATAGGTCAGACAAGCCCGATTGACTTGAAATCTAAACCATCAGTAAATATTAACCTGAAAGCAAGGAAAGAAAATATGGAATATCAAGAGATTTTTTAAAGTAGACGACAATACCTGCAATTCATGTTCATTGAACATATCAATCCAATCTTTCTGCATAAGCTGCTGAAATCCTCTAAGGAAATGAGAACTTTGTTGACGTATCTGCAAGGCACCATATCATTGTGTTACCATCATTGCAAGGTAAAAGACAGATGCATTATACTAATTTGAAAATGAAGTATCTCACTACCTGAAAATTCAAACGGTGATTAGATACAAGGTGAATAAATGTGATGACATTCTCATAAGTAACACGTATGTTTTTGCCTCCTGGAAGCAGCTCTTCTTCTGTTTGTTCTCCATATTCATTGTTCACAATTACGAAGTAGAGCTCCAACTCTGAAATGTCCCCTTTAAAATGCTGAAAGTCATAACAAAGAAGGTGCGATAATTTATAAGGATAGAGCATGAACATGGGGATATGACAATGTGAAATAAGGTCAAACGTTTTTCCATGACATATGCAGCAAGGAAAAAGGAACGGTGAAGGAAAATCACCTTTAAGAAAATAAGGTGCCGATATAATTCAGGATCCAAGGAAGGCAAGTCATTTAAATAATTGTACCTAATTAATAGAAAGAAGAAATGAGCATGTATCAGTATCACTAAAATACAATTGAAAATAAGGTGCCGATATAATTCAGGATCCAAGGAAGGCAAGTCATTTAAACCATTCAAAGCATTACTTATGCTTCAATTTGCTCAAGAAGAATGTTGCAAATGGTATATCCACAAGAATCCCTTCAAACATGGCCTGCAAGAAAGGTACCATTAAACCTCATCAATTAAGCCCTTATGATATACATTAGGCTTCTGTAGTATAATGGCCTACCTTCGCAAGAAGTGTTCCCAAGAAATGGAAAAATTGGAGGTGTTGTTCATGTATCATTCCTGAACCAGGATTTGGATATAGGAGGTGATCAGCTGTTTCCTAGGTAAGCATACCAAGTATGTCAAGAAACACGTGTTATAAGAAAAAAACAATGCATAACAAGTGAGACAAATTAACATATACAATAACATGGATCCCTAGCAGTGAGAACTAAATTTGACTTTAAATTCACAAAGAGAAAATATTATGAACTAGCAACTAGCAGCCGACAGTAAAGATATCCTCTGTTCGAATTCCATCATAAAATGTATTTATACCAAATTCAGATGTTAAATCCATCTTTATCATTTAAATATTCCATTGAGAGAGCATCTCTTGGTTTACTAATCATGCCAAACACAGTCTTACTATTTAAAAATAATAATAAAAAATTCTTGATTAAAAAAATTCTGATTATTCTTCGTTCCCTTTTCAGAAAGAATTGAATACTGATGTTCTCCATCAACATGTTTGATCTGAAGAAGCATACCATCTTAAATCCTACCAATAACAGAAGAAAGGTAAGGATGCCATTACTGGCATCTTACCGTAACTGACTATATATATATGGATAATGTCCCAACAAGCTTATTAAGAAACCACTCATGGATATGGAAAGAAGATGAGTAAGCATTAGCATAATTTAACAACCTTAAATAACCCATATTGCACATCAAATGCAGCCCGAGTAATATTCTCCATAAAATCTTTGAAAATTCCACCACCATCAATCCCAGCCTCCTCCACTCCAAATTCATTGACAAATGTAACACGAATCTGCAGGGAAGCAAAAAAAATTGATTATATCATTCTTGGACAGTGTCAAGAGGGAAGGTAACAGCAAAGCTGTTAAAGATAATAAGGTTTTTATATGTCAGAAGACTTATGTAAACCATACCAGTCCTTTAAGATCCTCTTCAGACAATGCACTCATCTGATTATAAGCATCTTCTAAAATATGATCCCTTCGTATTCTGAATCGATTTCTGGTAAAAACTGCATGAGCACCTTGTCTCTGCCTAACTGATGCTAGTTGTGACTGGTAGGTGAAGTTATAGAAGTGAGATACAAAGCAAAGCAAACAAGAAATTAGATATCAGTGAAAAAGAATCCAATTGTTAGACTAAATCCCCTAGGTATGGTGACTACGAACCCTAATTCAAGGAATTCAAATAAAGATAGCCATGCCAACAGCTTATTCTTCAAGATCCAACAGATTCCAACTAAAGACCGAAAGCAGAATTTGCTAATTACTCACAGTGAATATTTTAACTCTGCTAGTGAATGGAATCAAGAAAGGTGCTTGCTTCAATATGTCATGTGCTTTTGTGCCTTCCATTACAGCCTGCTAGGGATAATTGAGATTAGAAACAAACAAGATGCATCAAAAAAGTTGATACTTGGAACTAAAAGCTGCAACGAGTTGCTATTACCTGAGAAATAAAATAGTCATTTACACCATCAGCATGAAAATCACTGGGGGGTGTAAATTGCCGCCGGTTATTCCAATCTTGCAACTGTAAGAGCAATTTAGAAGGAAAAAAATAGTAAGGCAAAAGGAGCATAATGTTTTCCTACATGCCATTATTCTTACGAAAAAATCGTTCGTTTTATATTAATTAAGCACAACCCATATAATTTATAATATAACAGAAGACAAAATGCTGACAAATGGGAAGTCGGAAATTCAACAAATTACAAGGGCATCTACCTGGGACAAGAGCTCAGAGACAACAGTGCCAACCCTTTTTTGAATAGCTTCAACAGGGTGCCTCTTATGACCAGAAGAGTTGGAGGAGACAGATTTCCCAGAACTAGGATGAGCTGGAGGAAACACCCATAGGAGCTGCCACAAAGCCTGTATTGAGGAGGAAAACAGAAGAATTATATGAATGCTACCAATGCCATCATACAATTGATGCATATCCACAGATGTTGTAATCTAATGAAAGTCCAGAAAATACAAGAAGTTCTTGAGAATGACAAGAAAAAATTATTCCCAGTTTAAGTAATAGTTTTTCAGAGTACAAATGTACAAAATGAATCACCTGTCTCAGAATGACAATTAGGCACCTGACATCCTTCAAAGACAATGGCTTCTCCTGCTCATAAAACTCCTCATTATCAACTATCATAAGCATGTGCCTAGTCAACCACAAAGAAGCCAGACTAGTCAGTCATTAATTCAAAAACACCATTTAAAATGTAAAAAAAGAACAATTTAAGGTTGAAACAAATAACAGGAATCCCATATAAATTTTCTGCCAGAAATCAACCAATCATCTTACTTGTACACTGGACAGAAAACAGACAGAGGTAGCAGCCAACCAGGTGCATCACCCAAGAGATAGGAAAAACGCTCAGGCAAGGGTGACCACTTTTGATTATGATGACATCGCTTAATAAAATTCCAAAGCACTGGAACCAGTTCAGTTCTATATGCCAGTACAGTCATGATTCTCTCTATAGGTAAAGTACTGAATGTAACATGCAGAAAAGAACAAGCAGCAGCAACAGCTGCCACCTCCTTATCATCCGGTACTTCATTATGTGAACCACAGATGGAAGAAATTCCTCCAAATAATACATTAGTCTGCACAGAAGAATCAAATTTTAAGCCCTTTCTTTGATATTGAAAAAGAAAACACCAAATTCGGGGATATTTTCAAACTAAGATAAAGTATCAAGACACCTTACCAATTGCAGTAGGAAGCGTGAATCAATAGCATTGGTAATTTGCTGCTCCAAATTACTATCCAAAACTAATTCCCCTATTTCATCACCTATGATCATATCATCCTCCGCAACAACAGAACCTGAAGCCAATACTTATGCGTGTGAATTTCAATGAACCAATTTCAAGAATCGTGAAAAAATTTAAGTCATTGATTCTGCACTATACTATAACCAAATTTATAACTTCCACGTAGGAATACTAGTAAAAAGCTTACATCATCAAAGTAAAGGAGGAAAGAGAAAGAAAGATAGCATATCAAGAGTCGAGGCATACTTTCTCTGCTTGAGGATTTTATAGGAGGAAGAGCATCCAACAAGAATGTTGTAACAGCTGCAAGGTCTGAGGCCTGCTCAAAATATCATAGAAAGAAAAAAAGTAGCCAAAATTAGAAATTGTTCTTTTAACACAAGAAACGGCTTTAATGCAAGCATAAGAGTAGATGACCACATTCAATACAAGCATAATTCAGTTTACTGCTGCACATGTTCGTTGCATTCAATCACATTAAAAGGAAAATACTTTTCTAAAGCAATGCATACAGATGACCACATTATCTCTAAGGATATGAGGAGAAGATTGTAGTAGAAAATCATACAGTCCAATTAGAACCAAAAACCAGCTTCTTACCATTTCGAATGAGCAGTCGGGCTGAGATAAAGCAGCACATGCTGTTTCTAAAATATTACCAAGGAGGCAGGCATAACCAGGAAACTCATTCGATATATCAGTGGGAAGTAAATTAGCATGGTTTTGCACGCACAACGTCATCTGATTTGTGTAGTACAGGGTCAAGCTCCCAGAGGAGAAAACCTAAATAGCAAAACACTATAAAATTATCATCTGCCACACATAAAACGAGAACAAAGATCTGTTGCAATAAAAAAATTGCTATGAAAAATAAGATTGAGGAGCTCCTCAGCACGAAGAAAAAAAACACAAAAAAGCTATTGGCAATATGTACAGCTAGTTTTCTGAAAAGATAAAGTAGAAACAATTCTTTAAAGTTTCCAGCACCACATACTACCAATACCAAGATTCAATTAAGCTCAACAAAACAACTTCCAAAGTCCCATAAAAGTAGGACAGAGAAGTAATATACCTCTTTTAAGTATGGAAAAAGTTTCCATATGAAAGGAATTGTGAGAATCTGGGATGAGAAACTCCACTGTGGATCCACATTTAAGCAAATACATTGACTCTGACCAACATGGGAAATCACAAGTGCAAGCACACGCTCCAATGCAGATATTTTCCCAAAAGAACCTCTAGCATTTATATTTTCCTTCACAACAAAATAAAGATGGTATCAGAAAAGAATGCAAATACTAATCACAAGTTTTAAGATGTATTATTACGATGATAGGATATCAAAATGGCTATAAAAATATAACATCCGACAGAAAGAAAACAAAGCCTAATAATAGGGTTGCAAAAAATGTACCTTTACTGTTAGAATAACCTCCCTAAACAGAGAGAATACATTTCTTTGCATGAGAAAACCAACTGCCTTACATGCCCATGGCAGTTTAGGATCTAACAACAAAAGCAATGCTTGAAGCAAGATGGTCGTTGATGCACTGGACTCCTCAAGAGTCATCAACAGTTGATCTTTCAATTGATTTCTATCCAATAAAAAATAAAGTAATATTACTTTTAGAAACAACTAAAAGATATGCACAGAAAATATGAATGCATTAAACTCCAGACATCAGAGTGCAAGACACTAAAAATGAGAAAGGGAAGAAGAGAGAAAGAGAAATGGGTGCATGAAAATATATAACATCAAGACCAGGCATTCACTCATTCCCCTTGTTTCTGTTTCTATTTTAGATCCCTGAGACTCTAAAGAACATCTAAAGGCTGCAAGATACGTCATGAGATGCAAAAATGAAAATACAACAAAACCCAGCCGCCAAAAGAAGGTTTGAGGCACTAACCTGTTATGATGTATAGCTTGAATACAAGCAAATGAGAACCTCTTCAGTCTGTAGGCAACTAAAGAATGATTAGGTGGATCGTCCATGCCTTCAAAGAGTCCAACAGCATCCCCTGTTGCATAATTGTATTGAAAAGTTAGGAAAATAAAGAAAGAAAGATAACAATACCATGACAATATACAAAACACAAAAACACACACGCGGAGCACACACTAAAACACACAGAACAGCTTATCGATGTTACTACTTTTCAAAGAAGGGATTCTGATAAGAATACCACAATCTCGAACAAAATTCAGAAGTATTCGGCAAGTCTCAACAAGAACTGAAAAATCATTTAAATTCCGCGCGTCAAAGAAGAAAATTAGCTGGCGGAGAAACTCCGAGTCTGGACCAAAACAATGCCTGTCCAACATAGACAATATGCACTAAATCAGAAAATAACATGATAGACCAAGTAATTTAGAAAAGCACCAAAACAGGGTAAAAGAAAGTGTTTCAAGACATTGTGTTGATGATAAACAGAATTCTCATTACCCTGGAAACAGCTTAAAGAGTCCAGATTTACCTATCTACGTTTTGGCAGTGCTTTCCATAGGTTTGGTAGAAGTGCTCTCTGACCTTGGCATGTTCAGCTTCTACTACCTTTCTCCCTCTGAAGTATTTCTGTAGCTAGTAATTAGTCAACACTTTGCAAAAGAAAGCCAACAAGTTCTTAAAGACAAATCCAGGCAATCATTTTTCCATCCGAAATTGCATAATAGAAAGGTGCAGCTAAAAGATTATCACATACCACCTTAGCCAATGCATAATTCAGTTTAGTGATGTTAATCATAAACCAGATATAACTAAGAAAGAATCAAGAGCGCAATTGAAGCTTAAAACAAACAATGAGCGCTTTTGATTTAAATAAAAACGTATTGTATCACCTTGCCAGGTTGAAGGATAGTTCAACAATCAACATGTTAATGACGTAAAGGCCATTTAGTTTAGTTATACCATTTAAACCTGATCACTTAATACAAAAAAATCGAACTTATGTTGAAGATAATAAGTTTGAATTTAGAAAATTAAAATCATAGTTGAGTATAAGGTCTTTGAGGCATTTAAAATCAAGGAAGCCATCCACCTATTGAGGAGCAAAAGCAAAATTTAGATATTTATCCACTTCGGCCACAATTCCAAAATCAATATTTTTAATATACGTTGAAGTGCATATCTTCCTAAGTAGAACTTGATGATCACCGTATTCCCTCTCTCAAAAATGAACATCGTCAAGATTCAAGAAAGGTTTTCCATTAAAATACCAAACATGCAAGCAAATGTCTTGGCATTGAATCCGTTTCCAAAATCCAAATTATTATTTGCCTTTCCCTCTTACTAAATTCTAGAACCTAAAGACTACATCCACCTACAGTTAAACACGAAGTGGTTCATTGCTACTTGTATATTAAAATTAAACTCCCATGAACACATTTTAAAGAAATTAAGAATTCAACGAAAGCAAGGCTCTTGAACCACTAACAATAGAAACTGACAAACTCAAAATAAGAACAAAAGCAAACCTGAATTTTGAGAGCTGCAGAATTCTGGCGACGCAACCAGAGGCGGCGATTCCGCTCCAACCGCGTTTGTTCTAAAAGCTTCTGCCTATCTCTCTCTTTTGAGCTCCGACCACCCAAATCAACTCGTTTCCGAATGCTCGGATCACCGGGGAAGAACATTCTCGATTATCTGAAACGCCTCCACTGAAAACCTAAATTGAGATAATCAACCAAATCCCCGAACAAGAAAATTCGATCAAGAAAGAGAGTTGCCCTAAAAAAACAGTTCTTTTAATTCAAATAAGGGATGATGATGGGCTAGGTAAAATAATAAAGAGAGACTTCCTTTGGTGCTTGGGTGGAGAGAAACTAATCAATTAAATATAAAGTAAAAATATTTGAGGAAGAAGGAGGAAAATTTTGTGACGCTTTTGATTCTTTAGACTGTGAAGTGGGAAAGTTAAAACCAAAATACCTCATTAATTAATTAAGTAATATATAAAAAAATTAAATAAGTTGAAACCGATTACGCCCAAACCGTTTACCATATTAGAGACAACATTTAGAGCCTTGGACGTGGTAAATGGGTTATTCGATTTGAATTAATTGATTTTATTTAGTTCAGATTTAGTATTCTTTCGTGTTACTGTTTTAATACCTTAACTATTATTTTTGTTCTATTTTGGTAGCCGGTCGTTAAAAATTAACAGAGATGATGATGTGTCTCGGTATAATCACAGTTTTAGTCCAAAATACTTATATATTATCAATTTAGTCTAAAATTCATCAATTTAAAACATCATCTTAATTTTGATAGTAGAATTTTGTCATGTCCCTTTCCCACCCCCTCATATTCTCGCCAGTGTCCCGATCGTGGAGTTTGGGTCTTCCAATGGAGTCCGCATTAGCCCTCATGGATCCCTAAATTCTTAAGGTCTAATTGTTCCTAGCGTATTTTTTAAACTTCAAAACTTAAAAAAGTGTTCGAATGGAAGAAGAAGAAAAATGAGGAATTTATAATTGTAATCCAAAAATTAAAATAATGTTTAAATTGATAAAATTTTAGACTAAATTGATAGATTGTATAAATTTTTTTTGACTAAAAAGTTATTAACCCAAACCTAGTCACTATTTTCGTTAATTTTAAACGGAATAAATATCTAAACAAAACAAAAATATAACATCGGATACCATCAATTTAGAAGCATATTCGAAATTACTAAAGGTACATTCTAAAATTTTCTCACAAATTAATGGTGTGCAACGATATATTGTGTTAGTGATGTTCAAATGTGCGCATTGCACGTTCTAAAATTATTCAAATTTAAATTACATAATCCAAATATAAAAATTGAAAAATTCAAGCATTTAGAAGCATATTTGAACTTACTAAAGGTACCAAAAAATGACTGTAACTATTCTATTGAATTTAACTTCTTTTTATAGTACAATTAGACAAAGCACATAACTTGTAATAATTAATAAGGCACAAAATATCTAGCAATTCGGACCATCAATTTACAACACAGAACCTAACACATAAACACGGCAAGTCTATATAGCTACATAGTGAGATGACGTTATGTAGTTCTAACCTCAATTTTACAGAGCAATTTAATCGCAAATTGAGTTAGGTATGAATTTAACACTGATTTAACCAGAAAACAACACGTTTAATTACGAAACAAGACAATTATGTGATTGTTGTTTTAGACATACAAATGTACCAATTTATGGCTTCCATTTCATTGTAAATCAATTAGGGGTAAAATTATAAAGTTAATTTTACACAATATTGTATATTTACATTATAAAACTCAATTCTTGAATTTCTAACTCTAACTCTAACCCTAAAAACTAAACTATATACCCTAAATTTTAAACACTAACCTTAAATTCTAGGGTAAAGTACATAGATGGTCACTAAACTTTGGTAAAAAAACAAAATGGTAACCAAACTTTCAAAAATCACGAAGTAGCAATTAAACTTTAGATTTTGAAACAAAACGGTAACTAGACGTTAAATTCCGTTAAGTGTCTGTTATAAAATTTGGTATAATAACACATTTAGTCCTTTATATTTATATATTCAATCAATTTAGTCCTAATTCGAAACAATTCACTAAATTTAGCCCTCGTTATTTACGTTAAATCCCGGACCAAAGGTACGTTCATAACGAAGTATGCTATTAGATTTGTACTGAACAATATCCAAGAAGCGCTGGAATCCTCCATCATAATCTGCATTCGCCTTTTCCCAGATCCAACAAATCTGCATATGTAAACAATATGTTGAATCGTGTCAGTGAGTGCAACTTAAAACAACGAAAAACTATAATAAAATCAATGACTCCATGTTTTGTTTTGCCTGATTCTGATCCTTTTTGTGCTTAACATAAGCACTAATGCACTTGAAGCCAACTACAAGAAAGCTTAAACGAGTTTCCTGAACCATCGGTTGGTTGACCTTCCTTGAAGACCTGCATTAGAATATATAGTCAACATCTGTTCAGAAAAAGGATACGGAAGATGACTCACGCTGTTTCATTCATTATTCAGTCCTCAGAGCACATGAAATTAAAGATTCATTCGAGGAAAACCTCCGAGTAAAACGTGGGCTCACGGTAGTGAGCTGGGTCGAGCTTTTGCTTGTTGTCACCAGATGGATGGAAACATGTCTCCCTGAAGAAAATATGTCCTCCAACTTTCAACCACTTCACCATCCTTTGGGCTAACTCCTTGACCTATATTTAATGATGGTTTTAGACAGAAATATACTAAAAAACATGGTTAAGCATCACTTCTCTCAGTTGTTCAAAGAGAAAGGTAGCTATTCTCATCTAACCGAGACATCTAACTCCAAGAAATGCTCAGCCGAAGGGAAAGCTGAACATGATGAAGCTGAAGCAAAACCTGCAGTCGAGCCTGAAGCTGAACCCGAACCCGAAAAAAAAGAAGAGGCAGCAGGAGGAACCGAACAACTGGTTGCACAAAGCCAGTAGCTGGCTGGATACTCATTGAACCTTTCATTCTCTTTCCTGGTTCTTCAACTTCGATCAATATTATGCTTTGGAAATCCTTTTAAAGGAAAAACCAGATCTTTTTTTTGTTTTTGTTTTCCTTTGCATGCTTAGGAAAATTATATTATACTTCAGGGTTCAGGCTTTCACCATTGCATGACATTTGGAAATCAGTTGTTTCATCGTTTGAAATGTATTTTTTTATAATTTTTTTCATCTTACTTTCCTCACTGATACTGTATAATTGGCGTAATGGTGAAAAGAGCACTCATTATTTGTCCCTTTTTGAATTATATCATTACTGGTTAAGGAAAGCCAGAGGGAACAAAATCACTGTCAACAACTAGCATGCCTCTCCAAACTACTTGTATTTTTCTTTTATTGGAGAATATGCCATGAACTATATTCAAGAGAGCATATACATGCATGACATCCAGATCCAAATAAACATTCATTAAAACCACAAAAACTTAGCTTAAGGTGTTTGCTCTAAAGAATCTCCCCTAAACCTGTTTATGTGATGAAAGAACATTAAGGAAATAACCGAGTTCTAATAAAATTACCTCTTCATCTGAGAGATACATCAACAACAAATTTGAAAATATAAAGTCCAATGATCCTTCTAAAATATCCAAATCTGGGGAAGTCGCATCGAAATAAATAGAAGGAATTATAAACCAGGAAAACAAACATGAGCATGAGATACAGAACATTAGGACAAGAAGAATTGTCGGAAGTTAGTAATGAAATAGATGTTGGTGATTTGATTCCAATCGAGGCATGGCTCCAGGAATGTGATGTTTTACTTAAATTTTGTCGACTTTATTTGATCCCCAGATTCTGAGTTATCCCTTTGTTGGAGGATATTGTTGGTAGCAGTTTGTTTTGATTTTCTATTTATTCTTTGGAAGCGAGATGACTATTGTTGTATTATTTATTTGAAATTTTTTCGATTCGAGTCAAGTCGAGTTTTCGAGTTCCTATAAAAATTTAATTGTAATTATTTGTCATGTTACCATACTTTAAAATTTTGTTTTAAGGACCAAATTGAAAGAATGTGTAAATAACGAGGGCTAAATTTAGTGAATTGTTTCGAATTAGGACTAAATTGATTGAATATATAAATATGAAGGACTAAATGTGTTATTATACCAAATTTTTTAACAGACACTTAACAGGATTTAACGTCTAGTTACCGTTTTGTTTTAAAATCTAAAGTTTAATTGCTACTTCGTGATTTTTGAAAGTTTGGTTACCATTTTGTTTTTTTACCAAAGTTCAGTGACCGTCTGTGTACTTTACCCTAAATTCTAAACCATACAACATAAACCCCAACCTTTAAACCCTAAACTAAAACTCTAACTCCAAAAACTAAAGAGCACATGTATCAAAGTTTTTTCCATCAATTAAATAACATTGAATGAGTGAGTTGGAGAGTAAGATGAGAGAATTGGGAATTAGGATAAAATATTGAGAATAAGATATTTTAAGTTTTAACTAAAATTTTTAAATAATCTTAAAAAATAAGGTTGGGTACTCGTATATTTTAAAAATTGTGGCTTGTGCACGACTCATGATGTAAAACCTAATTTGATTTTGATATAACAAATTATCTAAGGACTTATTTGTAAAAGTAAATAAATTTTTATGTATTCTAAAGTCTCACAAATTGACAAGCAATTTAAATCAAAATTGATTTTTAAGTCAAAACGTTCAAACCAAACAATTTCTTCTAAGTGTTTTCAAGCCAATTTTAAAACTTAACGCTAAGCCGTATCGATATGCTCTAGTCGTATGGATACAATTTTATATTACTGAAATTTTTATCGACAAAAGCGTATCGATACGGTTATACCCGTGTCGATACGACATTCATTCTGGGCTTGCTTTTATACTTTAGCGTACCAATACGGTTTTCCCCGTATTGATACAGTTTGGTTTGATTCAGCAAATCTTTGCATTTAATGAAAATAGTCGTTGCTTGTCAGTTATGGAATCAACAATTTTCAAACGGTCGTTGGACCGTACCGATACACCCATATAGCGTATTGATGCACTTTTTACTTAAGTTTCACTTAGGATTCTAGTGAGCAAAATCTGTACCGATACGGTCATTGTGTATGATACGCCCCTTGTTTTACACTTGAACCGTACCGATACGCCTTCCCATGTATCGATACGCCCCTCTTAAATGTACACAACGACTCTTTATTCTTTGAGACAAGTATCGATACGGGCCTTCGTGTACCGATATGGTTGGTTGGTGAAAAGCATTTATTGCGCCAAAAATGCAGCCCAACGGCTAGATTAGTGATCCCAACCACCTAAATGGCTAGAAATCAATGCAAGGGTATAAAAACAAGCTTCCAAAGCCACATCAACAACTATTGAACCTATTTGCAACATCCAAGCTTATATACAAACCCTTGAGCTTAAAGAGTCAAATTCTTGTACCCCACTTGTTGTAATTTTCATTGCATACATTTCTTTCAAATTTTGGGAGGGTTTGTTTGTAATTTGGGCAACATGTCAATCTTGTGAGAGATAATCTTAAGCTTGCCATTTCTTCTTTGTAAATAGAGTATCTTGGTTAATCTTTGAGTAGAAAGATTAACCGGATTGTAAAGGTTACCTCCTAAGCCTAGAAAAGAGGAAAAATATCTAATGGATATTGTTCAAAATCCTTAGTGTGAGCTAAGGTAGTGGATGTAGAGCTTGTTCGAAGCTTGAACCACTATAAATTGCCTTGTCTTCAATTTTTACATTCTCAATTTGCTCAACAATTGGTATCAGAGACACACTCTTTGAGGGACTTACATCCACAAGGGGCGATCCTAGAAGTGTGTAGATCAACCATCGAATCAAGCCATGACGTCTACCTCCGGCCAAAACCTATTCGAGTCACAATCGATCACCAAGCAGCCTTATTTCAATTGGGATAACTATCCTTATTGGAAAAATAGAATGAGGCTCTTCATCAAGTCAAATGACTACGTCCTTTGGGATGTGATGTGTTGCGTGTGTAAAGTGCCCCACAATTGTGCAAGTATACACATCTCAAGTAATGAAGTGATAAGTATAGAGTATCGTCTCCACAGAGATTGGTTTGGGCCAACTTGCTTAAGTTATTGCACTGTGAAAGTAAAAACACAATTGATAATAGGAAGAGTTTTATCTAACAAATAAACTAAAGAACAATAAAAATAAAAGATATATAGATAGATCGAATAAGAGAGAGTAGGCCGGATTAAGTTGTGTCGTAGTGTGGAAACCAGTTGGAATTACTTCGGTTCTTGAATGCAACAAACACCAAATTACCTCAGTCGAAACCAAAGTTACTGTCGCGGCGGTAATGGGTTAAGTAGTTGCCTCGGTAATCCTTTGCCCGAGCAACAACAATCAACGTCAAGGTTCGGCAAAGCGTTCTTTAGTGGCTCCTCCTTATCCCTAAGTCGAAACACTGTTGATGAGCATGCCTTGATAATACCTCCCAGCGTGAACCAAGGATGAACATCAACTAATCTTACGCTTCTTTTAGCCGTTGAAACTCTTAACTTATTCCTAAGTCGAGTTAGCTTTCACTGTTTGGGATGAAAATCATGCTTATCCGTTTCGTGAGTCTAACTCTCCCGATATTAGACAAATAGATAATCTCACAATACCCTCTCCCGATTCAATTGCAAGAATAAAATAAACACCAAGAATAAGCAAACATTGAACTTTATTTGCATTAACAAAAATCTAAACAATTACAAATGTTTTTCCACAACTACTAAACAAAATAACCCTAGCCTAAGAATTAGAAGAATGCTCAACAAAACCCTACTCTCTCTACCTCTCGATGATGATGAAGTTGGTGGCAAACCTTTTTATATAGGAGATGGCTTAGGGCAAGTCTTCTTGGAGAGGAAGTTAAGTTGGAGTTGGACATATCTTCATTAAAGAGGTGAATCTCTTTAATTTATTGCATTTTACCCACTTTGGCCAAATTCCATCTTTAACCTTCTTTCCATTCTTTCGTCATCTTCCCGTGCTTCGATCTCCATGCAAAGTATGTGGAAAATCCAGCGTTTTATGCTCTTCAAATCGGCTACCACTTTGCATATTTTCTTCACCGACAACTTTGTTTGTGCACTGCCTCAGCAGAGGTCTGTTAACTGATTCTGCTCTATAAGGCTTTATCTTCATGATTCAACTTCCTTTAATAGAAACTGTCATCTTCGCCTGGCTTGACCTGGACCTGTCGAGAGCTCGTTCTACACCATCCTCCCTTTCCTTCATTGCCCGCACGACATTGAACTGCCGCGACAACGGCTGCCCGCATGGCATCACCTGCCTCGATAGTGATGAAAAATCTACATTAAAATAATACCTTTTTCATTAAATAAACTAAATGTAAGGATCAATGGTAAGAGCAGTGCAATTGATGCATGAAGGGCCATAATGCAACTTAAATGGGTGTAGGTTAACCAATAATTGCCATGTAAAAAGGGTGAAAACATAGTACTTTTAGACATTTATCATGGTGGAAGATGGACCAATCATTCCTATGAAAAGAGATGAAGAAGAAAGGCTCACTCCAAATACAAGAGTGGAGATGACCGATGAAGATCGTAGAAGGCTTCAAGTCAATGACAAGGCCTTACACATCCTTTTTTGTGCTCTTGGACCGGACATGTATGCGAAGATGTCTTCTTGTACGTCCTCAAAGGAGGTGTGGGACAAGCTATAGACCATGATGTGAGCATGTCTTCACCAGCACATGTTGCTGATCCGGAGGTCTTACCGTTAGGACCAATTACACGATCTAGGGCACAACGTTTCAGGGAAGCTCTTTTCCTTACTTGTGCTAATATATCATAATCATTTGATAATGTATGTGCCTTAGATAGTAAGCCTTTTAATGTCTTGCATGTTGATATGTGACATATTATTATTATATTACTTATTAGGTGTGTTTGAATATGATTTATAATGTTTTTATATTAGCTTAAATTTTGGATTATTATAAGGTGGCTTATTATTTTTATATATATTTGTTTGCTAGGATCAAGTGTGCATGCATTGTACGTGGGAATACTATCAGCCGGCCATTTTCCACGCATTCTACCTATGTGCGGCAACTTGGGTGTATTTGGCCTTCACTTCATTCACATGCGCGGCAGCAGCACAAATTGGTTTTACCAATAATGCACATTTTACATGTGCAAATTTCTTGCAATTTGAATTGTTATTTGGTGCGGCAAAAACAGAAGAGATAAGAACAAACAATTGTTCTTTGAATCTTCGAACATGCACATTAAACATGTGCACTAAACATTTTGGCGCCCAACTTCAAATGTGTGGCTCAAAATGCATTCTGCCCTTTTAATTTTTAAGCCACATGTTTCATCTCGGTTTAACTACCTTTGTAGCCTATATATATGTATCAAAACAATGTACCATGGTCACCAACTTTGAAATAAAATCACATTTGAGAGAATTTTCTCTTTTCGGTTCTTTTTAGAACTATTCGACACTCAAACTTGTTTGTTTGTCTTTGATACTTCGGGTTCCTAAATTGCTATTTAGCGGGTCCAAGTCCTTTCGACGTTAAACATATTCGATTCGGGTTTGCTCAGTAGATTGTGCAGGTTCTTTCGAGTTTAGCGTTTCCAACATCGGTCGTTTTCGAAGCCTTCTTCACCATCGTTGAAGTTCTTTCCAAAACGCCAAAATTATCATATTACTCTAAATTATTTTTTTCATCTTTAAGTCCCTATTTAAAATAAATATGTCGTATAATTTTTGTTGTTTCCTTGTTGATTTTATTGCAGGAACGTGCCTACAACACTCCTAGATCCGTAACAAACGAGGATAGTCCGTTTCGGCAGACTGCCCCTTATTAGACCACATACGAGGGCACCGACGATGTAAAAGAGACTAAGATTGGGATCATTAATTTAAGTTACGAGAACTTCAAGATGGATTCAGATGAGAGCGTCTCTAAAATGTTTGATCGGTTCTCTGTCATAGTAAATGGTCTCAAGGGCTTCGGTGAGATCATTTACGAAGACAAGCTAGTTCAGAAGTTTATTTACTCTCTTTTTAAATCATGGGATGGGAAGAGAACCGCAATCATTGAGGCCAAGAATTTGAAGACATTGAAGCTCGATGAGTTGGTGGGATCTCTCCTTACTTATGAGATCATAAAGCATGGAAGAGAAGAAGAAGCAAGAAATTGATCTCAATGCTTCTCAAGAGGAAAGCAACTCAAGTGAAGACGAATTTGAGAAATTGGCGATGATAGCCAATAGATTCTCTAGGTTCATGAAGTCTAACCGAAGAAGAAAGTTTCAAAGAAGAAGTGACTTCAAGAACAAGAACAAAGAAGAGGAGAAGGATCAACTTATTTGTTATGAGTGCAACAAGTCGGGGCATATAAGATCATATTGCCCTCAACTCAAAAAGAAGGGCTTCGAGAAGAAGAAGAAGCTCAAAGCCTACATATCTACTTGGAGTGATGAAGAATCATCATCCGATGAAGAGGAACATGAAGTGGCTAATCTTTGCCTCATGGCTATTGATGATCCTAAGGTAAACCCTAACTCATCTACTTTTTATTTCACCTTTGAAGAGATTCAAGATGCATATGATGAGTTGCAAGAGGTTTACGATGAGTTGGTGGAAAAATATAAGGAATCGATTTTGAAAAATAAGAAAATAATTTTTGATTTGAAAAAACAAAACGATTCCCTTTCTACAACTAACTCGGATCTTGAAAAGAAGATTTTGGTTTTACGAGATGACTTAAAATATTTTTAAGATGAAAATGTTGATTTAAACAATCTTCTTTCCAAAGTTCATGATGATCATCACAAAGTGGTGAATGAACTCAAAGCTTCTTTGAACAAAGTTGGTACTTCTACTTTTGTAAAAGGTCGATCTTCTAAAACCAACTATGTGAAAAGAAACTTTGTGAACGACAAACAAAGAAGCTCTCAAAAGTATCCTAAAGGTAAAAGAATTAGAAGTGTATGGGTTCCTAAGGAACTAGTAGATTCTAATAATATTAATGTTATTGCTTCTTGGATTCCTAAGGGAACCAAGTATTTGGAAGCTAACTCACATGGACTCTAAATGATTTGGGTACCAAAAAAAAGAACTAATCTTTGTATGTAGGGGGACCATTGCAACAAGGCCAAATCTTCAAGTCAAAACACTTGGTACCTTGATAGTGGATGCTCGAGACACATGATCGGCGACAAGAGTATACTCATGGAGCTAAAGCCAAAGAGTGGTGGAGTGGTGACATTTGGTGACAACTCCAAAGGCCACATTGGTAATCTATATTCTATTCTCATTGAAGATGTTTTATATGTCAATGGTCTTAAACATAATTTGTTGAGCATTAGTCAATTGTGTGACAAGGGTTTTAATGTTCTTTTTTATGTTAATGGTTGGAAAATTGTGGACATTAAAACAAATAAAATAATGTTCATTGGTCGTCGCTTAGGTAGCATATACATGATGCATTTAGATGACATTCATACAACCCATGCATTCTTGGTTGCTCAAAATATAAATGATGCATGGTTATGGCATAGGAAACTAGGGCATGCTAGCATAAGTGTTTTAGAGAATTTGGTTTCCCAAAATCTAGTTAGAGGTTTACCTAAGTTAAAATTTTCCTTAGATAAAATTTGTGATGCTTGTGCTAAGGGTAAAAAAAAATAAACTTCATTTAAATCCATTAATGATGTTTCAACTAGTAGAGTATTACAATTGATTCATATGGATCTCTTTGGGCCTATTAGGACAACTAGCTTGGGTGGAAAACCATATGCATACGTTTTAGTTGATGACTTCTCTACATACACTTGTGTTCTCTTTTTAAGTATAGAATATGAGGTTTTAGAAAAATCCATCACATTTTCAAAAATTACTCAAAATGACCTTGGTCAAAACATTTCTTATATTAGAAGTAACCATGGAACGAAATTTCAAAATCTAGGTTTTGAGGATTTTTGTAACACTAATGTTATTAGCCATAACTTTTCTTGACCTCGCCCTCCTTAACAAAATGGGGTAGTTGAGATGAAAAATCATACTTTAGAAGAAATGGCTAGAACCATGCTTTGTGAAAACAATTTACCTAAATATTTTTGGGTGGAAGCCACAAACACCTCTTGTTATATCATAAATCGAGTAATGATTAGGAAAATTTTAAAGAAAACTCATTATGATATTTTAAAATCAAATAAACCTAACATTAGCTATTTTCATCCTTTTGGATGCAAGTGTTTTGTTTTAAACAATGGAAAATATAATTTAGGTAAATTTGATGCAAAAGTGATGAAGTTATTTTCTTAGGTTATTCTTTAAACTCTAAAGCCTATCGAGTTTTTAACAAAAGAACCTTAGTTGTAGAAGAGTCTATACATGTGGTTTTCGATGATAACCTCCTTCCGAGGAAAGATTCTTGTGACGATGATGATGTATGGATCATTAAAGTCAATGATAGTGGAAATCATCAAAGGTGGATGAAGTTCCAACCAAAGAAGAAGAAGCACAAGATCCTTCCATAGAAGCTTTGAAAGACATGAACCTTGAGGAAAATGAATTGAGATACCCAAGAGAACTCAACTATGTCAAAGGCAGTGAAATCTTGGGTGATCCATCCAAGGGGGTAACCACTAGATCCTCTCTTAAATTGCTTAATAATGTTGCATTCATTTCATGCATTGAGCCTAAAAATATCAAAGAAGCATTAAAAGATGATTTTTGGATATTGGTCATGCAAGAAGAGCTTAATCAATTTGAGAGGAGTAAAGTTTGGACATTAGTTTATAGGCCTAGTAATAAATCTATTATAGGAACTAAATGGGTCTTTAGAAAAAAACTAGATGGTAGTGGTAACATAGTGAGAAACAAGGCTAGACTTGTTGCTCAAGGTTACACTCAAGAAGAGGGAATCGATTTTGATGAAACCTATACACTCTTAGCTAAAATGGAAGCAATTAGGATGCTTCTTGCATTTGCATGTTATCATGAATTCAAGATTTTTCAAATGGATGTTAAAAGTGCCTTTTTAAATGGTTTTATTAATGAAGAAGTGTATGTTAAACAACCACCCGATTTTGAAGATCCAAATTTTCCAAACCATGTTTTTAAATTAACCAAAGCTTTATATGGTTTGAAACAAGCTCCTAGAGCTTGGTATGAAAGGTTTTAAAACTTTTTGGTCGAAAAAGGTTTTGAAAAAGGCAAGGCGGACACTACACTTTTCATTAAAAGAAATGACAATGACATCTTAGTAGTACAAATTTATGTTGATGATATAATCTTTGGTTCTACAAACGAGTTTTATTGCCAAGAATTTTCTAAGCTAATGCAAGGTGAGTTTGATATGAGCATGATAGGGGAGCTCTCATTCTTCTTGAGGCTCCAAATCAAGCAAAGGAAGGATGTCATCTTCATTAATCAAGCTAAGTACATCAAGGATATGCTCAAGAAGTTTGGCTTGAAGAATGTGAAGCCTCAAGCCACTCCAATGAGCTCATCAATTAAGCTTGAAAAAGATGAAAGAGGTAGGTGTGTTGATTCTAAGGTTTATCACTCAATGATTGGCTCTTTGCTTTAGCTTACCGCAAGTAGACCTGACACTATGTTTAGTGTTTGCTTGTGTGCTAGGTTCCAAGTTAGTCCTAGAGAATCACACCTTATATCCATTAAGAGAATCTTTAGATACCTTAGAGACACATCTTGTTTAGGCCTTTGGTATCCTAGTGACTCTTCCTTAACCTACATGCTTATTCCGATGCGGATTATGTGGGTTGTAAGATAGATAGAAAAAGTACCTCCGACACTTGCCAATTCCTAGGTAGTATGCTCATATCTTGGTTCTCTAAGAAATAAAATAGTGTAGCTTTATCTACCACTGAAGCAGAATATATATCGGCCGAAAGTTGTTGTGCTCAAGTCCTTTGGATGAAGCAACAACTTCTAGACTATGGAATTGATGTAAGTACCATACCCCTTAAGTGTGACAATACTAGTACCATATGTTTCACTAAGAATCCCATCCAACATTCTAGAACCAAGCACATAGAGATAAGACATCATTTCATTAGGGATCATGTCTTAAAGAATGATGTTGTTCTAGAGTATGTTGATACCTCAAACCATCTAGCGGACATCTTTACAAAACCGTTAGACAAAGAGCTTTTTTGACTTCGTATCTTGACCTTTTAGAGCCATTTAGTGCCAAAATCTTGTTTGAATTTGAATGATGATCATGTTTATATAATTTTGCTTCTTGATGCATCTATGCTTGTTGCTAGGGAGAGTATGTATATGTTTTTTCCATAAACATTGCTCATTCATCATACACATGCATTTAGGATCGATTAAAATTCAATTTTTGATCTCCATTCTGCTCAAAAATGCATTTTTGGAAAAGGAGTATCGATACAGATAACATCGTATCGATACGGGTTACAAATTAGGCTTCAATACAGTTAGCATTGTATCGATACAGTCACGTGTATCGATACGGTCAGTCGTTGGGGCTTCAAATGGGCATTAAAAGAGTGTTTTACTTTAATTAAAACCTATTTTTCTATTTCTCTTAAACCTAGCCGATTTTGGGCTATAAAACCCCCCTCAAACCCTTGGATTTTGCACACCAAACCTAAAATCTTTTGAGGTTTTTTCATCAACACATCAAGGCTAAGCTTTGCTATCAGATTGGTGCATTCTCATCTCCTCATTAATCCAATTTCATAACTCAAGGTATAAAACCCCTTTTCTTTTCTTTTTTAATTTTCGTTTAATTTTATTTGCTATTTTCAATTAATATTTGTATATATAGTATATTTATAGTATGGGGTTTAAAGTTTTTGTACACTATTATTTTGTACACTATTTTTTAAAATTCTTTTTACCAAAATTTATTTTTATACTTGTATATATTGTATTATTTTGAAATCTAAATTTTTTAATTTGAATATAAAAATATATTGTATTATTTTGTACACTATTTTTTAAAATTCTTTTTACCAAAATTTATTTTTATACTTGTATATATTGTTAACATATAAAATATAGTGTGTTTCACAATACCTTGAATTATTAGAATATTTATTAGATCGAATGTGATGATAATTACATACATTGTTTTAGAATTGTTTTTGATGTTTTCAGGTTTATAATGGGACTTAAAAAGAAACCAAGTAAAGAATTGCCTTCTTATTCTTCAAATCCTAATCCGGAAAATAAGGGTATTACTAAACTGAATCTTGGTTATATCATTCAACATAGCTTACAATCACCCTAAGCTTTGGCGCATTACAAACTATATCAAGCCTTTTCTATTCGGGATGAGAGAGTTGTTTCAATCCCTTTTCTAAACTCGGAACGTTTTAAATTCAAATATTTTGGGTTGTTCCAACAATGGAAATTCATACTTTTTTAAGTATACCCCCGGTTTTATATCGAAATCTTGTTTTAATTTTCTATGTTAATGCCTGGTGCATCCATGATCAAGCAAAGGAACATGTAATTGCTATTGAATCCTATCTCATGGGAAATAAATTTCGAAATGACCAAACCGTTTTATGAAATGTTTTTGTAACCCCCTAGACCCGCCTATGCGTTACAACAGATCCTAAGAAGTCACATTAGGGTCACAAGAGCGACCCACAGTGAAAATACACATTAAAACATTTTTCTTTCTCAAAACACTTATTAAACTGTAAAATCAACTTCTGTTTAAAATACAATTTCATGAAAATCATTTAAACACATAACAAAAATTTCAGAAAGTATTTTGCAGACACTGACATAAAACAACACATGACATACATGCCCACTAACTATACAGTACCGTACTCCAGAGGCAACGCCGAGGGAACTCCGAACACTGATGTCAAACATTATATCATGCAATATTCTTTTAACCTGCGATGGTAAAAACAACGTGAGCTTGGAAAAGCTCAGTAATACAGAACTACCAAAAGATGCTATAAGCTCATGAAAATACATGGTAGGCATGACATTTTTATGATGTTCCAAGAAGTGACATTCCTCTTTTCCTTTTCGTTATTTCAGGGTAACGTTATACTTGGGATTAACGATACTTGTTCTTTATTCAATAATCGAGTAACAATCGGAAATTATACAAGTTGATAGTTTACGAAGATGAAAACGAATTTAAAGTCTAGTGTGTCCCAAAAAGTGCATATCAAAAAGGCCTAAATGTATATCAATCATATCATGAGAACACATAACAATTCAATGTAAATGTTCAAGTGCATACAATGGTTTACTAGTAACTACCCTCCAACCTTACACCAATATGCAGTCCCCCAGAACTGCATCCATAAGGACTTACCCTATGCCCGATGGGCATAGGTGCCACCTAAGGGGATGCCTTAGGTCCATAAGGACTTACCCTAGGCCCGATGGGCATAGGTGCCACTCAAGGGGAGACCTTGAGTCCATAAGGACTTACCCTAGGCCCGATGGGCATAGGTGCCACCTAAGGGGATGCCTTAGGTCCATAAGGACTTACCCTAGGCCCGATGGGCATAGGTGCCACTCAAGGGGAGACCTTGAGTCCATAAGGATTTACCAGCTTGATCAGGGCTGTACCAACATAAACTTCATATCATAACCCAACAGTATACCCCAGATGACAATCGGTATTCAGATTTCAGACATGAGTGACATAATATATGTGATAGACGTATTCTATTCAGAGTATCAGAAACAGAAGATTCATGATTTTGACAGATAATTGGGCATACTATCGAGCATAACAGACATTTTCATCATTCATCATGCAAACAGATTGTACCATCATAGGTCAAGCTAACAGATCATACTATCAAGTTCATCAGACAGTCAGACAATATCATCATAGATCAAGCCATCACATAACAAGTATGCATATTGAGCAGACATACATCAAGTATGTAGAAAATGTATCATATATCAAGTTCATTAAACATAATATTATTCATGATTAAATTATTATACAATCCAATCAACAGAATATAACACACATGGAACACAATAGGTGGGACAAATCATATTTTGGAGATACTTGGCATTTACGGAAGGGGCATATTAAACTTTTGACGATTTGAACGGATTTATGAAACGTGACCCCTATTAAAAGGGGTTCATACTAACAGTTTAGCCCAGATATTCAGGAGGGGATACATCAGGATCTTGAGAGTTTAGGCATATCATGAGTGATTTAGCCATTTAGGTCTACCAGGGGCATTATGGTCATTTCGACGTTCATGGACATTCTGGTAATTATACCAACATTGAAAGCAATGGTTCATAGAACTCAGGTATCTTATTTGCTCATTAGTTTTCTAACCGAACATCCAAGAATTTCTAAATTAAAGTCTTTTAAGTTATCGAATATTTTCAGTGATGTTCGGATTATTTAGGCTATCATGGCCTTTTAGTTATTTGACTGTCATGACAAATTTTATACTATGGCACAATCATATCAGAACGAAAATTATAATTCTCAGGGGCTCTAACAATTTATTATATCCCCAGAATTTGTTTAATGCGGTGTAACCCAACTTGACAATACTTACCAACGTTCAGATATGAGTAATTTGCGTGCATCAAAACTTAACACTGACTGAATTGTATGTCTGAACAATCACCCTCATACTTTACTATACGATTTAACTTTGAGTAATCGAACATACAATCTATGTGAATCTTCCTACCTTACATCGATATGGTGGGCGATGGGCATACACGTGTCGTATTTCTCAACACTTAAGGGAGCCCTTGCTATTTAAGTCTTATTAACAAATCCAGAATTTCGTCAAATACATAGTTACCGATTAACTCAAGAGGGTATTTTGGTTATTTTAGACTGAGATAAATCTACCATTTCTTTCTGAATTACCATTTGGTACCTCCATCATTCACGTACTCAAACGAGATTAAGGCGTCCTAACTCTCCGGCCCTTTACAGACGATTCATTCATTACAGAACTTGAGGGTATATCGTCGTTCAAATTAATCAGACATTTCAGTGCTCGAGGGCATTACCGTCTTTTTGGTCATTACGATTATTCTCATTTAATTCACGCATTCCTGTCATAAGGATTGACTTAGGATTTCAACATTATTTCCAGAAAATTCTCATTCAGGTGTTATACAGAGTTTGAGGGATTATCCAAGTTCGTATCACACTTATTGCATAATGATGTCGAAGTCTTTCCAATAAAACATACACCTTGGGTAGTGTAAATTGCATAATCAGGTCGAATGCAGATTTTAGGTCATTTCCTTTATTAGAGGGGTAGTTTAGTCATACTTATGCTCTAAGGGCATTTTCGTAATTTCATAATTAATATCTCTCACTCCGTATCCTGGGTCTCGATTCTTACACAATGTTGATTGAGTTGCGGATTAACTAAATTTAACTATTAAAACTTTTGATATTGTTAGTCCATTGGTAATCTTGTTCGGATAATTTGGTCTTATTAATATCCATACTTATTGCTTGAAACTGATTCAATTTAAGCAGAATTTACAGTATACGCCATCACAAGCATGCATGCGTTAACCGAATATCAACATGTTCATAAAGTATACAAGGGGTAGTAGTGTATTACCTTTAATACTTGCTTTATCGATCGACAATGATACTCCATTTGATCACTCTCGATCCTGAATGCGACGTCCTCTTCATCCCAAATACAAGGAACTTCGAATACCTTCAATCGCACAAAATCCAATTTCAGTCCTTAATCACATTGCTCATAACTGATTATTAAAATACATAAGCAGACTCGAATTCAAGGTTCAATTCAGAGGCTTTCAGGTTAAAATTTCACAAAACGGGCTTCAAAATTGGACTCAGGACGTCGAAAAACATAAAATAGGACTTTTCTGAAATTTTTGACTTTTTGGTCAAAGTCAACGGGCAGGTCAACGGTCAACGGGCAGGTCAACGATCAACGGGCAGGTCAACGGTCAACGTCAACAGTGAAAGTCAACGCTGACGTCATACTGACGTCACTGGTTGACCGGGTTGACTCAGCAAGTTGACTCACTAGGTTAACTCGGGAGAGTTGACTCGGTCAATGGGTCGGGTACGGGTCGGGTCAACTTGTTCGACTCGGTCGGGTCGGGTTTGGGTGGATCGGTTCAAGGGTCAGACCGTCTGAGCCGGTCGGTTTAACGGCCACCGTCCGGGGCGGCCGGAAATCGCCCCGAACAGCGCGTGAAGCCCACGCACGGCCTTCCCTAGTCGGAAAACACGTCGGACAGCACCAAAACGTTGAAAACGACCTTAAATCCAACCTATTGCAACCGGAAACTCAAAATTACAAGTTAAAACTTACCGAACTTACCCAAACCGACGGTAAACATTTAAGACTGTTGCGTCTCCGACGAGGTTCTGAACGGTGACGGTTGGTCGATCTCCAGGCTGGGTTTTGACCGGCTTGGCTTGCTGAAGAGAGTGGTGGTCTCCGATTTGAGCCACGACGTCAAACCGCGTCGGAAAACACAAACAAAAAAATGAAACAAAGTCTCGGGCGAACCTTCAAAACGATTTTTCCGACGAACGGTGGCTGCTCTCCGCGAGTGGCGGCTAGGGTGCAGTCCGGGCAGGACTATGGTTCTGATGTCGTCGGCGGTGACGACCACGAACCGCCAGTGTGTGAGATCGAACGATGAAAAGGTTTGGACCTTTGGTATACTCACTCACACCCCTTTCAGACGCAAGGAAGAAGAAGCAATTATGATGGTAGGTGGGAGGTTGACTGACTTATTTTATTCTAGATAACATACTAAACTTAGCTTAAAATCAAACTAGGGTAAACTTAGAAACAAATAATGGCTTGGCTCGGTTGGTTAAGGCAATTACATACCAAACCAAAGGTTATGGGATCAAATCCCTTGAACGCCACTTTATTTTTTTTTTCTTCACTAAAACATTCGTATAAATATTAGGGTGTTACAGTTTTTGGTTTTAAAATTTTGGGGATTGATGATAAACACTCTTTGGAACATTCTTAACTTGGCTCCGTAACTGTTCTTGACGCCTATGATCGTATCCTCCACCTTATCATCTCTCGGTGGCTTCGCCCTTCCGGTGACAAATTGTTGAGCAAATGTTTTGATATAACAAATTATATGGAAAAAATTGGACTTGTTTAAATATTTCAAAAATAATTCAAAAGTCTTCAAAACTTGAAAAATATGTTTGAAACATTTTCATAATATTTTGACTCATTCCACTATGTTTATATACCTTAAAGAGTCAATAGATAACCAAATTTTCAAGTTTTTAAAGAAGGTTTCGATACCTCTATTTGATGGTTTCGAAACCTTTCGGGCAGAATGGCCTGGAATTGAAACCTTTATCAAAGGTTTCGAAACCATGGCTCTATAATGGCTATATTTTTCAAATCCTCCTTAAGGTTTCGAAACCTCTAGTAAAGGTTTTGAAACTTCAGTGCAGGTGGGAATTTAAAGCTCGACTTTATAACTTTCCAACGGCTCCAAAACATCTCCAACGGTCATAAACGACTAGAATATCATTTCACACTATAAAAGTAAGCTTGGGACACTATAAGATGGTTAAAGAACATATCCAAGCAAGATGATCAAGAGAATTTGAGTCTAAATCTTATTTCATCATTTCTCTTGTACATATTTTAGAGAGTGCTTAAATTGTAAATCTTTCACTCTTTATTGTGAGCTTAATTTGTGTAAACACCCACCTTGTGAGGTATTTAGTTTAACAAACAAACCTTGTAAAAGGGAGAGGTTCTAGTTTAGCCTTAGAAAAACTAGAGTGGTTATATCTTAGCCATATAAAAAGATAAGGTTATATCTTCGACCAACGCCTGCACTCTGTGTAACCCTGAAAACAATTTTTTGCATCTCCCAATGTTCCCAAACATACTCCAAAACAACAAGAATCAAGAAACAACTATTATTCACATAATCTAGAGGCATTTCATCCTACTACAAACATGATCAAACACATAACATGTCCATTTCATTCAAAAGAACATGCATCCACATAAACATAGCATAAGCAAGGTTACTTGTATTCAATACAAAACACAAGCATTCGTAAAACAAGGCTTACATGCTTTTTCACACAACACATAAACATCTCATAAAGCATGGTTTACAAATCCACAACACAAAAGCATTAAAAAAATAGGAGTCTACACATGCTCCTACAACACGTAACATTCCTATTGCTAAACTACTACATTATTCCATAAAACCATACTTGAGCAACCACCACACGCTTGGATGCCCATTTGCTTGCTCCTTTCTAACTCTACACTAATGATATGCATTGTCGAAAATGAGACCCTAAGCTAGAAGCTTAGTGAGGGAGCTCAAACAAAACATTGACAATGCATGGTTCAAGCATGGTATCCACGAAACATTCACAAGGCATACACATACACCAACATAGCAACATAGCTAAACGTTACAAGAATGCATGGACATGGCATCTTACCTCATGTTATGCTAAACAAGGATGTAACGTAACATCTTATCACAACTACCACACGTAGACAAGTATATTGGAAACTATATACGTTACTCGGATATGCGGATAACTTTCGTTGGGATTTTCACCCCAACGTACTCAAACAACAATTACCTTCCGGTGGGATTACACACATCACCGTTCTCATTCATGGATGGGATTACACTCGTCATCACATACTAACATTTTCCGGTGGAATATTACCTCACCGTACTCCTTCTTGATGACTACACGTCACCAATGCCACGAGCGAATTTGACTCTTACCGTATGCACACTCATTCTAATGATCGATCATTTATACCCGATAATTATAACTATTGCCAACATACTAAACAAGTCTCACCATGATTCCACAATCATGCAACACCACATATCTTCACCAATAAACAACATCAATATATATATATATATATATATATATCAACATGCATAGCGAACACATACTACACAAGTCCACATTTATGCACAATAAGCAAGAACACATAAAGCCATACAAGAGATTAAGCTACCAACTTAATCTCCACCTTGGATTGGCCTACCAAGCACAATCCAACACCTCAACTACACACTTGAACCAATTTAAAACTGTTTTAAATAAATCACTCACCGTACACCCTTAAAGCAAACCAAGAAAGCCGATCAAGCCTCCAAATTTCCCGGAATCAAGCCCGAAGCTTCTCTAAAGATTTCCCTTGATTCTAATCAATCAAAAACAACATATTTCTCAACCAATCATCCACAAAACCATTGTCACAATCAGGTCACAATCACAAGACTATTTCTCTACATTTCCAAGCCAATACTAACACAAAATCCCCATTTTCGGGCTTGGACTTAACCCATCAGAAATCTATCAAATCCAACACCCAAATCATCATTAAACACCTTCAAAACAACCCTCAAGAATCACCATAACATCAGCCCAACTCTCCTACACCAAACTACCTCAAAAACCCAAGTTTTTAACCCTTTTAAAACACCCACAAAAACCCATTTCGAGGTTTTCATCAAAACCCCACCATTTTCACATATAATACTCTTTAGGGCAAGATTAAAACATATATTAACTTTGCAAATCAAAACCCACATAAAAACTTATCAAAGCTTCCTCCTTTTTCTTGAATTTTGAAAACTTGAAGAACTATGAAAATGATGTTTATAAGAATCTAAAACCATAGAAAAATTAAGAACGGTGAGGAGAAGTCAAAAACGCTCTAACCTCGATAAAATCACTTGAAATGGTGGAGGAAATGGATGAAATAGTGTTTGGGGAGGTTTAAGTGTCGTGAAAAAGCTTAAGCAAGAAGAAGATGAAGACTTTTCAAAAGTCCCTTTTTACTCATCTTTTTTTCCTTTATTTGAAAATTACATTTTTGCCCTTAATGAACCACAAGCCCTTTTAAGTTTAAAAAAAGCCCATTTTAATTAAAACGAGCCCCACGACTCAAACCTGATTCACAAACTCAACTCCCGACCCCTAAACTCGGGTGTTACAACTCTCCCCCCACTTAAGGAATTTTGTCCTCAAAATTACCTGACTGAAAGAGATACGAAAACTGCCTCTCTATATCCTTCTTTCTTTCCCAAGTGGCCTCTTCCACGCCTCGGCATTGCCACTTCACTTTCACCAACTCAATCTGTCTACCACGCAACACTTTGCTATCCGATGCTAAGATCTCAACTGGTTCTTCTTCGTACGTCAAATCTGGATTCAACTCAATCTCTTCCACAGGCATAACATGCGACGGATCTGATCTATATGTACGAAGCATCGAAACGTGAAACACATTGTGGATCTTCTCTAACTCGAATGGAAAATTTAACTGATAAGAAACCGGACCGATTCTCTTGACAATCTCATACGGCCCAATGTATCTCGGAGTCAACTTCTCTTTTCTGCCAAACCTCATAACTTTGTTCCTCGGAGAGACTTTCAAGAACACTCTATCTCCTACGGCATACTCAACTTCTTTCCTCTTCAAATCGGCATAAGATTTCTGCCTATTCGAGGCTGCCTTCAAATGATCATAGATTAACTTCACCTTATCGGTAGTCCCCTTAAGCATATCCAACATCGGTAACAACTTCTGACTTGCTTCGACTAAACAAATAGGAGTTCTACATTTTCTACCATAAAGTGCCTATAAAATCTGTATAACCCTTTTTGACTGACCATCTGACTGAGGATGATACGAAGTACTAAAATTCAATCAGGTACCCAAAGCTGTATACAAACACTCCCAAAATCTGGCTATAAATCTCGGATCTCTGTCAAACACAATCGACTTCGGCACACCATGCAATCTCACAATTTCACTGATGTGCAAATCAGCCAATCTATCTAAGGAGTAAGTCATATTAACATCTAAAAAGTTAGCACACTTTGTGAAGCGGTCAACTATAACCCAAAATGAGTTCTTCTTCGAAGGAGTCAAAGGCAAACCCAAAACGAAATCCATTGTGATATTTTCCCACTTCCATTCCGGAATCCTCAACGGTTGCAATAAACCTGATGGAACCTGATGTTCTGCCTTAACTCTCTGACATACCATACACTTACTCACGAAGTCGACTACGTCTCTCTTCAAACTAACCCAATGGTATTCATTCTTCAAATCACGATACATCTTCGTACTACCAGGATGCATAGCAAATGGGCTATTGTGTGCTTCGGTCAAGATACTACGTCTCAAATCACTGACATCTGACACAACTATTCTATCTCTGAAACACAAGACCCCATCAATACTGAAACTGTAGTCCGATGGTCTACCCTCGGCTATATCTTGCACATGAGGTGCCAAAGATCTATCTAACAGCTGTTTTTCTCTAATCAATTGGCCTAAGGTAGGTTTAACCTAAAGCTCGGCCACTAGACCACATCACTAGACAAGCTCAAACTAGTAAACATGACTCTCAACTCAACAACTACCTTCCTACTCAAAGCATCTGCCACTACATTAGCTTTACCCGAATGGTACTCAATCATGAGATCGTAGTTCTTAAGTAACTCTAGCCACCTACGTTGTCTAAGATTCAACTCTCTTTGTGTCATTATATACTTCAGACTCTTGTGATCCGTATACACTGTGCATTTCTCACCATACAAATAATGTCTCCATATCTTCAAGGCAAACACAACTGTGGCTAGCTCTATGTCGTGTGCCGGATAATTGCGCTCGTGATTCTTTAACTGCCTCGAGGTATAAGCTACAACTATTCCGTTATGCATGAGCATGCAACCTAATCCTACATATGAAGTATCACTGTAGATCACATTCTCTTTCCCCGACTCTGGCTGAATCAAAATCGGTGCATCTTTCAAAGCTTCTTTCAGTTACTCAAAGGCTTGTTGTCTCGCATCTAACCACTCAAACTGAACATTCTTCTAAAGCAATTTTGTCAAAGGAGTGACTAACTTCGAGAACCCATTCACAAACCTCATTTAATAACATGCTAAGCCTAGGAAACTACAAATCTCTATCACAGACTTTGGTTGCTTCCACCCAACAATGGCTTATATCTTCTTCGGATCAACTCTAATCCCCTCGGTTGATACTACATGCCCTAGAAAGACTACTTCTCTGATTCAGAACTCACACATACTCAACTTAGCCTACAACTGGTTGTCTAGCAAAGTCTGCAAAACTATCCTCAAATGTCTGTCATGATCTTTCTCGATACGCAAATACACCAAAATATCATCTATGAAAACGACCACAAACTGATCTAAGTACTGATGGAAAATTATGTTCATCATATCCATGAAAGCACCTGGTGCATTTGTCAACCCAAACAACATAACTAAGAACTCGTAGTGACCATATCTAGTCCTAAAAGTTGTCTTCGGTACATCAACCTCTTTTACCTTCAACTGGTAATAACTGGATCTCAAATCAATCTTCGAAAAGACTGATGTCCCTCTCAACTGATCAAACAAATCATCGATACGCGGTAAATGATACTTGTTTTTCACTGTCAACTGATTCAACTGTCTATAATTAATGCACATCCTCATTCGTCTTTATTCTTCACAAACAAAACTGGAGCGCCCCAAGGCGAAGAACTCGGATGGATAAAACCTATGTCTGACAACTCTTGTAATTGAGTCTTCAACTCTTTCAGTGCCATTCGGTATGAAGCAATCGAAATAGGAGCAGAATCTTAATATGCCTTTATAGCAAACTCTACCTCTCTATCAGACAGTAAACCAGGTAACTCTTCTGAAAACACACTCGGAAAGTCACACACTGTTCTAATATCCTAAGGACTAACTTCATTCATGTTCGGATTCATCACGTAGGCCAAGTACGCCTCACAACCCAACTCAACTAACCTCTTAGCCTCTAAAGCTGAAACAACATTCGACGAGAATTTCACATTCTCACCTACTACCACAATCTCATAGTCATCCGCAAGCTTCAAGAAGACTCTTTTAGTTTCGATATCTATCCTAGCTCTATGTTCTGCAAGCCAGTCCATACCCAAAATCATATCGAAACCATAAAACGGTAACTCCATCATGTCCACTGGAAATACATGCCCCTAAACCATTAACAGACACCTTATGTACATCTTCCTAACCACTATTGTATCCTCGAAGGAACTAGTAACACTAACACCTACTTCTAGTACCTCACAAGGTAAATTCAACATCTTTGCATGCTTACTCAAAATATATGAATGCCTAGACCCAAAGTCAATCAAGGAAAGAAAACTCAGAGAATGTATCGAGAAATTACCTGCAATCACATCTGTGTCGTTCTATCCCTCTCGTTGAGCATAAACTCTAGCTTGACCTCCGTCCTCCGGCTGAACCGCAACCACATGAGCTATATTCCTCTAACCATAATTCTTCAGCTGAAAGTTACCTCGACCGCGCCCACGGCCTCTCGAGTACTCATTAGCTCTAGCAGGAGCCTGAACCTGAACCAGTGCAAGCCCGGCCTGATGTAGACAATCACGCCTAAGGTGATCTCTAGCTCCACAGTTCTAGTACGCATGAAAGTTTCCCCAGCACTCTCCGGTGTGATGCCTCCCGCACCTAGCACACTCGGGTAAACGCCCACCAGCTCTCTGGCTCTGATGGCCTCTTCCGTGGTTACCACCCCCACGTCTGTGATCAAAATGATGCCTATTGTCCCTGTGCCTCTTGGCATCGCCTCTATCAAAGCCAAAAAACCTCTTCCCTAAACCAGACCCACCTGAACGTTTGGTCAGACCCAAACTGTGCTCTATGTCCTTGGCCCTAGCGACCAAGACATCGAAGTCCGTGTAATCCGTAGCCAAAGTATACCTCTTCACTTCCACACTCAACCCGTAACGGAAACGGTCGCATCGTTCCCTCCCGGTAGGAACTAGCTCGGACGCGTACTGACTTAATTTAAAAAACCGTACCTCATACTCAGTCACTGTCATGTCACCCTGAAGCAAGGCCATGAACTCTCTCTTCTTTTAATCAAGATAACGGGGACCCAGATACTTCTTGCGGAAAGCAGACTCAAAGAACTCCCAAGTAATCTCAGCATCTAGCATGCCTGTAGTAATGGTGACCCACCAAGTGTAGGCATCACTCTGAAGCAAGGAAACAACACATCCCAGTCTGCGTGCCCCAATACAACCCATTTGAGACAAGATATGCACAATCTTATCAAACCAAGCCTCTGATCTCTCGGGTGCAAACCCTCGGAATTCTTCTCCATCCAAGCTACGAAGTCTCTCAAGTGGCAAATCGGTGCCCTCACCCTGAGGTGGTGCCGCAGCTTGTCCCCCGGCTACAACTGCCTGAAAAGCCCCAGCTATAGCATGAACCAACGGAGCTAGATCTATACCGGCTGGACCTTGGCCAACCTGAGGTCCTACGCCCTCTAAACTCGCCTCACCTCCCTCTTGACGAGGAGAAGGAGGAGGAACCTCCGTCTTTACAACCGACTCAACTTCAGGAGCTGTTGCCTGTGGTTCCGGAGGAACCACCCTAGTCCTGCCTCTAGGTCTCATCTTTCGTCAAGCAAGATATCAAATACAAACAAAATAAACACACAAGGATTGAGTTAGCAAAGACAAGGGTCCAAGGTGCTCAAGTATTCCTTTAGTTAAAATCTGTTCCAATAACGTAATAGTAGCAATGGGAACTCGACAACTAAGCCTCAACACAACAACCAACCAACACATGTTTTCAAACACCATGCGAACAAGCAAACAACAGGCATACATAGCAAAACATCCACCGTACAACATACACCAAGGTATAACAACATAACACCTCAAGCTTACCTTACTTACCTACTCGAGGTCGCGGAAACCTCATGCTCCGATACCAACAAATGTAATCCCCTCGTCCCGGGTTAGACGACAAACCGGTCCGAACAGGTTACACACGGAAAACCGAAGCAAAACTCGTTAAGGCTCCACTTCGATTAACAACCCTAGAAAACTTTTCTTTAATTATCTTGTCTAAATGTTACATTTATACCTATGTGTGAAAACGGCAGCGGAAAACGATAACGAGAAGAGGCAATCAGAACGTAAGGTAATTTAAATTTACCAAGTGACATATTAGTCTGATTGCTTCCATACGAAACCAAAACTAAACATAAACGGTGCATATAAACTTATCAAGGAAGCATACAAGCATTAGGAACTAAAACGTAACGCTCAAGAACCTTTTAAGATGCTAAAAAGCCTAAATACGGGCCTGCATTTCGAAACAGCCTTGCCCACTTCGATACGCGGGCTCCAGTTTAAAAGCCAGAACAGGTCGTACCGATACAGTCCACTTCGTTCTGGTACGGGGGTCTCTAGTGTTGAAACGTTCCGGAACTCATTCTGAAATAGGAACTTACAGAGGCAAACCGTATCGAAACGCGTACCGAAACAGGAACTCACAATGTCAAATCGTATCAAAACGACACCACCCCTGATTCGATACGATTATCCCTGGAGCTACACCCGTTCTGAAACCACCACGAGCGTTTTGAAACGCTTGCACTCTGTGTGACCCTGAAAAAATTTTCTACATCTTCCAATGTTCCAAAACATACCCCAAAACAACAAGAATCAAGAAATATCGATCATTAAATTAATTTAGAGGCATTTCATCCTACTACAAACATGATCAAACACATAACATGTCCAATTCATTCAAAAGAATATGCATCCACATAAACATAGCATAAGCAAGGTTACATGTATTCAATACAAAACATAAGCATTCGTAAAACAAGGCTTACATATTTTTTCACACAACACATAAACATCTCATAAAACATGGTTTACAAATCCACAACACAAAAGCATTAACAAAATAGGAGTCTACACATGCTCCTACAACATGTAGCATCCCCATTGCTAAACTACTACATTATTCAATAAAACCATACTTGAGCAACCACCACACGCTTGGATGCCCCTTTCCTTGCTCATTGCTAACTCCACACTACGAATATGCATTGTCGAAAATGAGAGTGTAAGCTAGAAGCTTAGTGAGGGAGCACAAACAAAACATCGACAATGCAGGGTTCAAACATGGCATCCACGAAACATTCACAAGGCATACACATACACCAATATAGCAACATAGCTAAACGTTACAAGAATGCATGAACATGGCATCTTACCTCATGTTATGCTAAACAAGGATGTAACATAACATCTTATCACAACTACCACACATAGACAAGTATATTGACAACTATTTAGGTTACTCGGATATGCGGATAACTTCCGTTGGGATTTTCACCCCAACGTACTCAAACAACAATTACCTTCTAGTGGGATTACACACATCACCATTCTCATTCATGGATGGGATTACACTCATCATCACATACTAATATTTTTCGGTGGAATATTACCTCATTGTACTCCTCTTTGATGACTACACGTCACCAAGGCCATGCGCAAATTTGACTCTTACCGTGTGCACACTCATCCTAATGATCGATCATTTATACCCGGTAATTATAACTAGTGCCAACATACTAAACAAGTTTCACCATGATTCCACAATCATGCAACACCACATATCATCGCCAATAAACAACATCAATATATATATATATATATATTTCAGCATGCATAGCGAACACATACTACACAAGACCACATTTATGCACAATAAGCAAGAACTCATTAAGTCTAACAAGAGATTAAGCTACCAACTTAATCTCCACCTTGGATTGGCCTACCAAGCGCAATCAAACACCTCAACTACACACTTGAACCAATTTAAAATCATTTTAAGTAAACCACTCATTGTACACCCTTAAAGCAAACCGAGAAAGTCGATCAAGCCTCCAAATTTCCCATAATCGAGCCCGAAACTTCTCCAATGATTTCCTTTGATTCTAATCAATCAAAAACAACATATAACTCAACCAATCGTTCACAAAACGACTATCACAATTAGGTCACAACCACAAGACTATTTCTCTACATTTTCAAGCCAATACTAACACAAAATCCCCATTTTCGGACTTGGACTTAACCCAGAAGAAATCTATCAAATCCAACACTCAAATCATCATTAAACGCCTTTAAAACAACTCTCAAGCATCACTATAACATCAACCAAACTATCCTACACCAAACTACGTCAAAACCCAAGTTTTTAACCCTTTAAACCACCCACAAAGACCCATTTCGGGATTTTCATCAAAACCCCACCATTTTCACATATAATACTCTTTAGGGCAAGATTAAAACATATATTAACTTTGGAAATCAAAGCCCACATAAAAACCTATCAAAGCTTCCTCCTTTTTCTTGAATTTCGAAATCTTGAACTATGAAAATGGTGTTTATGAGAATCTAAAACCATGGAAATGTTAAGAACGATGAGAAGAAGTAAAAAAACACTCTTACCTCGATGAAATCACTTGAAATGGTGGAGGAAATGGATGGAATAAAGTTTGTGGTTTGGGGAGGTTTAGGTGTCGTGAAAAAGCTTAATGAATAAGAAGATGAAGACTTTTCAAAAGTTCTTTTTTACTCATCTTTTTTTTCTTTATTTAAAAATTACCTTTTGCCCTTAATGAACCACAAGCCCTTTTAAGTTTAAAAAAAAGCCTATTTTAATTAAAACGAGCCCCATGACTCAAACCCGATTCACACACTCAACTCCCGACCCTTAAACTCGGATGTTACATTTTGAGCTTAAAGTGTTTTAAATTCTTTTTTTAATATAACAAAAAGGGGGAGAAATGTTTTGAAAATTTGAATTTTCAAATGAATAAGAGGGAGCTTTAATTGATTTTAAATCTTAATTCTCTTATTCCAAATTTATTTCAGAAAGGGGGAGAAATCCCAAACAATTTTTCAAGTTAGTTTTATTATATAAAAAAGGGGGAGATTGTAGAACTAATGCTTTGATATAATAATTGAAAAATGTTTTGGACAAATTTGAAAAGAATTTAAAACTTGTCCTTAAGTCCAAACAACTTGAAAATATGTTTGAGGCATTTAAAAAGGTTTTTGGCAAAGTTTTTAATGATTTAAATTAGCCAAACTAGACTTTTCAGCAAGCTCGTACCGATACGGTGTACACGGTATCGATACCCTTTTGCCCAAGTTTTGATTCTGCCAAAACCTGTACCGATACTGGTGAGATCATATCGTTATGGATAGGGATCATTTCGATACGCCCCATTAAGCGTACCGATCCCTGTTTTAACGTCCCCAACGGGTATTTCCCAACAGTCTTTTAAATGACATATCGTATCGATACGCCCTCAAGCGTATCGATACGCTTAGGCTGGCAAGAGTCCAACAGCTAGTTTCTGAAGAAGAGCGTACCGATACGGGTCCTCACGTATTGATATGAAAGGCTCCAAAACAACATTTAATTTGGGAAATCAAGTCTCCAACGGCTCAAATTCAACCTCAACGGCTAGTAACAGCTACAAACTCATTAAGGAGTATAAAAGGGACCTCCAAGCATCTAGTAATGGTTAGTGCTTCAATTGTAATACAACATATGATCAAAATGTGTTTTAGTGCTTAATTGTCAATTCCTTGTATAGACAAACACTAGTGAGCCAAAATTGTTAGATTTGCTCAAGTATTTTAGGATTGGGTGAGAGATTTATTGTGCAAACAAATACCTATTAGAGGGATTTGAGTTTGCTTATCTTTATCTCTTTGTAAAGAGGGTTTGATCAGGGCTTTGGGTAGAAAGCTTGATCGGTTTGTAAGGGTTTCCTCCTAAGCCTAGAAAAGGGGACGAATCAATAGTGGATTGATTGGAAATCCTTAGTGGGAAGCTAAGGTAGTGGATGTAGACCTTGGTTAGAAGGTTGAACCACTATAAATCATCTTGTCTTTATCTTTTTAGCTTCCACACCTCTTACACCCAAAATTCCACTTCTCCACTACTTGGCGAGCAAGAACGGTTGAAGGAATCGAGCACCAAAAACCCCAACAAAATTTGAAAATGATTTTCTTTTGAAAATCAAAATGAAATTTTGAAAAATGATTTAGAGTTTTAAAAAATAAGCAATGGATTTTTAGGGGAAAATCTTGATTTGAAAGTTAAGCTTAAAAGCTTAACAAAAGAAAAAATTATTTTTAACAATTCATCTTGTCATACAATGGAAAAATGCTCACATTGCCATTATCATGGTCATTCCTTGCATACTTGTCCTATAAAGAAGAGAAAATCTTATATGATTAGACAAGTATGGATTCCTAATGGAACTAGAGACTTTGAGATTAATGTTAATGGATCCAAAGCAATTTGGATACCAAAATCTAAGTAATTGTCTCTTGTAGGTGTGTTGGAGCAAATGGAAAGAAATGCAAAGACATGGAAATGCTCTAGTCACACAACACTACAAGAATATAAGTTTTTAGTGACAAATTGATAGTGACTGAGAATAATTTTGTCACAAATATTAACTTTTTGTGACAATTTTTTTGTGCGACACAATTAGTATAAGTAATTGTGACATATTTTTATTTGGTCACTGTAACAGTAGTAATTGTGACGATTGTATTTTTCACAAATGAATTCTCACTATAAGTATACAATTGTGACACAAAGTTCATTGTCACTAAAACTTTGACACATGATAGTGACGATATGTGAAGTGGTCACTATTATTTGATATTTGTTGTTACAATGAAATTACTTGTCACTTAAAGTTTCACTTTTTGTTGTGATAAATTTTGTCACAAATAAAAAAAATAAAAGTAATGATAAATTAGACATTGACACAATGATAAATTTATTTTTATAATTATAAAAATTAAAGTTATCATAAACTAGTTTGTCAAAATGTAAAATATTTCTATAGTCTATACTATGTGTAAATTGTTGTTTTAGTCAATCTATTTTTGATCAACTTTAGTCCCTATATTTTTCAAATTTTAAAATTTTAATCCTAATCCTAACGAGACACCGGCAATATGACTAAATTACAATGACTAAAAACGATCAAATTAAAGAAAAAAAATTAAATAAGCAACTTATGTATAACAAATTAGCTAAAAAGAAAATTTTACTTAACATATTTAAATACGACCATTCATGTCAGGATAAAAAATTCAAAATTTAAAAAGTATAGAAATTTAAAGTGACCAAATTAGAGTATAAAGACTACTATGTGATTTTAGCATAATATATGACAGAATTTTTTTTGAAAATTTTAACAGATATATTCCATTTTGATTAGTTTTTTCTACAGAAAAAAAATCTAAATGGTTTCTTCAACATACGTACTTCGTATAAGAAACCATAGAAAAATTAGGTAAATTATTATTATAATAATGTGTTATAATTAATAAATATTTTTAAAATAAATAAAATTAATTACAATTACAATTAAACCTAAATATTATTTTTCTTTCAAAATAGTATAAAATTTCTTGCCTAGCCTAGTGGATAAGTATTGCACTCTCGCCCTAAAGGTTCCAAGTTCGATCCTTCTTGAAGCCATGCATTGCATTTATTTACTAAAAATTGATATTTGAATATGCTACATCATCTATAATTAAATTTCAATGACAATTAGTGATTAGTTTAAACCCTAAATAAAATGGTTACAACTAAAAATATAATTAATTTTTAATTATTGACAGTAACGACATATTTTAGACACTATTTAAATATGTATTTGTGATAGAATGTTTGTCACTAGTAAGAATAACATTAGTGTCTAAATTTTAGTCACTATTAATAATCATTTGTGTCAAATAGTGTGGTCATAAAAAACATAACTATTGTGACGAAATATATGAAAGTTGTCACTAATATAATAGTGACGGAGTTATTAGTGACGACAGGTGACGACTCAGAAAAATAGTCACTGTAAATTTCAGTGACTAAATTTAACACTTTTTGTGACTATTTTCAATGTCACTACAAATGCATTTTCTTGTAGTGCAAGTAAAGAAAATGGGTAACTCATAAGCTTATTGCCTTTAATTCTATATTTTTGGTTATCTATTTTTGATTGTTAATGTTCATGCATATATTGTTTCTATCTCAATATCTAAACAAGCATGACATTATTTGAGAGCTTTATGCATATGAGTTTAATGATTTCATTCATATGTTTGCATAAATATTTTTAAATTCTTGGATAAATTGAATTTCATATGCTCTTAGTTTGATTTTATCTTGAAATTCGATGTCTTTTAAGTGTCAATCAGTTGAGTTAAATTTATTAAAATGGAATGCTTTGATTAAGGGGGAGCTTTGATTTTTCAAATATTTTGTACTTAAACTTTTTATTTTAACTTGCACTCCATTTTTATTATGTACTATAAAGATTTGAATTATTCTTGATATAACAAAAAATGGAGAAGTGAAAAATTAAGGGGGGAGATTTTGTTAAAAACAAATTTCTAAAGAAGTTTTGTTATATCAAAAAGGGGAGATTGTTGAGCAAATATTTTGATATAACAAATTATGTGAAAAATGTTTTGGACTTGTTTAAATATTTACAAAATAATTCAATGGTCTTCAAAACTTGAAAAATATGTTTGAAACATTTTTATAATATTTTGACTCATTCCACTATGTTTATAAACCTTAAAGAGTCAAAAGATAGCCAAATTTTCATGTTTCTAAAGACGGTTTCGATGCCTCTATTTGATGGTTTCGAAACCTTTCAGGTAGAATGACTTGGAATTGAAACCTTAGCAAAGGTTTTGAAACCATGGCTCTGTAACGGCTATATTTTTCAAATCCTCCTGTGTAGGTGGGAATTTGAAGCTCGACTTTATGACTTCCCAACGGCTCCAAAACATCCCTAACGGTCATAAACGGCTGGAATATCATTCCACACTATAAAAGTAAGCTTGGGACACTGGAAGATGGTTAGAAAACATATCCAAGCAAGATGATCAAGAGAATTTGAGTCTAAATCTTATTTCTTCATTTCTCTTGTACATAGTTTAGAGAGTGCTTAAATTGTAAATCTTTCACTCTTTATTGCGAGCTTAATTTGTGTAAACACCCACCTTGGTAAATCCTTAGTGTTGGGAAATCCTTAGTGTTGTGCTAAAGGTAGCGGATGTAGGCTTTGGTTATAAAGTCGAACCACTCGAAAATCCTTGTGCAATTTGTCTACCTTTCTTTAGGTTTTTAGCCAATTCATCCAAGGACCAAATACAACCCACTTGATGGTTTTCGGAGATTAATTTGAGGGTGCAACAAGCCTTTCACAAATTTTCTATTATTCGCCAAGTGGATGCCTTTTGGTTTCGTTGTTTCTGTGAGAATAAGCGCCCAAACCTTTGTCAAGTTATGTTTGCCGACTTGGTGTATCTTGTTCAACACCGTCACACTGATCTAGTCAAGTCTTTCTTTTATGGCACAACCTTGATTCATTTGTTCCATTCTTTGGAGATCGATTGTTTGCGTGATGTCGTTGAGCCCCGTGGTAAACCGATCTATGGACACTTCCTTACTCGTGCACACTTTGAATTCATCAACAATGAATGGGTTCGTGTCAAGGCCACAAGGTCCACAAGGTCTATAAGTCAACCTAGCTCAATCTTCCATGGATGGACTCATGGCGTACCTAAATGAGAAATTCACCTCCATAGGGACTAATATTGCTTCTTTAGATACAACCATTAATGTTGGATTTGCGGCCATTGATACACGTTTTACCTCGTTGGAAGATCGAGTCAAGGCCATTGAGCAACAACAAGTCTCCATAGATGTCTCTCTCACTTCTTTCCATGGTGCTTGGCTTAATTCTCAAAACTCTCAAGCCGATCGTGATGATGATGATGATGACGAAGATGATGGGGACGAGTAGTCGTTGTGCATCTCATTCTATATCATATCATTTATGATTTCTATTTTATTATGCACCTATGTTATTTTAAGAACCCTATGCTTTGATTTATGTTTGTTCTTAGGATTTGAGTTTGGATTTTAAGTTTGAAGTTATTTGAACTTATGTTGCTTTGGATATTATTTTGAAGTTTAATGGTATTGTGTTGCTTTGATTATGCTTTACTTTGTGTTTTATTTCTCTATATCTTGTCTATATCCTTTGTTATATGCATTGATTTTGATCTAACAATAGGGGGAGAAGTGTAAGAACCTAATTTTTTATAAACTTTTGAAAATCAATCTTAAATTAAGGGGGGGCTAAACTTTTCAAAGTTTTCAAAATACTTAAAATTTTACTTTGGTTTTATTATATCAAAAAGGGGAGATTGTAAAACCTAATTTGATTTTAATATAAAAAATTGTCTAAGGACCTATTTGTAAAAGTAAATAAATTTTTAAGTATTCTAAAGTCTTACAAATTGACAAGCAATTTGAATCAAAACTGATTTTTAAGTCAAAACGTTCAAACCAAACAATTTCTTCTAAGTGTTTTCAAACCAATTTTAAAACTTACGCTAAGGCGTATCAATACGCTTTAGTCGTATCGATACAGTTTTACATTACTAGATTTTTTATCGACAAAAGTGTACTGATACGATTATACCTGTATCGATACGCCATTCATTTTAGGCTTACCTTTATACTTTAGCGTATCGATACGGTTTTCCATGTATCGATACGATTTGTTTTGATTCAGAAAATCTTTGCATTTAATGAAAATAATCGTTGCTTGTCAGTTATGAAATCAACAATTTTCAAACGGTCGTTGGACCGTATTGATACGCCCATATAGCGTATCGATACACTTTTTACTTAAGTTTCACTCTGGATTCCAGTGAGCAAAATCTGTATCGATACGGTTATTGCGTATCGATACACCCCTTGTTTTACACTTGAACCGTACCGATACGCCTTCTCGCGTATCGATACGCCCCTCTTAAATGTACACAACGGTTCTTTCTTCTTTGAGACAGGTATCGATATGAGACTTCGTGTATCGATACGGTTGGTTGGTAAAGAGCACTTTTTGCGTCAAAAATGCAGCCCAAATGTCTAGATTAATGATATTTACCATCCAGACGGCTAGAAACCAATGCAAGGGTATAAAAGCAAGCCTCCAAAGCCACAACAACAACTATTGAACCTATTTGCAACATCTAAGCATATATCCAAACCCTTGAGCTTAAAAAGTCAAATTCTTGTACCCCACTTATTGTAATTTTCATTGTATACATTTCTTTCAAGTTTGGGGAGAGTTTGTTTGTAATTTGGGAAAGTGTTAGGCTTGTTGCATGCTCGAATCAATCACCAAAATCTGTCAAGAGGGTTGATTTTGCTCCTTGGATGAATTGGCTAAAAACCAAAATAAAGATGGATAATTTGCACAAGGATTTTAGAGTGGTTCGACTACCCAACCGAGTCTACATCTACTACCTTAACACACCACTAAGGATTTCCCAATTCACTAAGAATTCGTCCCCTTTTCAAGGCTTAGGAGGAAACATTTACAACCCTATCTTTTATACGGCTAATATAGAACCACTCTAGTTTTTGTCTAAGGCTAAACTAGAACTTCTCCTTTTACAAGGGATTTGTTTGGTAAACTTAATACCTCACAAGGTGGGTGTTTACACAAATTTAAGCTCACAAGAGTACAAGGATTTACAATAAAGCTCACTCTCTAAAACTATTTACAAGAGAAATGAAGAGATAAGAATTTGACTCAATTTCTCTTGAACATGTTGCTTGGATGTTGTCTCTCTCTTTCTCCAAGTGTTCCCGCCTTCATAATTAGTTAGAAACAAGTTTGTGGCCGTTAGAGACCGTGAGGGATGATTTGGAGCCATTGTGGCCTTTATTTCCCGCATTAATTGCAGTTCTGGAGCTGTCTGTATCGAAACGCGCGAGGTCGTATCGGAACGGCCTTCTTTAGAACTAGTCGTTGCAGCATGCAGTATCGAAACACCTGGTGTTGTATCGAAACGTCCTGCAATTCAAATGACCGTTGGGAAATAGCCATTGGGGATTTTAGCCGTTTGGATGTTTGCCACGTAGGCGTATCAAAACATACAAGGATGTTTTGAAACATCCCCTATCCGTATCGAAATAGGTAAGCCCTGTATCGAAACGGGTTCTGGCAGTTTAAAAACGTATCGATACAGATTATGCCTGTATCGAAACAAGTACATTAAAAACACTAGTTTGGCTACTTAAAAACGTTTCAAACATTGCCAAAACCTTTTTAAACATCTTCAAACTTATTTTCAAGTTGTTTTTAACTTAGAGAATATTTTAAATTATTTTCAGTTAAGTCTAATTTTTTTTCAATTATTATATCAAAACATATATTTCTACAGAAACATATCAATCTTGTGAGAGATAATCTTAAGCTTGTCATTTCTTCTTTGTAAAGAGAGTGTCTTGGTTAATCTTTAGATAGAAAGATTAATCAGTTTGTAAAGATTACCTCCTAAGCCTAGAAAATGAGAAGAATATCTAGTGGATATTGTTCAAATCCTTAGTGGAGCTAAGGTAGTGGATGTAGAGCTTGTTCGAAGCTTGAACCACTATAAGTTGTCTTGTCTTCAATTTTTACATTTTCAATTTAATCTCTTCCACTTTAAAAAGCCAATTCACCTCTTCTTGAGTCGACGGGTCAAATATTTTTTTCATCACTCTTTATTATTATCGTATGACTGAGTCAAATCGACACCAAATCAAGTATTTTTGTCTTTCGATATTTTTATATAATATTTAAGTAAAACAATGGGACTAGAAGTGATAATCGTGAATATTTAGGTAGGTTCGAGTTTAGCCTTTTCGAGTTCAGGTTTCTGCAGGTAGACTTTAGATTTAAGTTTGTTACGTAACAAATGCAATTATATCTGTATAATGTGATTGCTTATAATATATCTCAATATTATTTTTAAGTAAACTTTTTATTTGAATAAAAGTGGATGTGTTACTTTGTGCCTTGTTAAAAAATTTCTCTAACTTAGGTGGAGAAAAAAGAGTGCATACAGGAACAACAATAGAAACAAAAGGGATACCCCATCAGATACAAACTAGAAGAAAACTAACAAGGAAGATAACTAAGCACCCCTTTGATCAAAAAAAAAAAAAAAAGATAACTAAGCACCCCTTGGTTCATATTACAAACAACATGAGAGATGCGTCTATAGGGAGGACCTTCTATGTCCGGAAGTAAAATAGAAGTAAGAGCAACAGGTTTATCATCCATGACCATGAGATTGAAACTCGAAGGGTGAGGACACTTGGAGATGAAATCTGCAACCATGTTTTGCTCATGCAGAAATTGATCGAGCGTGTAACACATCAATGACTCTAACGAGCTGGAGTTTGATGCAGCAAATTGATCCTATATAAGGCCAATGGTTTGAGAATTATCCGATTGAACTACCAGCTGATCAACCCTCATGGACCTTTGTGGAAGCCATGAAGCCATTCGCCGGAAGGTCCTCGGACACCGCCTCCGATCGTTCCTATGTTTTTTTTCTTTCTTTTTTTTGACTTTTGACTGTTCCCATGTTGTTAGCAATAGAGATGGCGGCGTCAGTGTTGAGGCAAACCCAATCCGCATCCGGCGGTGTTTTTTAAGTAAACTTTTTGTTTTTTTAAACATTTCCTACCTAGGGAGGGGAAATGGGAAATTTGCCCATACTAAGTCTAGAACTCACAACTCACAACTTAGGGGATGAGAGGTGTCAACTAAGAATTTTTAATCACTTGCTTTAGAGGTTGTTGACAAGTAAACTTTTGTTTTAGTTTGTAATATAATAGTTTTGACTATATTTTTATTAGAATTATTTATCTAGACTAATAAAAGTTTAAAGACATATTTTTTTATTGATAAAATAAAATATATTAATGAAATAATTAATAAAATAAAATAAATTATATAATATAATATAGTATGTACTAAATATTTTTAAATTCCAATCCATCAAGATAGTTTTATATTTTATTATATAAATATATAATGTTTTTGATTCAGTGGTGCGATTTTCACATTCGTAATGTAAATGAGAGGATTCAAACTCATACAATGTGGAGAGCGAATGAATATTTTTAGTTATTCGGTCAATTAAAGAATCTAATATAAATCTATAAATTTTAACAAACTATAAAGATATATATATATATATATATCTTTGGTGTTATTTATATATTGATCAAGATTCATTGTTTTTATTAGTTACACATGTCATGTTTGACAATTAGCGGATTACATTAGTTGATAGTTGATTGCATTAGTTGAGTTGACTAGCAGATTACATTAGCTGATTGTGTAAAAGTGTTTGGTGAAAATAACTCATAGCTTATAGTAGTTTGATTATTTGAACAAGCAAAATGACATATGAGGATATGATTATATTCAATACGTGTTTGAATAGTTTATTAGTTATCAATATTTTGTATCTATTAATATTAATTAGATTATGAAAATTATTTTTTATTATAACATTACTAAGTATATTTGAAGGATTTCTATATTAATTTATTATTTGTATAATTATTTTTAATGTAATCAAATTAATTATTAAATTTAAATGATATTTGAAGAATATATATTAATCTGGAGACTTTTTTTATTGTTAAGGTTAAAAGAGCCTTTTACAACTCTTATGTCAAAACCTCTAAACCCAAAAGGCTCCTATTAGCAGTTTTTCAAATTGAAAGGTTTCATCCCACCTATTGAGTCAAGCCAATTTCGGATTACGCTTTGAGGTGTAGAAAACTGAGTCTTCGTCACAACACAAATGTCTGCTCTTACAAAATTATATTCACCAAACATCATAATTAGCGGATTTGACTAGACAAATCTTTAAAAGAGATTCAAACATCTAATTTTGGCTAAAAAAATTGTTTACCAAACACGACCATGGTGATTTTCAAGGGCGGATCATGGTAACAAAGTTTGAGGGGCTACTTCAAAATTTTAAAACATTTGGACACTTGAATTAAAATTTTCAAATGTTATGTAGGGTTTAATTTAAATTTTTTTTAAAAAAAACTTAATGAGATATTTTAAATATTTTAAACAGGCTACTTAATTTAAAATATTCAAAAGTTTTGAAACATGAAAATAGTATTTTAATTTTTTTTGGAGGGATCAATTTGAAAATTTTCAAAATTTGAAGGACTAAACACTTAAATTTCAATTTTTTGGAGAGGCCCAATGCTTCCATCGACCCAGATTACCATTAAGGGTGTAAATGAATAGAGTATTCGACGAACCGTTCGTTTATGTTCGTTTATTAAGTTAAATAAACAAGTATGAACAAAATTTTTATGTTCGTTTAATAAATGAACAGACATGAACATAGGTGTGTTCGGTTCGTTTATTTTCACGAGCATGCTCGTTTATAGGCTCATTTTATTTTTTAAATTTTAAATATTGATGAAGGTAGAGACTAAATTGAACAAATGGTGATTTTTAATGTTTAAACTGTAAAGCCTGAGAAGCTTAAGGACTAATAGATTAATTTCACAATTTCACAGCTTTAGAGTTCGTTTTATATTTTGTTTGTTTAGTTAATTTTTCTGAACATATAAACAAACACGTTCATAAACGTGTTCGTTTAAATGTTCGCAAACGTATAAACAAACAAGTTCACAAATGTATAAACGAACACATTCGCGAACACTTAAACAAACACATTCGCAAACACTAAACGAACAAACACAAACACCTTCAAAAATAAATAAATAAACAAACACGAACACAATATTAAAAATTTAAACGAACAAAAATACCTTTAAAAATGAAAAAACTAACACGAATATAATATTGTTCGTTCAAGCTCGGTTCGGCGGTTCATTTACACCCCTAATTACTAGGGGTGTTAAAATTCGAGTACCTGAGTCTTCGTCTAGTAGTTCGGCCAACCCGTGTTGGTTGGGTACCCTGGATGTTGCAGGTACCCGCAAAATCATGTAATTGGGTACCAGAATATAAAAACATGTATTTTTTAAATATAAAAATATTTTTGGTTTATATAAAATATAAAAATATGTATTTTTAGTTTAATATTTTAAGATGTTTTATTATTTTAAGGGTAAACTACACGAAATACCACTCAACTTTACCCTTTGACTCGAACATATCACTGCACTATAATTTGATACTATTATACCATTAAACTTAGTTTTTGGCTTCAATGTAAGCACTCAACTGTTAACTTATAATGGGCCATTAAATTCAAAACGACGTCGTTTGGGTTCCATTGTTTTGAAGCCTAAAATAGGCCAAAACGACGTCGTTTTGTTAGTAAAGAAAATATAAAAAAAAACATTGCATTTTGGGAAGCTTGAACCCAAGAGCTTTAAAATAAAAAGCTTATACCAAACCACCAAGGCAACTTAAATACTTGATATCATTCTAACTAAAATAATATATAAATAATATTGTAGTTGAACTTAATTTCATTTATCTCATGATATAATTTTATAATATTTATAAATAATTTTTTAAAATATATTAACTTTATAAATAAATATTATTTATAATTTATATATTTATTCTTAATAGATAATATATATAATTTAACACAAACCCTAAATCAAATATTAATTAAAACACCAAACCCAAAACCTTAAAAACTACAAACCCTAAACCATATATTAAATAAAACCCCAACCCATAAATCATATATATAAATAAATCACAAACCCTAAACATAATTAAATCATAAATCACAAACCCAAAATCCTAAAATTAAAATATTATTTATAATATATATTAGGATTTGTATTATAAGGTTTAGGTTTAGGGTTTAGTTACATATATTGTTTAAAGGGTTAGTGTTTGTGATTTATTTATATGGTTTAAGGTTTAGGTTTTGGGGCTTAGGGTTTAATTATATATATATATATTATATCTATTTAAATATATATAAATTATAAATAATATTTATTTATAAATCTAATATATTTATATATGTGGTCTAGGATTTATTTATATATATGGTCTAAGGTTTGGGATTTTAATTAATATATGGTTTAGGGTTCGGGTTTTGGGGTTTAATTATATATATTATATCTATTAAAAATATATAAATTATAAATAATATTTATTTATAAAGTTAATATATTTATAAAATTATATTATAAATATTATAAAATTATATCATGAGATGAATAAAATTAAGTTCAACTGCAGTATTATTTATATATTATTTTCGTTAGAATAATATTAAGTATTTAAGTTGGCTTGGTGGTTTGGTATAAGCCTTTCATCTTAAATGTCTTGGGTTCAAGCTTTACAAAATGCAATGTTTTCTTATTTTCTTTACTAACAAAACGACGTTGTTTTCGCCTATTTAGATTTAACGGTCGAGTGCTTACATTGAAGCTAAAAGCTAAGTTTAGTGGTATAATAATATCAAATTATAGTTCAGTGGTATGTTCGAGTCAAAGAGTAAAGTTGAGTGGTATTCCGTGTAGTTTACCATTATTTTAATATAAAAAAATTAATTTTAAATACATTCGAGTAATCGGGTATCCAAAAATTTAAAATTTTATGATCCGAACTCGACCTGAGAATCGGCGGGTCAAGTACCCGACTTGGAAGGTGATATATATATAATTTACTAGACTTTTTTGATCGGGTTAGCAGGTCAACAGGCGGAATCATTTGGATTAAGTATTTTGAACACCCCTACTAATTACCATCCGCCTCTTGTGATTTTACTCCTAAGATTATATTGTTTGATATTGTCTATTAAAAACTTTACATCAAAATTTGGCCATCTTCGGCATACACTTCACAGTTCACACATAGAACGTTTAGTCGCATAATGTTGGGCTATCTTATTTTTCAGCTTTAGCCCGTTAGTCAAACCCAACCACTATACTGAATTAACTTGGGCTCTGAAGTACAAAGCCCAAATAGAATGAAAATCAAATGAAGTAACATGAGTTTAGATTGGTTGACACCTTCTAAATTTAGGGTTTTACGAATGGGTAATTATATCATGCATTAACGGTGAAATTTTTTTGTTTCCACAAGCGTTTTATTTTTAGCGGTTAGAGATCTAATTTAGAGTTCATAGTTTAGGGGTTTAGATTTATGTGCTTATAATTTAAGGATTGTAGTTTGAATTTAGGGTTTACGATTAAAATTTAGAGTTTATAGGTTAAAACTTAATTCTCTAACATTTTATCCTAAAACCTAAACTCTAACCTCTAAACAATAAATTTTAACAACAATACCTAAACTCAAAACCTTTATACATAAACCCCTAACCCTTAAATTAAATTTCTAATCCCTAAAATTTAGGCGCTTATAAAAACAAAAAAATTCACCACTAGTGCATAAGATATTTTCTTTGATTACGAGTGATTTAGTTATTGTATGAAAGAATTAGAAAACAACATGACCCAAAAATATATAAACAAATAAGGCTTAAGGAACAATAGGTGGAATGGAAGTATGAGACACTTATTTCTTGGTACCCAAGGAAAGAATATAGGTGTTGAGCTCATAGTTTGAATCCAAAATTATACGATCAGGTTGAATAATTGGACCGTCCTTTGAATGTCAAAGGCAATTAGGTGTGGCTGCAGATTAGAATTTTCCAATTTAATTAATTACTGTATGGGATTTGGTAGTTCCAAATTAAATTAGCCAATAATCATCCATCTCAAGCATTGTTTAAATGCAATATTGATGCCTGTGGAGTTGACTCGTTTCTGTTCAATCTACTTATTATTATATTCTTCCTTTTTGGGGGGTAAAACTTGCTTAGTTGACCTGACTTTGTATCTTTTACTTGCTTAATTTATTAACTTTTGTAAAACCATTGTTTAAGACTTGATCACCTTTTTCAAACCTTTTAGCATGGTAGTTCATGTAACATTGATGGAGTATTCTTTACATGTAATCATCGTATTCGATTTATTAATTGATTAATTTAAATTGAGAATGATAGAAGTTTATTATAGAACGACCTCTCTCAATCTAGTTTGTTTCACTCACAACACCAGTATTTGAACCTCTGACTTTGCTTCAAAGAATTTAATACCTCATCCCGCTAGACCAACCGATAATTGGTTGTCACTTTAATTATATCTAGTAATATTTTAGATTTATTTTATTGTTTGGGTGACATTTATAATGCAATAATGATGTTTCTGATTTTAATTCAAAATGTACCCTATGAAAAACACAATTGTTCAAGTTGCTTATTGTAGTGTTTTGGTCTTCTATTGCATGAATCAACTACAAATATAATGGCCTAAGTATATCCATCATTAGGTGGAATTATATATATTAGTTCATGTAACATTGTAAATAATCTATAGAGCATGTGGTTAAAGTTTTCAGTTGATACTCTCTCCTTCTCCTAGGTTGTAGGTTCAAGATCTATTAGGAGCAAAACTCCCCTCCCCCAGGTAAAAATTGATTAAAAAAAGTTCATGGAACATTGATAGAGCATTTTTTTTTATATAATAACTCATATTTGACTTATTGACCTATTAGTTCCGATCGATTATTGCAGAGGTCTATGATGGTACGACTCTTTTAATCCAATTTGTTCCATTCACACCGCCATGGGTGGAACTTTTAAGGGACTAGGGGTCATGGCCCCAAAATTTTGAGAAATTCAAATTTTGTCCCTAAAATTTTAATTTGACCCCTTCAGATTTTTAAAAGTTCATATTAAACTTCAAAATTTTAAATATTCTTAACTAAATTCCCTCTCAAATTTCTAAAAAAATTCTTTTAAATCACTCAAAATTATTAAAAATTTTAGTTAAACCCTCAAATTTTTTTTAAAAAATTTTCGTTTAAGCCCCAATTTTTTTGAAAAAAATAAGTTACCCTCAAACTCTTACTCCAAATGCTTCCACTGCACACGACTAAGATTCGAGCCTTTCATCTCGCGTAAGAAACATAACGTCGCATCCTACCAGACTAACTGGTAGTATATGCAATTTTAGGTGGAATTATTTCATATATATATGATGGGCTTTAACCAACCGAATGTCTCACATGTGTAGGATTAAACAACAAATCATGTTTCAGTCTTTGCAGCTTCCGCTTCGGAGGCAATGGCACTGAGTTCAAAGTATGAAATTTTGCATGTGAAATTGACCCAAATCTGTGTATGTTGAAATTAGATGAATCACATATGCAAACATGGTGAAATTGATGGGAAATCAAGAGTTGACATCTTTTCCTCTCATTTATAAATAAAACCAAACCTTTGGTTGATTTACTTCATAACTCAGTTGACTGGAGAGTTTCGACACTTCGACTTAAATACCAAACAAAGAGGAAGGTTTTAGTCTACAATATGTCAAAATGATTATGGGATTATACTCCCCAAACCTTGAAAATCAAATGGAGTTAGTGGGTTATTGTAACATTTATCCAAAGAAATCAGAATAATCAATATTATCAATCACATGTAACATCAGCTGAGACTAAATGGATTTTTTTTTAAACACCACTCACCAATCTAACAAATTAAATATGAATTGGTTGGAATTCTGGCGCTGTGAAATGAGAGATTCGCTCTTATAAATTTTTGTTATAAAATTGTTTGATATATTATATAGGATAATGATTTTATACACTGACAGTACTAAAAGTCTCCACAAGTGTCTTATTTTTTAGTTTAGGTATTTAATTTAGGGTTTAGGATTTAAGGATTTAAGTTTAGAGGTTTAGAATTTATAGGATGTGATTATAATTTAGGATTTAGGGTTTATAGGTTAAAATCTAAATCCTTTACCATATTACCCTAAAACTTATACCCTAGCATCTAAACCCTAATCTCTAAATTCTAAAGCCCTGAACTATAAACTTTAAACCGAAGCTCTAAACCTTGAAATTAATACTTTTGTGAAACTTTTAATTTTCAATGCAAGTGTATTGAATATAAATAATCGATTAAGTTCTGAATATGAATACGATGTTTGGTGAAAGTAAATCTTAATTTTTAAAAATAATTGATGTGTAATTTTAATCTTATAAATACAACATGCCATGATAATTTGAATAGTTTCGGATAAAAATTAAACATAATAATTTGAATACTTTGATTTTAATTAAAATAAATAAATCAATTAACAACTAACTTATCCTATTCAATATTTTTCTTGAAAAATTGTATTAATTAAAAGTTTAATATCATTACCAAACATACTTTTTCAAATATTGGAAGTTTTCTTTTCAATAAAATGAAAATTTTCAATTACTTATCAAACGTACAATGAACTCATCAATTAAACATGGAATCATGGAGAGAAAAAAGGTGATTGATTATGAATTAGATGGAAATAGTCAAATTTAGTTACTTTAATTTAACATAATTTTTTGTTCTCCTACCGGTTCCTCAAGGCTTTGTCATGACTAATCCGGACCGATCCGCATCGCACACTTGAATTTGTTGGGAGAAATTATTAAATTATTTTTAATTAAAAATAACACAAAATTGATAGAATGTGTAAATAATGAGGATTAAATTTATTGATTTTTTAATTATGACTAAATTGATTGAATGTAAAAATATGGACGATTAAGTGTGCTATTATACCAAATTTCTTAACTGTCATGTCACCTTTGTAAGGGTAATTAACGATTCTATGACCAATTTATAATAAAAATTAAAGTTTAATGACTACTTTATAACCTTTTGAATTTAAATGACCAAAATAAATTTTTTTACGCTAATTTAATGATCATTTATAAACTTTACTTTTTTTTAAATAAGAGCAAGAAACGAATAAAAGAAAATATAACAATACAACACATATCAATCATAGAGAGAATATCATAGACAAAATTCACAAAGAAAATTCAAGAAGAAGAAGAAGAAGATTAATTTCGTCAAATTCTCAATGTCTCTATTCATCAAGACGTCTTATTGATGTAGGAGTTAAGATCGAGATTGTAACACCCGGGTTTGAGGGCCGGGAGAAAATAATATTAAAATAGTGTTTCAGGTTTCGGTTTTTATAATTAAAATAATAAATTAATATTTGGGCTTCGTATTTTCAAAACGAATTATTTTATGTTGGACTTAAGTTGTTTTGGAATCAATTTCATGGATTTTAAACATGGATGAGATATGCCATCTCATTAATGGCAAAGGTGTAATTAAAGGGTCTCCTATTTTTAAAACCCCTTTAATTTAAAAGACCACTTAAATTTCTATCTTCATCTTCTTCTTTCCTCTCTTTCACGCCAAAAACCCCCTCCATCTCCAAATCTGCATTCCTTCATCCCCATGCTCTTTGTTGGTGATTTTTGAAAGGTAAAATCGTTTCTAACTTGTCCTCCTCTTCCTCTTTAAGATGGTACCTTTAATTTTCATAAAGCTCACAGATTTTGAAGTTTAGGGTTTTGAGTTTTTAGGTTAAAAATGCAAACTTTAATGTCTTTAATTTGAGCTTTCGATTTGTTGAAGTTGTATATGTTGTTTACTACCCATAAGGTCCAACATAGTTAATTTTTACATAGTTTTATGTTGAGTCCCGAATTTGGGTATAAATGAGTTTTTTGAAGGGTTTTGAGTGAGTTTTGGGGGTTGTTTTAGGTGAGAATTGATAGGCTATTGGTAGTACTATGGTTGGGGGTTGATTTGGGATCATTTGTGGGTGCAATGGATGTTGGAAACATGGTTTTTGAACATGGTTTTGGGGCTGTCCGAGATTGCAAATATTGGGGTTTGTTCATGGCTTGCAACGTTGTAAATTGAATTTGAATTGTGTTCCGGGTTGGTCTTTTGATGTTAGGCTGATTTGGAATTGTTTGAAATGTGTTTGAGGTTGTTTAGAAGCGAGAATTAATGTTGAAGAGGCTTCGGGAAGAAATCCGGAAATTTGAGGGAGGTTGCTTGCTTGGCTTGGAGCTTGGAAGCTTAGGTGAGTGGTTAAATATTTTTAATGGTTTTCAAGTGTTGGTTCAAGCATGTGAACTAGGTTGGGATTGATAGACCCACCTAGAGTTGAGATTAGGGTGGTATCCTAATCCTAAACTTTAGTTAGAGACCTTGGTTGATCTTTAAAGTGTTGAATTATGCCTCATGTTTAATCATGCTTATGGTGGTTATGCTTATGTTGTTATACATGTATGTGGAGGCATGGCTTAGTGCATTGTTACATGCACGTTGATGATAAATGTGATAGAGATATACATGGGTATGAAATATGATGTGATAATTGTGTTGTTGGGATGCATGTAGTGTTGACATGTGTAATGATGTTATGAGGTGATTGTATGATCAGAGGATCATGGTGAGTACATGCTAGGCATGGAAATGTGGCTTGTGCATGACGGTGAGTCATGGTGAGTACGTGCTAACCACGGAAGTTATTATGAAATGGTATTGTGAAAGAGTAATGAAATGTGTAGTATTGGCACTAGTATGCTTGGGTACAAATGATCGATCATTAGGATGATTAGTGTGCACACGTGAGTCAAATGCGCGCGTGGTCTTGATGATGGTAGTCATCAAGATGGAGTACGGGTTCGCCCGGAAATCTTCATATATATATATTAGTCGATGATGAGTGGAATCCCATCGACGGGCGTGAGGATGAGTGGAATCCCCTCCGCGTGAGATGAGGCGTGAGGACGAGTGGAATCCCCTCCGCGTGAACGGTGATGAGTGTAATCCCACCGTCAGGTAATGGTTGAGTTGTTGGATGTGAGTTCCAACGGTTATCCGCGTATTCGAGTCATAGCTAGGTGCCAATATGAGGTTGTATGTGTATACCAATATGAGACCATGTGTATATGCTTATATGATACTGAATGTGATGCTCTTTATGAATTGATATATGATGTGGTTAATGCACTGAGTTATGTATCATTGTACGTTGAGTTTATGAGTTGTTCAACATGACATAATGTTGATTATATGTTCATGCATCATGTTCATTTTGGCTTATGCGGATCGGAGGTATGATCATGCATTTCTTCATGGAAATTGCTCGTGCTTGGACCCTGCATTGTCGAAGGTTTGTTTTATGAGCTTACCCTCACTAAGTTTTTATGCTTACACTCTCTTTTGTTCGACAATGCAGATAAATAGCTTGTGGGTGGCAAGGGCAAAGAAAGGTTCCAAGTGTTGCTTTGGTGAGCTCAATGTATGAATTTTAAGTGATAGAATGTAATAGTTAAGCAATGGGATAGGTATTGTTGTTTGAGTTTGGGTGTATGTTGATGATTTAATTTGGCCTTGGTTTGTAAAACATGTTATGCTATGATGAATGTTGTGTGTGTTAGTATGTCCCTTAAAGTTTAGGTTGCCTTGATGTGGGTGTAAACCTCTTATATACTTACCTTGTGCTTTTCGTTGGAATGTCATGTTTGAATGCTAGGTTGCTTGTATAATCTAGGCATCACCTTGTGTTGATTTGTGCCCTTTGGTTTCATGTGAATGCATGCTTTTATGGTTCGATTGCCTTAGGATTGATGATAGTGTGTTGGTTGAGGTTTTAGAGGGATTTAGGGGCCTCCTTGTGCCTTAAATCAGCTAAAACCTGTATTTTCGTAGCAGGGGTATCGATACGGTTGGTACAGTATCGATACTGCCTTCTTGTTTCAAGCCTCGTGTATCGATACACGAGGGGGCGTATCGATACCTTTTTGGTCACTGGAGCTACTATCCATTTCGGTATCGATACGGGCCTCTAGTGTATCGATACCGTCATCTTAGCATTGACCGTGGGAAGTCAACCGTTGGGGAGGGTATCGATACACCCCTTAAGTGTATCGATACCGACCTGTTGACCTAGTTAAAAATTGGGCTGTAAGATGTTAGTTCAAGTTCGTTTGATTGTTTCGTAAATGTTGTTCCGCTGTATGATCACTTAAGATTTAATACTCATCTAGACAAGATTTAAAATGAAAAAATAGGGTTGCTAACCGAGGGGGAATCCTTAAGGGCTTTTCACTCGGTTTTCCCCGTGTAGCTCACTCGGACCGGTCATCCGGCCAGACCGAGACGAGGGGGTTACATTTGTTGGTATCAGAGCCAGGTTACCGAGACCTTGGGCAGGTAAGTGAGGTAAGTAAGTTCTTGAATTGAAATTGCACGGTGTTTGCTTGCCATGTAAGCATGTTGCTTGCTATCCGTGAATGTTGTGATGTACGCTTGTTTGATTGAGAATGTATGTTGTTTGATAGTACGCATGTGTTTGCTTGTTTAGCAAGTAAGCCTTGTTATATGCTTGGTTGAGCGTGTATGTGTGTTGATTTGTTTGAAACATGTTTCGTAGAGTCCCATTGCTACTATTACGTCAAAAAAAGAGATTTTAAGTGAGGGGAACATACTTGAGCCACTTGGAAGCCTTGCCTTGCTAACCCAATCATGTATGTTTTACTGTTGATGTTGTTGTTGATTTAATTGCTTTTCGGTAAGTAGAAGTTGTAGTTCTAAAAGGGTGGACAATGTTGAGGGAGTCCATCATCTTAGTTAGGGAGGTATGGTTGTACCGGAATTGAGGTACAATTTGTCCATTTGAGACGGTGTGTATGTGGGTTGATTCCTGTGGATGAGGGACGATGTGATCAACACTAGCATCAGTTGGTAAGAAGAAGTGAAGGCATATGAGTGGGAGTTAGAGTGGTGTCAATGTTTTAACAGATAAGCCCTTGGTACAGTAATAAGTTGTTTCCTCCAGTTGATTCTAAACCCGTGCTTTTGTATATCGATAGTGAGTATGCAAGTTTGAATGTGCCCGATGAGGTGTCAGAGGTAGGTATGAGTACCTTAGTTCTTTTGGCGAGATCTAGGTAGGGGTCTCGCGTGAGTAATCTGAATTTTGGAAATGTTAGTTGGTGACCGTTGGGGTTCGGCCTATGATTTTAATGCAAGACAGCCGGTCAGTGTCCGTGAATGGGAGCTAGTTTGTGTGATTGGGTCAGTGTACGTTGGGTTGTCTTCCAGCAAGCGGAAGAGATGAAGTCACTTCCGATATAGTTGAGCCGAGAAGGGAGTCTTGAGCTTTGACTCCAGGTTGTTTGTTAGGGGTAGAGCAAGTCCAGCATGACTGTTTTTTTGTGATCAGAATTGAATCTTGAAGCTTCGAGACGCTCTAGGAATAGTTTAGAAGGGTCAGATTTTGTTGAAGGGACAACCTGCAAGCATGAGAACCGAAGACTATCAGTTGTATACTTGTGAAGATGTAATTTCTGCGGATACATCCTTTGTGTGAACATGTAAGGAAGCTAGATATCTCTGTTGAGATTTTGACTTAGGGACACATGTGACTAGACCTTTTGGGAGATAGTGGCGATCAAAAAGATGTACAGAAGATGTTCGTTGGTGGTCCAGAGTTACTAGTTTCTAGTAGGTGTGAAGTGATTGTCTTCCTACGGTTTTGATGTACCTTCTGACAAGGTTTGGCCTGAAGAGCACAGAGTTAGTGTATACGTTGAGACAAGAGAGAGAGTTGCCTTGAAGTTGCAGATTTCTGTGTGACTGTAGTAGTAGTAGGTGAGGAGGTGAACTTATTGTCGAATATTGATCCAGCTTTGGAGGTCGAAGATTGATTGAGTTTAGTTGGCAGGCTTGTTTAACAAGTGTGATGAATTTGATCCTGAATGAAGATTAGACCGCAGAATGCTAGAATAGTTTGAGTTTTCCTAGAAGTGTTTGGAAGATTTACCCGGTTTGTCTCTTGATAGAGAAGAAGAGTTCGTTATTGAGACCGTCTCCGAGGTTACTTCTGTTTGTTAGCTCTGTAACTTACAAATCCCGGAAGAATTGAGAATTTTGAAGAAATAACTTTGAGGTTAGTTGGACCTTAGACTCATTAGGCCTAGTACGTCATCTTAGAGTATGACAGTACAATTTGCGAAGAAGAAAGAGTGACAGTACGAGAATGTGTTTAGATTTTAGACAGTTGAAACGAGTGTCAGTGAATAATTAGTATCCGTTTCCGAGTGTCAGTGAATTGTTGATCAGTTAGTGTGTGCTTCAGTCTATTTGAAGATTAATTTGAGATCCGATTAATACCAGTTGAACGTGAGAGAAGTTGAAGTACCGAAGACAGCTTTAGGGGTGAGATGTGATCACCTTGAGTTCTGAGTTATGTCGTTTTGTTTGACTAGTGTATTAGTTACCTTCATAGAGATGTTGAACAGAATAATTCCCGAGTTCCTTGATCAGTTGTAGTAGTTCTCATAGATGACACATGAGTATATTCACGTACCGAAGAAGGCCAATACAAGCTTCGAAGTTAGTGTGGTAGATCCTTTTAGGGAATCAATTGTATGTCAAGTTATGCATCGTGAACTTCGAGTTAATGAAGATGTTCTCCTAGGACATGCAGATCATCCGAGTGTATTAGAGTAAATCCCAAGTAGGCAAAAGAAGATATGAGTTGGAAGAAATTGAAGACTGTGATAGATATCTATAGTTCCTAGGTCTAGCATTGTTACTTTCAGAGAATTGTAAATAGTCTTTTGAAGATAGTTGCTCCATTGATAGATTGCTATAGAAGAATGTTCAGTTGTGTGGTTAGATGCGAGAAAATGAGCCCTTGAGAAACTGAAAGAAACTTTGAATAGAGCTTCGACCTTGAATCAGCTTATATCAGAGAAAGAGTTGTGAACCATAGTGATGCATTACATGTAGGGTTAGGTTGTGTGCTTATGCAAGACGGAAGATTTGTGACTTGATCATCGAGATAGTTGAAAGACCGTGAGAAGAGTTATCCGATATAAGACATAGAGCTAATTACAGTTGTATTTGCTTCGAAGACTTAGAGCCAAATCTTGTATAGTAAGAAATGCACAGTGTGTACGTACATATTATCAGAACTTGAATTGTTAGACAACTTAAGAAGGGTTGAAACTTGAACAACATAAAGTGTTAGAACTGCTTGAAGACTGTAATATCAAGATTGAGTACCATTCGAAGATAGTCAACGTAGTAACCGATGTTTCGAGTTGTATTTGTTGTTAGATTAGTAGTTGAGTTGCGAGTTGTATTTGCCGAATTCAGCTTACCGAATGATAGTAGTTTTGTGGCCAAGTTTCATGTTAAACCTACATTGAGTCAGAATGCTTGAAGAGAAACAGTTGCAAGACAGGTTCTTGGCACCTCACGTGCAAGACATAGTAGAAGGAAGACCTTCAGAATACAGTTTCAGAGATGATAGAGTTTTGCACTTCAGAGATAGAATAGTTGTACCGATTGACATAATGTTTTGAGACGTATTGTTTTGGCCGAAGCACACGGTAGTTCATTTATATTGCATCTGAGTAGTATGAAGACGTATTGTGGGTTGAAGACGAGTACTTCTGGATTGAGTTGATGAATCATGTGGTTCAGTATGAGAGTAAGTGAGTAAATTGCCAGTGTGTCAAGACCGAGTACAAGTTTTCTTCTAGTTTGTTACATCCGTGGAAGGTTCTTAATGGAAGTGGGTAATAGAGATCCGAAATTTCTGCTAGATTATTTTTGAAGACGTTTGCATAGTGTCTGGTTACCTGTTGAAGACAGAGGATTAGTCAGAGAAAGTTATGAGTCAAGTGTTTAAACAGTGTTGTATGAGATTAGGAATCGGGCTAGTTCAATTGTTTAATTGTTGCGGTTACCACCAGAGTTAGAAAAGGGGTTGGCAATGTGATTTGTGTATCCATGATTCGAGAGTGTGAGTCAGAGCTGTCCCGTGCTATGTTGTTGAAGAGATTGAGTTGAGTTTTAAATTGACATGCGGTGGAGAACCAGTTTGGGTCTTAACATTAGATAGATAATGTTGTGTGGCGAGTCTACCGAGTTGGTTAGTATATTGTGGTGAGAGAGGAATGTGTCGAGGAGCATGTTTCAGTGACTCTTTCTGTTCGATGAATTTCGGGGACGAAATTTCCTTAAGTGGGGGAGAGTTGTAACACCCGTGTTTGGGGGCCGGGAGAAAATAATATTAAAATATTGTTTCGGGTTTCAGATTTTATAATTAAAATAATAAATTAATATTTGGGCTTCGTATTTTCAAAACGAATTATTTTATGTTGGACTTAGGTTGTTTTGGAATCAATTTCATGGATTTTAAACATGGATGAGATATGCCATCTCATTAATGGCAAAGGTGTAATTAAAGGGTCACCTATTTTTAAAACCCCTTTAATTTAAAAGACCACTTAAATTTTTATCTTCATCTTCTTCTTTCCTCTCCTTCACGCCAAAAACACCCTCCCTCTCCAAATCTCCATTCCTTCATCCCCATGCTCTTTGTTGGTGATTTTTGAAAGGTAAAACCGTTTCTAACTTGTCCTCCTCTTCCTCTTTAAGATGGTACCTTTAATTTTCATAAAGCTCACAAATTTTGAAGTTTAGGGTTTTGAGTTTTTAGGTTAAAAATGCAAACTTTAATGTCTTTAATTTGAGCTTTCGATTTGTTGAAGTTGTATATGTTGTTTACTACCCATAAGGTCCAACATAGTTAATTTTTACATAGTTTTATGTTGAGTCCCGAATTTGGGTATAAATGGGTTTTTTGAAGGGTTTTGAGTGAGTTTTGGGGGTTGTTTTAGGTGAGAATTGATAGGCTATTGGTAGTACTATGGTTGGGGGTTGATTTGGGATCATTTGTGTGTGCAATGGATGTTGGAAACATGGTTTTTGAACATGGTTTTGGGGCTGTCCGAGATTGCAAATATTGGGGTTTGTTCATGGCTTGCAACGTTGTAAATTGAATTTGAATTGTGTTCCGGGTTGGTCTTTTGATGTTGGGCTGATTTGGAATTGTTTGAAATGTGTTTGAGGTTGTTTAGAAGCGAGAATTTATGTTGGAGAGGCTTCGGGAAGAAATCCGGAAATTTGAGGGAGGTTGCTTGCTTGGCTTGGAGCTTGGAAGCTTAGGTGAGTGGTTAAATATTTTTAATGGTTTTCAAGTGTTGGTTCAAGCATGTGAACTAGGTTGGGATTGGTAGACCCACCTAGAGTTGGGCCTCATGTTTAATCTTGCTTATGGTGGTTATGCTTATGTTGTTATACATGTATGTGGAGGCATGGCTTAGTGCATTGTTACATGCATGTTGATGATAAATGTGATAGAGATATACATGGGTATGAAATATGATGTGATAATTGTGTTGTTGAGATGCATGTAGTGTTGACATGTGTAATGATGTTATGAGGTGATTGTATGATCCGAGGATCATGGTAAGTACATGCTAGGCATGGAAATGTGGCTTGTGCATGACGGTGAGTCATGGTGAGTACGTGCTAAGCACGAAAGTTATTATGAAATGGTATTGTGAAAGAGTAATGAAATGTGTAGTATTGGCACTAGTATGCTTGGGTACAAATGATCGATCATTAAGATGTCTAGTGTGCACACGTGAGTCAAATGCGCGCGTGGTCTTGATGATGGTAGTCATCAAGATGGAGTACGGGTTCGCCCAGAAATCTTCATATATATATATTAGTCGATGATGAGTGGAATCCCATCGACGGGCGTGAGGATGAGTGGAATCCCCTCCGCGTGAGATGAGGCGTGAGGACGAGTGGAATCCCCTCCGCGTGAACGGTGATGAGTGTAATCCCACCGTCAGGTAATGGTTGAGTTGTTAGATGTGAGTTCCAACGGTTATCCGCGTATTCGAGTCATAGCTAGGTGCCAATATGAGGTTGTATGTGTATACCAATATGAGACCATGTGTATATGCTTATATGATACTGAATGTGATGCCCTTTATGAATTGATATATGATGTGGTTAATGCACTGAGTTATGTATCATTGTACGTTGAGTTTATGAGTTGTTGAGCATGGCATAATGTTGATTATATGTTCATGCATCATGTTCATTTTGGCTTATGCGGATCGGAGGTATGATCATGCATTTCTTCATGGAAATTGCTCGTGCTTGGACCCTGCATTGTCGAAGGTTTGTTTTATGAGCTTACCCTCACTAAGTTTTTATGCTTACGCTCTCTTTTGTTCGACAATGCAGATAAATAGCTTGTGGGTGGCAAGGGCAAGGAAAGGTTCCAAGTGTTGCTTTGGTGAGCTCAATGTATGAATTTTAAGTGATAGAATGTAATAGTTAAGCAATGGGATAGGTATTGTTGTTTGAGTTTGGGTGTATGTTGATGATTTAATTTGGCCTTAGTTTGTAAAACATGTTATGCTATGATGAATGTTGTGTGTGTTAGTATGTCCCTTAAAGTTTAGGTTGCCTAATGTGGGTGTAAACCTCTTATATACTTACCTTGTGCTTTTCGTTGGAATGCCATGTTTGAATGATAGGTTGCTTTTATAATCTAGGCATCACCTTGTGTTGATTTGTGCCCTTTGGCTTCATGTGAATGCATGCTTTTATGGTTGGATTGCCTTAGGATTGATGATAGTGTGTTGGTTGAGGTTTTAGAGGGATTTAAGGGCCTCCTTGTGCCTTACATCAGCTAAAACCTGTAATTTCGTAGCAGGGGTATCGATACGGTTGGTCCAGTATCGATACCGCCTTCTTGTTTCAAGCCTCGTGTATCGATACACGAGGGGGCGTATCGATACCTTTTTGGTCACTGGAGCTACTGTCCATTTCGGTATCGATACGGGCCTCTGGTGTATCGATATCGTCATCTTAGCGTTGACCGTGGGAAGTCAACTGTTGGGGAGGGTATCGATACACCCCTTAAGTGTATCGATATCGACCTGTTGACCTAGTCAAGGGGTATCGATACACCCCTTAAGTGTATCGATACTGCCTGCAGCTTAAGTTAAAAATTGGGCTGTAAGATGTTAGTTCAAGTTCGTTTGATTGTTTCGTAAATGTTGTTCCGCTGTATGATCACTTAGGATTTAATACTCATCTATACAAGATTTAAAATGAAAAAAATAGGGTTGCTAACCGAGGGGGAATCCTTAAGGGGTTTTCACTCGGTTTTCCCCGTGTAGCTCACTCGGACCGGTCATCCGACCAGACCGGGACGAGGGGGGTTACAGAGATAATCAATATTGCATATTATTTCATCAACGGTTCTGATTACATAAGTAAACTACCAAAAAAGAATCTAATCATACTACATCACCGACCTTCCCTGATTAGAATGTGTGTCATGATGATTGCTTCATGAACGTCAAACTATTGCAAAGATAAACGAAAACTGTGATACAAAGAAAACAAAAAACGTGTCATAAATATAAAGGAACAAATGCAACAAAATGCATGAAATTGAGGAATCCAAACATGAGAAATATTTATTTGAAACTAAAAATTAAAAAAATAAACAAAGAAAAAAATTAAACGACAACATATTAGTGCCGTCAGAAATAACACTCTTTAAAAAAAACTTAATGAAACACTCTGGAGAGAAAACTAATGTTTAACATTAGGGTTATATGTATTGCACTATTGTTATAATTAAATATAGACTTAATGTCAAAAAATGTCCATATTCTTTTTTTGAATCAATTTAACTGTTAATATTTTATTTTGGGTCAAAATGTCTCTTTACGGATGAAAAATGTTAGTCAACTGGCGATAAACAACCTGAAATGACGTGACAAACCTACATGACAATGCACGCAGCGATAACAATGTTATATGGACAATTATGTTGACTTTACATAATGACACATCAATCAAAAACACTTTTATAAAATATAAAATATTTTTTCTTCTGACGTGTCATTCTGTCAAGTCATTTCAAGTTGTTTATTGTTAGTTGACTAATAATTTTCATCCGCAAAAGGGTCATTTTGACCCAAAATAAAATGTTAAGACTAAATTAGTTCAAAAAAATAGGGGTCAAAATGACTATTTCGTCAAATATTATGAGTATTTTTTTAACTTTATACCTTAAATAAACCCAAATGTAGAAAATGATAAATTTTGCATTTAAAAGAGATCAAATTGCATGTCGTTGTCCAATAGCTTGGAGTTGAAGAAAGAGGAGCCATTGAATGTGGACTAGGGTGTACTTGGGTGTCAATCCTTTCTTAGTCATATCGCTAACCTTAATCCATGCCCTAAACATCACAATCTCAAGGTTGCTTTTTATTTATTCTGTTGTATATATACTACGTTATTCGGACTCTAGTATAAATGTCAAATACAATTACGTATTCGATACAAATATAATTATTTTTAATATATATACATATTTAAAAGATCTGTAGAAATCATATCTGTATATTTAAATATCAAATACAAAACATAATAAAAATGTAAAATTCGAATAACATAAATTGTATGTATCTATATATAGATGTGTAGATATTATCCCATTCTAAGACATATGTCCTAAATGACCCAATGAAAAGAAATGATCACTTGAATGGTGAAATCGTGGTCAATTTTTTCACATGAAGACTTACCTATATTGCTTTATGGGCGGTTAACTAATAGATTCTCGTATCTTCACACATTGATTTGAATACCTTAATTGATTGGAAAGAAAAGAGAAGCAAACCAATAACAATCTTACATATCCTTGTTAGCTCTTCCCTTGCCTACTCACATTTAGGGTCTAATTCTTTAAATGTTAATATTTTAATCGTCAGCTTTGATATTAAATGTCGGTCCAAATCTTACGAGATATATATTTAAAATACGTAGATAATATTTCGAAGTACTTGTATACTTATTGCGTGGTTAATATTTTATACATGTGCATACTTACTGCAAGAGATTCGAACTAAAAACACTACAAAAAAAAATGACATATAGCGACGGATAAAAAACCGTCGGTAAAACATCTATAATCCGTCGGTATATAGTCTAAAACCTTATATCGACGGATAAAATGGAAATTCCGACGAACAAAACACCGTCAGTAATATGCTTGTCGGTATAAATTTATACCGACGGTAAAAACCGTCGGTATAGATGTTGGGTACCTATACCGACGGTTCGAACCGTCAGTATAAGTATGGGCTACCCCGATAGTTAGTGTATCTATTCCGACGGTTATGTCTGTCGGTATAGGTCTCATGTAGATCTGTATAAGAACCTATACCAACGGTTGTGTCCGTCGGTATAGGTTTAATTGACATTTATTTTTTATTTTAAATATTAATAATTACTATTGTTATTTTTTATTTTAATTATTAAAATTGCTAATACTATTATAACAAGAATCGTTTGATTCTTAAATAAAAAATGTTCAATTTAATCTTCAAATAAAACGAGTATGTAACAGATAATCAGTAAAATATGTACGAGTGCCTTGTATCCCAATTAGCAGAAAAATCAATGACTACACATGTCTAAAGCAAGCTAAGTTTCTGAAGGTTTAACACTTTTAGAACAAAAATCTTGTCATTATCACAATTATGTCAAGCAAGGTTGGAGCTGTACAGTTTGCATCATCATTAACCCCATTATTGATATCATAATTACAACTACTGCTATTGACATTTGACATTAATAAAGGTGAGGATGGAAAAACATCAATATGAACCATGGAGCTTCGTTCTCTTCACCTGCCGCAGAGTTACCAGCAGAAGTGGTTGCATCTCCTGAAACAGCAAGACCCATTGCTTCACCCAACTTCTGCAGGACATCTTTATCATTCCAATACCTAAACCATAAAACCTTTTCTTGATTAATTTACTGAAGAAAGAGTAGGATGCAAAATTGTACATCTAAAACAAGAAAATGTTATGCCCATAAGCGTATCATATTATGCTTTCCAATCTCCCATTTTAATCACTCACCTCATCATTGCTGCGGGACCACTAGTCTCTATTTCTTCTAAAATAGGTTTCAAGGACGGATCTTCTTTTATACGAGCCATCCTTTCCTCAATCTGGTCTTTTTGTTGAGGATTAGCCAAACTGTCGAGCATGCTAGACATAGCTGGATCCTAAAGGACAACAAAAATTCCATCTACCAGAAGTGATTCATGAAATTTAATATTAGGGAAAAAGACGAGAAGGACAGATAATCCTTCATTATCAAAGGACAGATAATCAGACAATAATCTCGCATCTACCTATCAAATTTCAGTGGTCTTAGAAAATAAAACCAGACAGTTTTCAAGCATTATTTAAAGAGCAAAATCTGTACCTGTGTCTGCAAGAGATACTTCAATGTATTGCACACATACAAAGATATCATTGACTTTTCAGACAATGAAAAGGTTCCAGATGAGGAATTGAGCAATCTCAGACACTTATCAAGGGCGCATACAGTGAGAGGGCTAAACTTAGGTGATATACCTGTAGCAGTACAACATTAGTGGCTTCAGTAAATAAGACTACCATTTACCATGAATTTTGAGGAAGAAGGTATACTACCATTTACCACAACATAAGTGGTGGCTTCAGTAAACAAACAAGACGCAGAAATGCTAATCTGATCATACAAGCTAATCTTAGTTTTAAAGTAGTTGTCAATAAATAGATTTCAAGTTCATGGAATCTCTAATAAATTCTCAAAATAGCTAAAACATGCACAAGCTTTGTTCACCTACAATTCTTTGAATACTGGAAAAGAAAAAGTTTGATTTCAGATAAATCAATACTTCAACAAGTGATCTAAATGTCAAATACCTTAATGCAATATAACATTGAAAGTTTAATGTAGCTATCAGTATAAGCATAAATATACCATACTCCCCAATCCCATATCTCTTTTTGTTTGTATCCATTTGAGTTTATGGAGATTAAGAGAGGGAAAAAAGGCTTCAATTGCAATATATATATATATATATATATATATAACATTCAATTTTAATGCCTTTTAATACAAAAAGTAAAAATAAAAAGTTACGAAAAAATATTTGAATACAGAGGGAGTGTCGGATATTCAAAACGGAAAGGAATATAATTCTGGGGTATCCCAACAAGGAAAGCCGGACAAAGAAAAGTAGCTAATTGATTAAATGAAGGACAACAAAAATTCCATCTACCAGAAGTGATTCATGAAATTTAATATTAGGGAAAAAGACGAGAAGGACAGATAATCCACTCAAAGTGGCAACAAAAACTGTCTGGTTTTAGTGAGCTGCTCTGCCATTTGATTAAATGAAGGATCTTTGGCTATCTGCTCAGCTAATTCCTTGATACTTGGATCCTAACAAACCAAGATGGTTAACATCCATAAGATATAAATTTGACTGCCAGTTCTCAGCAATTTCGTTCCTTGCTGAAACTGTAAATCAATGAGATCAACCATAAACCTTACTACCTTAGTATGCTCTATTACTGCAGCATTAGCAAGGACACATCCCAAACAACAATCGAATCAATAAGTTCATAATATTCCAAACAATAATTAAAACAAAATGGGCAGACAATGGGCACAATATGCACTATGTTAACCCAGACAATGGGCAGATGTTTCTCGAAATTAACAGTTTGAAAAAGGACATGTGAAACGATGATTACCTGGTCATATACATTCCAGTTTATCTCATATGCAAATAGTTCCTCCTTGGTCTTTGGAATCATATCAATTAATTGTTTCGCATCCAAAAGCTTTTGGCTATCCGTTGTTTTCACCTTCTCGTGTCCATGTTCCCTGTCTCTATGACGATCAGGGATCTTCTCTTTGGTCTCATCTCTGTTGCGAGTTCTATCCTCACTGCCAAATCATAAATCTAGAGTAACAAACCAATCTCACATGGATGTAAAGTAAAAAGGCAAAAAGAAAGAAAGAAATAACAGATATTATAGTAAAACGAATCAAATTGAATCTAATTTGAACAGATCAAAACAATCGGAGTAAGCAACTAAGCATGAAAAGCAGTAAATCCAAAAACAACATCGAAAACTCCGCAAAAAGAAATGAATTCGATAAGCACAGATTTCTTTAATTACGGATCTTAATTACAAACCTTGAAGCAAAGGAGAGGCGAGGAGGAGGAGAGCGAACAAGAAAGCGCTGAAAATTTTCATCGCCATTTCACAGATTTTTTCCCTTTTTTGTTCGTCAAATCAAAGAAATACAAATGACCGGTGTAGGAAATTATAGTAGACAAAAACCAGGGCTGGCGGGTTTCGACGAGCGCGAGAAAGCACAGCTATCTCTGTGAATTTATAATTTTAGGGATTTCGACTTTTGGGATTCCTATATAGAGAAAACAATTAAACCGTGAAAAAAAAAATTAACCTACCTATACCGACGGTGGAAAATATTGTCGGTATACATTTTACCTATACCAACATACACAAAAACTATTGGTATATAGTTTACCTATACCGACGGTCACAATAAATCGTCGGTATATATTACATTTATACCGACGTATTTCTGTCTTCCGTCGGTATATATTACATCTATACCGACAAATACCATATCCGTCAGTATACATCAGAACTTTTACCGATAGATTTAATTTTCGTCGGTATATAATTTCTATACCGACGGTTTTTGTCCGTCGGTATAACTAGGCGTCGGTATATGTACATTTTTTTGTAGTGAAATTAGCATTTAATGTGATAATTAGACTAATGAAATCACCGGATTTACTATATATGTGGGACGGGCTCTAGCCTCCCAACCTCACCCTATCTTTTATTTTCTCCTTGATTTTTATAATAAATTTAAAAATTTAATGGAATACTTACGAATTGTCCCCTCACTTTTCGAGTAAATTATACTTTGTCCCTATCGAGCCAGAATCCCAGCTCTGTCGCTGGAAATTCAATTAAGACATTAAAAGCATGATCCAATTGGCATATGGTTAATTGGCAAGATGATGTTATACTTCTTTGGTGATTCAGATTCAAAAAATGTAATCTACAAATGTATATGTGTTTATCTAAATTTAAAATCGGACTAAAATCACTTTGTAATTCATTAAAATACTTAAAAGAACTAACAATTCCATTGTCTCAAAAATTAACATTAACACCCCCTATTCGGAGTTTGAATTCTATTCCATCCTCCAATTATAAAATATTGACATATGGTTATGATTGGAAGAAAAAAGTCTCTAGTCTCCAGCTAGCCTCATATAACTGGATGTGTTATCCAATCAAAAGGTCACCTACCCTTAAAAGTTGATATTTGCTCCCCATTCTTACAATGTCTAATAATATATCCAAACGTGTAAGAACACCGCCACCGTCGACACACCACGTGGTGCCGCCACATCATCCACCGTATCTGATTTCCCACCACCTGCAACAGTGTGAAATGAACCCTGAAAAGATACTTCCATTTTAAAACAAATATCCTTATTTAATTAGCTCCATGTTTAAATATGGGATATCGTAACATTTTGTGTAGAGTTTGAAACCAACATTGTTACGTATACTTAATTATAAATGGGAAAGACGGTAGGGAAACAAATACATTTATTCTATTAATTACTGTATTCGATTTATTGACCGACTAATTCATATTAAATATTGCAGAGATATATTATAAGAGAGATTTTCGTAATTTAATCTATTTTATTCATAACAACAAAATTTAAACTTTTAATCTTATTTAGAAAATTTAACGATTTATCTCACAAGATCAACTGGTAACCGATGAGACAGCACCATAGTTTAAAAGTATTTCTTAAAGCCTTTTATTAATGTAGGCGTGCATTGGAGAGATGAGACATTTGGTGCTCGTCTTTTTCTTTGCTGCTTTGGCGGCTTTTTTTAGTTCACCAACAATCTTAGCTTAAACAAAGGACAAAAAAAAAGCATGCATCATCACATGTACTACTTACAATTTGTTTAATGTCTTGTAATTAATTTTATCCTTTTAGTTTTGTCTTTTGTTTCATTAAGCCTTGCCTGTTTCCCCACGACATATATGCTTTTCTTTGCAAATTGTGTATTCTTTTTATGAAAAAAAACTAAGGCAGCCAATATTATTTAATCCCTAGCTACGTTGATTATATCAACACAGTTCGAACTGTGTTCTTTAATGAACATGAACATTTTCAACTAGATGTTGCTGCTTTCTAGATAGCTAGTTTAGGCGTTGATTTTATATGCATGATCGGGTTTTTCTTTCACTTAAAATCTTAATTTATAAATTGAGTCTTAATTCAAATGACAGATCATAAGTTTAAATTCGTCTAAGTGTATTTGTATTCGATTTAAGTGTTTGGGAGATTAAAAAACAATTTAGGTGTTGTATAAAACATGACCTCAACTTATAATTAATTAGATACTACATATGGTCTTGTTTGGCAATTAACGGATAACTGATAGCAGATAGCGGATTGCATTAGCTGATAGCTGATTTGACTAGCGGATTGTATTAGCTGATTGTATAAAAGTGTTTGGTAAAGTTAACTGATAGCTGATAGCTGTTAGATTATTTAAACAAATAAAATGACAAATAAGGACATGTTTATATTCAATATTTGTTTGAATAGTTTATTAGTTATCAATATTTTGTGTCTAATTATTATTAATTAGATCTATAAAATTATTTTTAATATAACTTTTCTAAACATATTCAAATGATTTATATATTAATTTATTATTTATATAATTATTTTAATATAATTTAATTAATTAATAAGTTTAAATACACATATAAATATGTGATAATAAAAAGAAAAAAAATAAATATGATTAGCATATAAATAGGGTGAGAAAATATTTAATTTAGATTATTTTGAGATTTTTGGTAACTGGTAAGGGTAAAAGAGTCTTTATAACTCTAATATCAAACCTCTGTAAATTATATAAGATTATGATTCTATAATTTGAATGTAAATAGATTAGATTAATCTTATCCTAACTCTAAGAGATAAGAGATTAGAGTTGTAAATATTTAGAACTCCTAGTTATAGTTTAACTCTTGTATTAAAGTCTTTAAAAGACTATCACTGTAAGTTTTACGTATATGAGAAATATAATACACTGAGAAAACATATTGTTTTCGTCAGTTTCTTCATGGTATCAGATTAGGTTTGATCCTTCCTTCTTCTTGAGAAAACAAAAAGACTTTCAACCTTTTCTCATATTAGGTTTCGATTTCTAAACTCTAGTCGATGGCCCATACTTCTTCTTCCTCCGAAATTGATTCTGTGACAGAACCTATTAATGGTTATGATGATGTTTCTGATTCCTCTAGTTCAGTAGTTACTTGTCATAGACTGGTTGGCAATAACTACTTGGAATCGTCATAGTCAGTGAAGATTTTTATTATTGGGCGAGGTAAATTAGGTTATATCTCAGGGGAGATTAAAAAACATGATGCTAAAGATCCAGGTTATGCCAAATGGATGCAAGAGAATGGTAGAGTAATGTCTTGGCTGTTGAATTCTATGGCTCCTACAGTGGGGAAAAATTTTCTTTTATATGAGTCAGTCTCTGAAATTTGGCGTGTTGTCCAGGAAACCTATTCTAGCACTGATAATACCTCTGAACTCTTTGGAATTGAGAGTCAAGCATCAAATCTGAAACAGGAAAGCATGAGTGTTACTTTATATTATAACACTCTAACTAATTTGTGGCAGCATATCGATCTCTATGAGGCAAACGAGTGGGAGACTCCGAATGATGTAGCCTTATACAAGAAGATTACTGCCCAAAGAAGAATTTTTTAGTTTCTTAATGGACTGAATAAAGACTTGGATGAGGTGGGGGCAGAATACTTGGTAGCACAACTCTCCCATCCATTCGAGAAGTGTTTTCTGTTGTATGAAGGGAAGAAAGTCGGAGGACTCTGATGCTTCCTGATCCTCCTTCACATGATGGATCTGTCCTAATCACCCAATCTTCCTCTTCCGGTAATAACAGAAAAGGGAAGCCGTGGTGTGATTATTGCAAGAAGGTTGGTCATTATCGAGAGAAGTGTTGGAAGCTTCATGGAAAACCAGCAGATTGGAAGCCCCCTCAACCAAAGGGCTCTCGGGATTCTCAATCCAATTTGGCAACGGCTGGTAGTGTTAGTAGTTTCACCAAAAAGCAAATTGAGGAATTGCAGCAGCTATTTGGCAAATTTGGTGCATCTAGTGAGGCTAATCTAGCCTTGACAGAACCAGAAGGTATAAAGAGCAATTCTTTTCATACTGTCCTACTTTCTGCACAAACTGCTCCAACATGAATCATAGACTCAGGAGCATCTGATCATATGACTGGGAATAGAGATTTGTTTCATACTTTTGTGCCTACCTCTCCCAAAAGATCAATAAAGACAGCAGATGGCTCTTTGTCTCCTATAACAGGAAGTGGTTCTGTGTTTATAAATGAGAATATGTTGTTAAATGATGTTCTTTTTGTTCCCAAGTTGGACTGCAATCTTTTGTCCGTTAGTAAACTTTCTAGAGATTTGAAGTGTGTTTCAAAGTTTACTGATAATAAGTGTGTATTGCAGGCAATGGACTCGGAGAAGATGATTGGCAATGCTAGGCTGCATCATGGGCTCTACATTTTACATAGCCAACAACCTTTGTTTCCTCAAGCTCTTTTTAGTAGTTCTATTTCTTCCTTAGGACAGCTTGATGATGTTATGATATGGCATTTTAGGTTAGGCCACCCAAGTTTCTTTTATCTTGCTAAACTTTTTCCTGCATTGTTTATTAATAAAAAGCCAAAGTTCTTTAAATGCCATGTCTGCCAACTTGCTAAACACACAAAGACAACATATTCACCATCTATATATAAACCTTCGCAACCTTTTTCTCTTATTCATAGTGATATTTGGGGCCCTTCTAAATTAAAGAATATAAATGGTTGTCGATGGTTTATCTTGTTTATAAACGATCACAGTAGAACTACTTGGACCTATTTAATGAGAGACAAATCTGAAACTGCTTCTATTTTTCAGAGATTCTATACTATGATTGAAACCCAATTTGCTAGTAAAATTCAGATTTTTAAATCTGATAATGGGGGAGAGTATTTTGCTAAGTCTTTAGGTGATTTTTTCAAAGAGAAAGGGATTGTGCAAATTAGTTCTTGTGTTGATACACCACAACAGAATGGGATTGCCGAGTGAAAAAATAGACACTTGTTGGAAGTTACTAGGTCCTTACTGTTTTCAAATAATGTTCCTAAACATTTCTGGGGTGAGGCTTTACTAATTGCTACATATTTGATCAACCGAATGCCTAGTAAAGTCTTAAAATTCAGAACACCTAGGTCTGTGTTTTTGGACAATTATCCTCATTTTAAACCTATGTCCTCTGTACTTCCCTTGAGAATTTTTGGTTGTGTAGTGTTTGTTCATAATAATAATCCTTCTCGGTCAAAACTTGATCCTAGATCCCTCAAGTGTGTTTTGTTGGGTTATTCTACTCTTAAGAAGGGCTACAAATGTTACCATCCTCCCACTAAAAAGTTTTTTGTTTCTTTATATGTGACTTTCTTTGAACATGACCCTTACTTCACCAAGGCTGTCATTCAGGGGGAGACTTGGGATGAATTTCAGCCCTTAAACTGTTCAAGTTATAATCAGGTTTCACCCCTTAAATCTTCTACTAAACCTTTACATACCTTTCCTACAACTCCTTCTAATAATCTGTCATCACCAGAACCTAAAACTCCTATAAATCCTTGTGTTCCATCACCTATTACTTCCCCTGTAGCCCCTCAAAACTCTCCTTTAACAGTTCCTTTACATACGCAAACTCCTACCAAAAACCTAAGTGTTTATACGAGAAGAAAGAAAGTTATTCCTGAGGACATTTTGCAGTCTGACATTTGCCAAGAGTTGGAACTGAGTCCATGTGCTCCAGAAGGTAATGAAGGTAATGAAACTTTTCAAATTCATGTACCTACTTTGGATATTGATGATTTGCCCATTGCTAAAAGAAAGGGTGTGAGACAATGTACTAAGCACCCAATAGAGAGATTTGTTGCTTATGAACTTCTAATGCCTTCATTTAAAGCTTTCACAGTCAATATAGATAGCCATAAAATTCCAGCAACCATTGAGGAAGCTTTGCAAGATCCTAGATGGAGGAAGGCAGTTAAAGAGGAGATCGAGGCACTAGAAAAAATAGTACTTGGACTGTAACAGATTTACCACAAGGAAAGAAACATGTTGGCTGTAAATGGGTGTTTGCCATTAAATATAACTCTGATGGCAGCATTTAGAGGTACAAAGCAAGGCTTGTAGCTAAGGGCTTCACTCAAACATATGGGATTGATTACAAGGAAACATTTGCACCTGTGGCGAAGCTCAATACTGTTAGGGTCTTACTCAGCTTAGCAGTGAATAAAGATTGGGATCTTCACCAATTAGATATAAAAAATGCATTTCTGAATGGTCGGTTAAAAGAAGAGGTTTATATGAGAATGCCTCCTGGATTGAAGGGTGATTTGGGAGCTCAAAAGGTGTGCAAACTTGACAAATCACTTTACGGGTTGAAACAATCACCAAGAGCCTGGTTTGATAGATTCACTAAGGTCATCATTCAAGATGGTTATAAACAGTGCCAAGAAGATCATACACTTTTCATCAAGGTAACTTCTGAACAGAAAAGAGTTATTTTAATTGTGTATGTTGATGACATAGTGATTACAGGAGATGATTACATCGAGATTAATAGGTTGAAAAGTTTGTTGAATGGTGAATTTGAAACAAAGGACTTGGGAAAACTTAGGTATTTCTTGGGTATGGAAGTTGCGAGATCTAGTAAGGGACTTTTGATAAACCAGAGGAAGTATGTACTGGATTTATTAGCTGAAGTTGGCATGTTGGGCTGTAAACCTGCAGACACGCCTATGGAAACTAACTTGAAGTTTAATAAGAAAGAGTTGGGTGCTCAAGTAAACAAAGAAAGTTTCCAAAGGTTAGTAGGGAAGCTGATATATTTGTCCTTAACCGGACCTGATATAGCTTATCCTGTTAATATTATTAGTCAGCACATGACAAACTCGAGAGAGGAACACCTTGAAGCAGCACATAGGATTCTGAGGTATTTAAAAAGAACTCCAGGTCACAGTTTGTTCTTTAAAAAATCAGAAGACATGTCTGTTAAAGTCTACACAGATTCCAGTTGGACAGGAGAACTCACTGAAAGGAAGTTAACTAGTGGTTACTGCACATTTGTGTGGGGAAATCTTGTAACTTGGAGAAGCAAGAAGCAAACAGTGGTGTCTAGGAGCAGTGCAGAAGCAGAGTACAGGGCTCTAGCGCTTGGGATGTGTGAAGGAATGTGGTTACTGAGATTACTAAAAGAGTTAGAGATGGAACAAGGAGGAAAATTTGAAGTTCTAAGTGATAACCAATATGCTATTCAGATTGCCAAAAATCCACTTCACCATGATCGAACTAAGCATGTTGAAATAGACAGGCATTTCATTTCTGAAAAAGTGAATGGTGGTATAGCATATCTGTTTTATGTTCCTACTGAAGAGCAACTAGCTGATTTACTTACTAAAGCACTGCCTAAACAGATTTTCGATGAATTTATATCCAAGCTGGGATTATACAGTGTATATTCACCAGCTTGAGGGGGAGTGTAAGTTATATAAGATTAGGATTCTATAATTTGAATGTAAATAGATTAGATTAATCCTATCCTAACTCTAAGAGATAAGAGATTAGAGTTGTAAATACTTAGAACTCCTAGTTATAGTTTAACTCTTGTATTAAAGTCTTTAAAAGACTATCACTGTAAGTTTTACGTATATGAGAAATATAATACACTAGGAAAACATATTGTTTTCATCAGTTTCTTCAACCTCTAATCTCAAAAAGCTCCTATTATGAGCTTTTCCAAAATTAGTGGTTTCACCCCAATCCGCTATTTATCAAACAACAATATCAGCAGATTTGACTGGTCAAACCTCTAATTATGCCTTAAACCTCTAATTTTTGCCCAAACATCTCTTTACCAAACATGGCCAGTATTTTCTGAATTTTGATGGAATTGTAAATTTTAATGATATTTTAAATTTTTTGGACCTTTATTATTGTTTGCTATTTTTTTAATTGGGTTTATAGGAAAATAAAAGTAGATTTTTAATATTATATATTTTTTCAAAAAAATAAATCATTTAAAACCAATCGATAATAGTTGTGCATATGTCATATGTTAACGTAAATAGTTAATACATTCTATTATTAAGTAGATAATTACATTCTTAAGGCAAATATCGAGATTTAAATTTATATAAGATGAAACAATATGAACATCCTCGATCACTCAGTTAATTAGTGGATCTCTAGTTAATACAATTTTTTATTATCCTTGATTGTTCAATTTTGAATGATACTTGGACTAAAATACTCGATTTTTATTTAAGATAAAATATTTAAACAATACAATTACCTTCGGAAATCTATACTCTAATTTAGGTGTAAAGTTTAAATATAAGATAAAAATGCTACTAATAAAATCTGTACAGAATGACACAGAAAAAACACGACGAATTTTGTTTGGAATGCTACTTTACTTTAAGGATCTCATTTTCTATTTTTTTTATCAAAAAATATCTCAGTTTATACTTAATTAGCTTATATAGTTATCCGATATACAATATGGTTAGGGATCCATTTTCTGAATTTATATGGCAATATATCTAACTATATCTTTTGAGGACTAGCCTCTAAATTTTCCTACTAAAAGATTTGGTGATTTGTACATATGTTAGAAGAAATACAATGGATTGATATCCAAAGTCTTATTAATTTTAATATTTTTAACTAATTATCGGTCGGTCTAACGGAATAAGGTCATAAGTTTCTTAAATAAAATTAAGGTTTAAATCCTAGTGTTATAAATAAAATATAATTGTTTTTATAATAAGTTTTTACAGAACCGATTTGAACTATTAATCAATAAAGCAGATACCGTTAGTTATAAAAAAAATATTTTTCAATTTTTTATTGGAAAATTGATACGGTCATCAACAAGAGATAAAAATTTTATACCTGACGTGTACTATACTTTTTGTGGGGAAATACATATACGCGTGCCTTAGTAGAGAAAGAAATTGAGAGAATTAAGGGTGGAAAATAAAGATTAAAAAATACATTTGGGTCAAATTAAGACGCTTCAGATTGAGAAGTAGAACTGATGATATTTTTTTAATTTATATTATTTTTATAATATGAGGAGAAAAGGTTGCTCAAAATGAATTCACTCAATTTAGCGTTGGTGTCAACTAGAACTTTAATTTAACTAAAGTGCTTTATTATTGTATCATAGATTTGTTTGATTTTAGTACCTCTATTATGAAAAATATTCATTGATTAAACAATCAAATTATGTTTTTAGTCATTAAACAAGGTCGGTTCGAATCCGGTTCGAATCCTGACGTTCTGGGTGAAAAAATTTGAGTTTGGAGGGATGCTCCCATAATTAGCTTCTACAAAACTCGATCCGAGTTAGTCGGCCAATGGATCGAATACTGATGGTTAATCCAAACAAATTATGGTTTTATTCCCTTTATTATACAAAATTTTGACATTTAGTACCTAGATTTTAATTTGACATAATTTGATCCTCCTACTTTTATAATATTATCGGTTAGTTTAAAATATTAATACCATTAACTATTCTCGTTAAAGTGCTGACTTAAATTGTTTTTTTAACAGGCTTATTGGTTTAAAACGCCCTTACAATAAGTTCTTTATGTTTTTTTTCCTTATAGTCAAAGTGTGTGGTGGGGACGATCCGAATTAGTAAGGACAAAACCCTGACAAACCGAGAGAGAAACTAAACAAAATATTCCACATCAGCATTTTAACCGGTATAGTTAAAGGTATTAATAATTTAGACTAATTAAAATATATTGAAAGAAACGGATCAAATCCAAAAATTTATATAGTAGAGGGACCAAAACCAGAATTTAACCTTATTAATATTTAATGATAAAATAACAATAATGGTAGTGATTCCTGTTTATGGACACGAATTGTCAGCTCAACCAGAAAACCCGGGATAGCTTTTTGACAAAAAGACCAAGAAAACAATGGCCATGCTTGTCACTCTCAATAACTCCTAATTCTTTTTCCTCTTTTATTTTTTTATTTTTTTATTGATGTTGTAAATATTAAGGATTAAAGGTGTTATTATTTAATTTTTCATAACTGTCATGTCATCCAGTTAACGGCTTGGTGACTATTTTGTAACAAAAACTAAAAATTAATGTTAATTATGTAAAATTTAAAAAATTTAGTGATCATTTTATAATTTTTAGAATAATTCAGTAATCATTTGTGTACTTTACCCATTTATTTATTAACATTCTTAATTTCGTAGCTACCAACTTTCCATAGACATTGGTAAATTATTTAGTTTATCTTGCAACAAAATTAGAAAACATATATAAAGTTATTTAAGTTTATTTCGATTGTTATTGTCATAGGTGTAATGGATGTAAGATCAACCATTCTTAAACGCTCAATATTCTTTAATTACGAGTGAGAAAAATATAATAATATAAACATTGTATAAAATTATATGGTAAAAACATATTTATGAACATCGAAAATGTAAGTGTGCCTTATGTATTGAACATTAAGGTGTATCCAAATGTAAGTTTTGTCAACATTAATGTTAGTTTTATTTGCAATTTCGATGTAGAATATCTCGATTATATTTGGAGTTAAATTAATTTGAAATTCTGAATTTATAAGTAAATTTAGGGGTTGACAAGAGTCCTTGTCTCCTAAATCGATAAAATTATATACATGTCCCTCTAAAGCTTATAAAATCATAAATTAGTTACGCAATAAAATTGTATTTTGATCTTTTAAAAGGATAAAATTGTGAAGTTAGAAGCCTTTAAAATAGTAAAAATCATATTTTGATTTCCAAAAATTTTATAATTCAAATTTACCCCCCCCCCACCCCCACACCCCCCCACCCCCACCCCAATTCTTTTACTCCATCCTTGTCTAAAAAGGGTCTAACAAACATAATATGCTGGTGTCATGCAAGAGTAGCATATGTTCAACTTTCTTAGTCTTTTTAAAGACAACACACACAACATGCATTACTGGTGCTCAAACTCGGGTCTCAAAATATGATGAACATCTACCTTTGCCATCAGGACACAAGGGACGAGCATAAGTGAGTTAATTCTAATTAATCATATATATTGTACATGTTAAACTTCTAATAATTAAATAGTAAATAATATTTGTCAAAAAATAACATGTGTGGGACTCTGCATCAATCACCATCAATAGTCATCCTATAATTTTACTAACAAGAAGATAACTTCCTCTTTTTCTCTAGCAACAAAAGTTTTTTTTCGGCAGATATAAATTACTTCACCATTAGACAGCTGACAGACTAATGAAATAATTTTATTATGACCTTAATAACGTCTGCTATTAGATACATTTACTTCATTAATGAAATTTTTAAATAAGATTGGTTAACTTATTGAATTATTTTAAATTATGACCAAATTAATTGAATGTGTAAGTTTTGAGACTTAGATAATATTATACCAAGTCATTCGTTTTAATTTTAACGATAGAGTGTCATGTTTGGCACGAAATTTTAATTGAATGACTAAATTATTATTTTTAAAAATAATTTATTTATTATCAAACCTATAAATAAATGACTTGTGATTTATTTTACCTATTAAATTTTTTGAGTTATAAGTTTATGACCCTCATAAGTCCGAAAAAAAAAGCTACATCCTACATGCAATAACTTGATAGCAACAATTGCTGCACCAAAAACATCTTTCCAATGATACATGTACATTGAATTATACTTTTTTATTAATAGAGATAATTACAATGATACATGTACATTGAATTATACTAATATTTTTTATTAATAGAGATAATCACAAACATAAATATCAAGATTTAAACCAATACAAAATGAAATAACATAAATATTTTTACCACTCAGTCAATTAGTAGATTTCTAAATTATACTAATACTAATATGTATTCATACCCGATCCTAACTATTTTTTAATAGAAGTTGTTAGTTTTATTAAAAATAGAAATATCTAAAATTACAATAAAAGTTCACAATCATCATCGTACACTAATTACATGATTTGGATATTTTCCTATAACATTGACACAAGAAATTAGCCAAGTTAGATCATACAAACTGGACCATGCATGGAAAAGGTTAAAAACTCAACCAAAAAATTCGAACAAAATATAGATACGAACAGATATGACTGCATCGGTAGACAAACCACAAAAGGAGATCATGCTACTGAAAGAGCACCGACAATCGCAAATCAGAGCCGAGCATCGTGAGAAATTTATCCACGAACGCAAACTATGTATCCAAATTCAATCTGAGGGTCCAAAGCAAGAAATATCAACATGATAACAAATAAGCGACATCTTGATCAATCGAGACAATGTCAAATTCAACCATGAGAAAAAAAACAAACTAAAAAAACGGTCAAACAATCGAAAAAGAAGATCGTAATCGTACCATAAAGGCAGAGTTGTTTTTACTAAAAAATTAAAAACAAAAGAAAATCAAATGTAAAAAATAAGAAATAAAAAAATAGAAATATCAGTGATCGAGAATCAACACTACAACTTATTTCGTTATCGGCTAAAACAAAGATGAAAGAAAAAATTTAGACGATATTTGTGGTGAGAATAACCTAACATCCTAGATGTACCTTTAAATTCCTATCACTATATCAAATCCCAACTAAAATTAAGAATGTATTAGGTGTCACTTGAAATGAAATTATTCTTCCGTGCGTAAGCAATTCAATAATTATCAAAACCTTTAAGCTCTTGGAATCTATCTACACATCCATTTCTTTTCAAGAATTAAATCCTGTTTCTTAATACTTTATTTGTACATTATCTATCCTTTCTTTTGGTTATCTTTCCTTTTTTACCCTCATATATAATTTATTTATTTAACTATCAATCAGTGATTACAACTTGGAAAACAACATATTCTATCCATAGCAGTAGTTCTTATTATAGTCCCCAATATATCTTTATTTAGTGAGGAATGATGCTTGCGAATACTATATATAACATTTTTTTTGTTATTGTCTGGTTCTCAGGTTCCGTCATGATTAATTTAAATCGATATCAATTTTTATGTATTAAGTAGTAGTTTGATATCTCTTAAATTAATTTTTAAATTTTAGTTCTGTAGGTGAAAAAGCAACACTAAAAAATTTACACCTTATTTATTTGATTTTGAAAATTTTAAAATCAAAATTTATATAATTATCGAATATAAGAAAACTCAATATATATATATATATATATATATGATTTGGTAAAGAACTTGAAAGTATTCTTTGCACAAACTACATTTGCTAAAAAACTAATTAAAGGTTTAAACTAAAGTTGTCATTAAATCTTAAATGGATATTTTAAGGTTGCAATTATTAGGTGGGTCCTTTATATGTAAGCTATATTGTAGTTCCCTTCCATTGCAAAAATTATTGCATGGTCCCGGACCACCACGTCATCCATGGTCTCTCCCACTAAAAATCAGCCACATAATTTGTTTTTTTCCATGTCATTTTTTTCCAAGAATGAATCTTCATCTTTTTATGTCATGTAAATAGGGAGTGGGTGGTTACATAGAAGTTAATTATAAATAAAATAATGATATGGAAAAAGAAAATTATGTGGCTTATTTTTAGTGGATAGGAACCATGGATGACGTGGTGGTCCGGGACCATATAATAATTTCTCCATTGGAAAAATTATTGCATGGTCCCGGACCACCACGTCATCCATGGTCCCTCCCACTAAAAATCAGCCACATAATTTGTTTTTTTCCATGTCATTTTTTTCCAAGAATGAATCTTCATCTTTTTATGTCATGTGGGTGGTTACATAGAAGTTAATTATAAATAAAATAATGATATGGAAAAAGAAAATTATGTGGCTTATTTTTAGTGGATAGGAACCATGGATGACGTGGTGGTCCGGGACCATATAATAATTTCTCCTTCCATTGGTTTTTGTAGATTAAGATACAATTTAACCATAATATAAGTGACTAAACTATGCCATTTTTTTCATTTAGGTGCCTAAATTATTTTTGGGCCAAATAGGTACTTAAAGTTTCATTTTGTGACTCATTTAAGGTTTTTCGTTAATTTTCACCGTTAAATGTCATGTGTCACCTCCAGAAAAATCCAAAATTATATTAAAAATAAATAAAATTAATTAACTTTAAAAAATCTCTAAATTTTCTAGATTTTACAAAACAGCCCCCAAAATCCAAAATCTTTAACTCCCCAAAACCTAAATCCCGATTTGGGCCGATTCTGTCGCCGCCCACCACATCGATCGCCGGACCACCGCAACCATTTCCCCCACCACCCTGTCGTCGGAAATTAACCGAAGACGTGCGAATCGATGAATTTTTCGAATGGTTCTTTTGAACGATTCGTGACGAACGTCGTATGTGTTGTTCGGCGAGGGATGACGCTTCATTCCGTCGCTGACAACGCGGCCGCCACCGGCTGGAGTGGTCGGGTTTAGGGGGTTTGGAGATTTAGGAATATTTGAAAATTTTAGGATATATTTTTATTTTATTTATTTATAATATAATTTTAGATTTTTTTGGAGGTGACACGTGGCATTTAACGGTGAAAACTAATGGAAAACCTTAAATGGGTCACGAAATGAAACTTTAGGCACCTATTTGGCCCGAAAAATAATTTGAGCACCAAATACCCATACTTCAAAAGGCGCCACTCCACAATCACATGTCCCATTGCTTGACCATTACATCGTAATTAAAATACCCATACTTGATAGCTAACTAGCACCACGAAGCACACTTGGAGGCCCCTTCTTGCACAAGCACCCACAAGCTACTGATCTGCATTGTCGAACAAGAGAGAGCATAAAGCTTAGTGAGGGTAAGCTCTTTAAAAACAAACCTCGACAATGCAGGGTCCAAGCACGCTCTCAACCAAGATAAATGCATGTTCTCGCCTTCGATCCTCAAGAGCCAAATGTCAATGATGCATGAACAAATATCCATTAATATGTCATGCTCAACAAGCTCATTTCCACAACATATGTAAACACATATAATCATCCAAATAGGAAAAGCACATTCCACATCACATTGATACACCCATCAATTATATTGGCACCTAGATATGACTCGAATACGCGGATAAACACGTTGGAACTCACATCCAACAACCAATTTACCTCATGGTGGGATTACACTCATCACCGGTCTCGTGGAGGGGATTCCACTCATCCTCACGCCCCGTCGATGGGATTACACTCATCACCGACTATCACAATATAAAGAAGAATTTTTGGGCGAACCCGTACTCCATCTTGATGACTACCATCATCAAAACCACGCGCGCATTTGACTCTCGTGTGCACACTAACATCCTAATGATCGATCATTTGTACCCAAGCATACTAGTGCCAACATTTACTCAATCCACAATATCAATTAAAACCAATTCCGTGCTTAGCACGTACTCACCATGATCATAATCATGAACAATCCACATGCATATCATAATGCATCACAACCATGCCTCATCACACATGTATAACACATTATATATAAATCATCATATCATAAACATCACGAGGCACAAACATCAATTAAAAGTTCAACCAATGTCTCTAGTTTAAGCTTAGGATTAGGCTACCACCCTAATCCTAACTCTAGGTAGGTCTACCAAGCCCGAACTAGTCCACATGCTTGAACCAAACTCTTAAAAACAAGTTTGAAAATGTTAACCACTCACCTTCACTTCCGAGCTCAAATACCAAGCAAGCAACCACCTTCAAGCTCTCAGATTCACTCTCGATGCTTCACCAACACAAGCTCTTGCCTCTAAACAACCTCAACACAATCCAAACAACTTCAAATCAGTCCAAGCATCAAAGTATCTAACCCGGAATACAATTCAAACATCAAACACAACATTTCAAGCCATGAACAACCCCCAAAATTACCAAACTCGAGCAGCCCATAAACCTCAGTCAAAACTCTTGTTTCCAACACTTTAATACCCCAAAAGATTCCAAAACAACCCCCAACCATAGTACTAACCTCAGCCCACAAATTCAAACCCAAAACAACCCTAAAAACCACTTTAAAACCCTTCAAAAACCCCCATTAAACCCAAATCCGGGAATAAGCATAAAACCATGTAAAATTTATATGATGAACCATTTGACTCACAAACACCATATCTAACAACATCAAATCAAAATTTTAAGTTTAACACCATAAAACTACCATTTTTAATCAAATCCACCAAAAACTCAAATTTCAAAACCTTGATGAAATTGAAAACTATTGGTACTTTTGAAGGGAGGAAGTTGAGGAAAGGATGAAATGTGTTTACCTTTCAAAAACGAGTTAGAATGGAGGAGCTAGGTGATGGAATAGTGGAAAGAGT